>OX122935.1:5705000-6315000 GCA_944738685.1 Synanthedon myopaeformis
CTGATGGAAAGACACAAAATGTATAACGTCCACTACTGGACATACCTAGGTCTTCAGATAAACCTGTCAGAATCAGCTTGGATCCAGCGTCGATCCACGGTTCTTATTATGCTCTTTGTTTATTTTATTTCTTAATATTATTATTTTTTAAATTTAAATATAAAAAAAAACAATAAATATTATAAAAAATTTAACATTAGATAAATTATTATGCTTATTATTATGCTCATTATACTGCGCATGCTGGTCCGTATTCTCCACTTAAAGAACTTTCCAGGTTCAGCACCCATACTATGCATACTTTGTGTTCTGCCCATTGCTATGTCAAAGGATTTAGTTTTTCTATGAATTAATTAAATCAACACTCCATACTATAATATTATAAATGTGAAAGTAACTCTGTCTGTCTCTGTCTGTCTGTCACCTTTTCACGCCTTAACTTTTCAACCGATCATCATGAAATTTGGCATAAGCGTTGTCATGACACCGGAAAGGATATAGAGTACCTTTCATAAAAAAAAGTACTGATTCCAAAGAAAAATAAAATAAAATAAAAAAACTAACGCCTGGCCAAAATGTTATAGAAACAAGAGGTCAAGCATTTTTTTATTTTTCAACGTGGACGAAGTCGCAGGCAGTGATAATTCGTTTTATGTACGAGAAAATTTTATAGAAACTATCGAGCAATATTTTAATAAGCAGATTAATAAAGATTATAATCACAAAGCTTTTAAGAAGCTTTAAGTCAGTAGGGAACAACATCTTCTACAACTACCTATATCTATTTTATACATATTATAAAATTAAATCAACTTCCGCCTCTGTCTGTTTCTCCGCTAACTTCCTTTAAACCATAGTGTAAAATCAGATTTTAACCCTAGTCATAGGATTTGGATGTATATAATTTAAAAAAAAAAGGAGCCATGGCTTCTTTTTTAGTTCTAGCGCCGGTTTGCTTTACGCCTTGAAAAGTTTTATAATAGAAAATGGAAAATCGTTATAGTCCAACAATTTTCAATAAACTCTTTAACTAGTCACTTCCGATTTGGAACATGTCCTCCAGATGCGCAATTACAGGAAAGCTCGCGGCGACTTCGACATTATTAGAGAATCGTTTCACTATGAAAGCTCTACATTCTAGACCGCTAACTGTGTGCATGCACATTTTCTATTTATTTTTTCATTTGAAATAAGAACACTTTGATTTTGAGAAAGGAATGCGTTCTACATTTGAAATTTTTAAACAAGCACTAAAGTAATATAAAGCAACTTAGGCGTCTTTCAAAGCCCAAATATCTGCATACTAAAACAATGAGATGGGAGGTGGATGACGATGTTATATTGATATAGATTTTTCAAATATCATTATAATACTAGTTGTTACAAGCGACTTCGTCCTCGTAACTTTATAAAATATAGCCTATGTTACACGCTAATAATGTAGCTTTCTATAGGTGGAAGAGTTTTTAAAACAATAAAACATTGTTCGGCTACTTAAAATACTACAGTGACAATGCTTTATTTGTGCTATAGAAAAGTGAATTACTTAAGTGAATTACCTACTTTCTACTAATATTATAAAATGCAAAAAAATGTGAGAATGCTTGTATGGATGTTTGTTACGCATTCACGCAAAAACGTCTGAACGGATTTGCATGACACTTAGCACACAGATAGTTTATTACCTGGATTGATATATAGGAGACTTATTCTCCTATAAAAATATCAGGCTCTCTAGGGATCGTCTAAAATTATAAAAAAATTCCACTGTCGTCACAGCGATAAAGATTGGAGGAGTTATATTTTTCATTTTTCAACGCGGTTGAGTCGCGGGTACTGGAGCTAGTTAATAAGTAGGTATATAGGTTTTAGTCAATTTCAAATGGCACAATTGTTAATGTTCATTCGCATAAAATACTTTATACGATGCGAGTAAATACAGACAGTCTATTGTACAAGCAATAAAAACATACAACGCCAGTTTAAAGTTGTTTCGCGCATTTCCAATAGCTGTTAATAGCTTCCTGCGTTATTTTATCAACGTTATTTTATCATGAATTATCATAATTTACTGGAAATGGATGCCACATTTTTACTCAAGGCCTATATCGATAGCTATCTATCGGCATTTGGTAATACCATTTTTCAGAAGTTTTTATTTTAAACTAGCTGGTGTCCGCGATTTCGTCCGCATTGAAAAATAAAAAAATATATAAGAAATTAATGCCTGAAATCTGCATTGCTATTACACTTTTGCCAGGCGACCGCGCTAGAAAGTCGTTAGGTTTTAGCCAGTACGAATCCAGAATAATCCCGCAGTGTTCTCTACACTGCCGGGTATCCAAGAGGATTTCTCAACATTAAAAAAAAGGCCTAAGTACGGCAAGACCGTATTTTCTCATGAAAATAATTTTCTATGATAGAGTAGTCTTAAGGTATTTACTGATATGAGGGCCTAATATATCCTGAGGTATATTAGGTCCTGATATCAGTTAGGGAATCCTAGTGAGCTCACCCTTATATTATTATTTTAACTTTACAAAACAATTTATGCACATGAGTCCCGGAAAAGGTGGCACAAGTATGAAAATGCATTGGAAGAACTGGTTATTCTTGTTTCGTACTACAATCGTTATGCGACAATATTTGCGATAAAATGCAACGTTTATTGTTTTTGTAACAGTCGATGGAATTTTTGAAACCATTATTTCAACTTATCTCTATGAACTAACTCTGTTAGCTGCTTCGCTTAGAGTTAATTTTAATGATAATAAAATAAACTTCAATCGACTTTTCTGTAGCGTTGCCTGTGTTATTGGCAACGGTAGCCACCTACTATCAAATGGACCGTCAGCCTGTAAAATCCGGCGGCATGATCGTGTATGCGCCATAAAGTGTACATAATTTAATGAAGTCTAGGTGTTCGTTTTACACAATTTGTGATTTCCTATTTACGGTATTTTATGATCTAATAAAAGTTTTTAAAAATTGAATTTAGGAAAACATGTAAATCGGCTTTTATTGCAGATTGAATTTTTATTTTTAAAAAGACATGTTTCGTTTTAGTCTTAGAAAGTTAGTTGGCAAAGGCTTCCATCCCATAAAGCCAAATACAATACATTAAGCACAACACAATTGAATATTAAAATGGGGACAATTTATAGCAGACTCAACCAGACGTTATCGTTTTTGTGGAAATTTTAAATGAAATGTCTACAAAAGCAAATAAAAAATAAGCATTCATGACTGTATTTGTGGATGTAACATAAAAATAAAAGTTAATTGGATAAAAGTAGTGGCAGGGTAACACTGCGTTTCCCAGTCATAAATTGGACAGCAGAAGTGACAGAAGTAACAGATATCAGCCATATAAATTATATGGGGATACTGGCATACCAGTACCACAGACCTTAAGCTTTTAAACTTTAATCCCTGGGCCACGAAACCAACGCTCTAACCGAATTCGCTCCGAGCGTTGGTTTCGTGGCCCAATGTTAAAGTACCTATTTTTTTTAAAGGTAAAGCGAGTTGACTTAAGTGTAATTATAACTTATTAGTCAACTCGCTTGTAACTTGCCTGCGCACGCGAGTTATCCTGTTTGTATTTTACCTATTATTTCGTTTGTCAACTCGCGTACAATAGATGTTTCTGTACAACAAATCGGAAATATCTCGGCAGTTATTTTAACAGCTTTCTATGCAAATAGATGATACGACACATATTAAATAAAAAAACATACTCATTAACTATTTTTATTATAATATAAATAAACTTTTCGTACTGTCTTTCAATTGCCGACCGTAGTGAGAGGTGATGTATTCTTTCGAGGTGCCAATATAATATTTCCGACGGGTTATATCAGTTGAATATAAAAATTAATAAAAATATTTAAGTGGAAAATAGTTATTGCTTTTAAATAAAACAAACCACAGTTAGGTAGAATTTGGGCGGCCCTAGACAAAATTTGTTATAGGACCCTTTTTGGACAAGTTACGTCACTGTTAAAAATATTAAAGTTTTAAATTTATATTAGGTAAGTACTTCATTTAGGGATAAATTTTTTAACTTAGGTAACTTGACGGTAAAAATGCTAGCTTCTAAATACTTGGCAGACAATATTATCATGTACTATTAGGTTTGGTGTAGGAAAATTGGGTCTTTTCAACGAAAAGGGATGTTGATAACAATACTAATGATGATGATAATATTTTATTTCAACTGCTAAAAAAATATGAAAAACCTCTATAAGATATAAGATACATAGTATATGAGTTACTTGTGTTATTGAAATATTTTTATTTTCAAATCTAAATTATAAGACTGAGCACAGACAGCTATTTCAAGAACAATAAACAAGAAAATGATTCTTATCGTGTCATTCGCATTTGTGTCGGCGTCCTCAAAGAATTTAGCATTAAATACGTCAGAGGATTCATAAAATTTTGCTAAAAATTTAATAAATACAACTTTTATGGTCCATTTAACATTTCCTCCGATTAGTATCACTTGTGTTTGTGATTGTACGTTTCAAATTTGTTAAAAAATGAATGGACGGGCTTAACTCCACACGAGTCAATATTAGTGACAAAAAAGCTTTCAATACTATAGCGAGTTTCAACTGTAGTTTAAACTATCAATTAAATAATTGACAAGTTAAAAAATATATTATTTAAAAAGAAATAACTCATGTTTATTCACTAGTACAAATGTTTTCAAATATTGTTAATTCTTAACGCCTAAATCTTGTCAATAATCATTAAAAAAAAAACAGCATAAAAAGATAAACAGAGAAGAAATATGTTCTGAATGATTTTATCTTTACTTTTTATATATAAATGCATTTTTTCCTGAAAATTATATACATAAACCTTTCTTATTTATCGCTCTTTCCATTAGTGAAAACTGAACAAAAACTCGTTGGATTATTTAATATAAATTAGCAGAGAAACCAACACAAGGCGGAGAGTGATTTTATTTTATATTAGTTAATTAAAGATTATATCTTAATATAATTAATTAATTAATTAAAGATTATAGAAAGGCTCGGATCCATCGCTTCTTAATTCATATGTAATTTTCAAAACTATTTATTAAAACCCTAAATGTCTTAAAACCCTATGAGGTATGGCCATACAATTTACATTGTGTCTCAGTGCTCAAATGTTGGCACACTTCCAGTTCTTTGATGTCGCCGATAACTTATTAACTACGTTGATGCCAACAATGGCGTCCGAGACTATCGTTGTGACATTTACTTTTAGTATACGCACTACGGTATTTTTATTATTTCACTACGAAAGAGAATTGCTAACTTTCAATTTGATTTGTACCCTCGTTCGCGTTCACAAAAAAAAAATCTGGTTTATTTTCTTTTAATTATTTTTTACGAAGTCGAAAGCCCGAAAGCCTCCTTGATGGTAAGTTGGTACAATCGCATCTAAAATTAGTAACACCAGGGAGATTATATGTCGACGCTGTCGACCAAGAACATAAATCTTATATGAAGGAGCACCATTTTTTTATACGCAAATATTCTCTTTATAGCTGTATATTATCTTTATAGAAGTAATGTACACATAATCGTTAGTTAAGCAAAACAAAATAGAAAATAGGAACGGTCCGTGGTAACTGCGATGTTGTTAAATAAAATAACATTGTTTATATCTAATTTGCATCTATAAAAAGGGCGAACAGAATTTCGCTTAGCAATAGTTGAAGCATCTGTTATTTTTTTATGTAAAGCTCGTCAGACAGGCTGACAGTTCACTTGATGGTTGGTGGCTACAGTCGCCTATAACACAAGCAACACCATAGGTGCTGCAAGTGCCCTGCTGGCCATAGTAGGATTAAAAGTACGGGATTAGGAAGAGTTAAGAAAATGGGCTCTCGCATCTCACTCACTTACCGAAACACAACAGCACACGTGCTTTTATTTCACGGTAGCCTTCTGAAATGGAGTGTTACCAATACAGAATACCACTACAGAATACTTATAGATAATTCTGTTATGAAACTACAACATTATATCTAACTAATTTTATTAAAGTAATATACAAAACAAGCATCCAAGTTAGTTTTTGTATAAAACGAAATTATTCAAATACCCAACCGTTTTACTGGCAACCCTTTTGCTGTGTTGCAAGCTTTGAATAAAAATAAGGTGTTCTCTCTCTTCAAGTAAAGAATAGTAAAGTCATACAATCAGTATGTTATCTAAAAAACTCAATTCTAAGCATTCAGGGATTAAGGGAAATCCCTGAATGCTTATTCAAGATCTATAAAATACGAAAATAAGTCTAGCAGGTTTTGAATTATTAGTGTCACCTCTGGTCTGTTTGTGTTAATAAGTAACGATAAATCCGTAGTTATGAGAATACGTAAATTAAGTATCCAATAAATTAAGTGAAGTTAATTAAGTGAATTATTAAATTATTAAATTAATTATTAAATTAAGTATCTTTTGCTCATAAATTAAGTATCTAATAATTATTAATTAAGTAGTGAACACCGCATCTTGCTGTCATAACGGACAGCCCGACTACCTAATGATCACTGTCATTTAAAATAAGGATTTTATATTGAAATAATACAAGTAAGGCTACTGTTTATAAGATATTTAGCGAAATACCTAACGGTCCGCGCAAATGAGAGGGCACGCTGTAAATGACTTAATTTAAGTTGGTCCATTCATCGTCCGATCGTGTACTGTCTAGGAAATTTCGCGATTGGCTTTTAAGTAAACAGAGTGACTTAAAGTTTTTGACATTTACACCATCAGTAAGCTAAGCAGTACTTTCAAATGTATTCATTAACTAGTACCATTAATTGTTTTGGCGATACGAGATAGTATCACATGTAAGATTAATGGTTTTGGCGATACGAGGTAATATCACATGTAACATTAATGGTTTTGGCGATACGAGGTAATATCACTTCTATACCATAACTATAACGTGATACGATATTGATAGTGATACGCGATGGTAATATGAGATACTATCACTAGTACCATTATGGTTTTCGCGATGCGAGATAGTGTCACTTGTACCGTTAATGATTCTGGCGTTACGATATAGTATCATGTGAAACATTAATGGTTCTGGCGATTCGAGATAAAATCACTAGTATTACGATATAGTATTAATGGTTATAGCAGTACAAGGTAGTGTCACTGTACCATTAATGGTCCTGGCGATTCGAGATAAAACCATTTGTACATTAATAGTTCTAGTAATATAAAATAAATATTACGTGTAGCATTAATGGTTATAGCAGTACGAGGTAGTGTCACTTGTACCATTAATGGTCCTGGCGATTTGAGATAAAATCACTTGTAAGTTTCTGGCGATACGAGATGGTACCATGTGTGGCATTAATGGTTTTAATGATACGAGATAATGTCACATGTACCATTAATGCATCTTTTCTGCGTTAGTCTAATAAAAATATTCAATTTTGAATAGAAACAGTGTTTCATTAATAGGTTCTCGTTTCAAGCCGTGATTGGAAAAGACCGCTACTGCTCGGAATTTCTATTAAGGGCTTATGAACGCTTCATGGAGTTCGTGTAAGTGAATTTATTTACAAGTAGCGTCTCGGCTCGGTTTCGCACGATTTTAATTTGATATAGGGAATTTTATTTCAAATTTATGATGAAGTATGCCAAATCGAGTAACAGGTACATCAAGTATGGTACCTTGCGTGGTTCGCTTTTATAGAATTAAAGTTGGCTTTTCGTACATTTCGTACGAAATAAAATTGTGCGAGATGACTACTAAACCGAACTTTCGACTCAACAGATCGACATTCATTCGATTTCTACATGCATTTATTTTGTTTATAGAATAAATAAATAAAAAGAAGTGAAAGCCGCACCGAAAACCGTTGCTGAAACGTTTAAATATACAAAAGTCAAATATAAACAAACAGACAGGATTAGTTATTTATAGGATTATTATTATTTTAAGTATTTATGTATTAATATATATATATATATTAATACATAAATACATATATATATTAATACATATATATTAAGTTATATATAACTTAATATATATATATATATATATATAACTTAAGTTTTAGATATGATTAGTTGCTAATTTAGTAATTCATTCGAATTATTGCGTATTCTTGATATTACAATAAACTTAGTCAAATGAATGTCACAAAAAAATAATATGTATAATTATCTATATGTGTATGTTGAAATGTACCTGGAAACAATAAACTTTTAAGTATATTGACATGTTATATAGCAAACACATGAAGTAGATATTCATATTAGATGATATTACTCATAGCTACCGATTTACTTTACCGACATAATGTAGTCACTTAAAGATATTACTCTGAACAAATGCATGAATGATGCGAAGGCTTTCCAGACTTCTTGAAAGTCATTCGTAATGGTTCCTTGGGAAGCATTTCAACGCAAAATTACTATAAGTGAGATCAAGTCAAACAACTTCGCAATGTAGAAAACTGAAAAAATATTCGCTATTTCTAAATAATGTATTTAGTATTTAATCGTGTTTGATAGCTGTTATTACTGGGGTTTGAAGTCATCAATTGGGCAGCCCGTCTGGCGGCAGTAACCGCCGCCACTACATTCCAAAGTTTTCAGTTTTCTCGATGGACATATGGATACAGACTGGATATTTCTACGACTGGATATTTTTCAAAAAAATAAAAACAAAGGTATTCTTAAATCATAATTAAATGTAATTAATTAAATTTTTTAGTTATTTTTAGTTATTAGAACTTCAAAATTTAACCTACACATGACCACCGTGAAATAACAGCATATGTGCTGTTGTGTTTCGGTGAGTGAATAAGGGATGCCAGAGCCCATTACCCTATCTTTCTATGGTCAGCAGCGCACTTGCACTTGCATATGGCGGTCCACTTGATGGTAGCCACCTACCATCAAGTGGACCGTCAGCCTGTTTTACTGCAGTCATACGGGTACTGCAGTACCTACCCTATTACTTTAATAGTACATGTAATATTGTCTATCTGTCCATAACGTGATTCTTTAAAAAAGTATAAACAAATTACGATTACGACAGACTAACTTCAACAGCTCGCCCTATATTTAACTTTATGACTACATTATATGAACTCACCATACGAACGTAATCGTAAAAGTTCCGTCTGAATGAGGCCTAATCGCAATAATTTTGGACGTTTTATTGGTGAACATTGTTTTTGTTGCCAGTGTTGCCACCTTATTTTTTTAAAACACAATAAAACACGGGAAATGGTTTTCGAAATAAGCGTATTGTGAAACGAACGATTAAAAAAAACATTTGAATAAAAAACTAAGAAGGTATACAGTTCCACCTTCCTTGTCCGAACTGCTAAGGAGTGTAACTCATTGCTTGCGACTTGAGATTGTAGTTTCCTCAAAACTACAACCTCGTGGTCATCAAAATTAAGTCAGCCGCATCTGTACCTCACATCAGATGAGATTTTGGTCAAGCGTTGCCTAAAATTGCATAAAAAAATAAACTATTAAGTATTTACTTTTCTAAAAAGAAGCCAATAAAGCTGTTTTTTCAAGCTGTGAGACATTTCGTGAGACATTTCCCCCAAACAAGCTATGTCTTACATGAATATAGCATAACACTCGTATGCATATTATACAATATGCAGTCCGCTGCAAGGATTGATCTTATCTATTTTTCGCGTAATAATATAATCTCCATCGCGAGAACAATCGCTTTTTTTACGGCGCCATCTGCCGAAAGCGTGGAGAACTAACTCACCAACGAGAACCACAGTCACATTTAAAGTGGAAGTTAGTCGTTGTTATGGCAGCCAAGTTAATATAAGACTGAGCCACAGCGAAGCGTGGTCGGGTTCAGGTTCATCTAGAAAGAAAGAAAGAAAACACACAAACATAATACAAAAATCACAAAACAGAAATTAATATATACAGGTAAAAGATGTGTGTGTCCTTGCGGCAGTGAATCGGATACTGGCTCAGCATTGTGCTGAGATGCTAGACAAGCATCTGCAGCTTTCATTTTCAGCCAGCTAGTTATCTATAAAAAATTATATGTTACTCGTATGTCATAACAATATTCATCAAATAATTATTTTGAATTTGAATTTGACTCTATTGAAATTTAGTATATCTATAGATATAGAATAGATATAGTTATCTTCTTTACTCTGTGGTCCGACCACAGAATATCCTCTACATGCCCTATCTATGGTACACATAAAATAAGAATTATTGTTTCTGATGGGGTTTCAGCTCAAAAGGCTTGTAGTTAACTGTGCAGTTAAGTACATTACTGTGTAGCTACTGTTGCTGAAACGTACACTCGAGGACAAAAAATATCTTTTTTTTTTATAAATATAAAGAACTATGACGATTTTGTTATTCCGTACTAATATTATAAATGCGAAAGTATGTTTGGATGTATGGATGTTTGTAACGCAAAAACTACTGAACCGATCACTTATTCTATTATGTACAGTTGAGGTAAGAAAAGGTTCGTCACCTTAAAGTCAATATTTGCTTGCACCAGGACAATTATCAGTCATGCCAAAATTTCATTTCAAACGTCTGTGAGTTGTCTAATTAGTGATTTAGTTTCAAAAGGTCTAAGAGCCTACGACTTATAAAGTAATGAATTTGAAAACTGACGAAGTACAGACCGTGTACAGTCGTACCCCGGCGGAGACTACTTTTTCATTAACGTCTTTCTCTATGGTTTTCATCTACATCAACATTTGACTTCTAAGTAATCTTTAACTGCACGCAGGTCCAAATTACTTAGTAATATTAGAAGATCCCAGAGAGAAAATACACAATAATATTGTCCTGCAGTGTACTGCACTCGGGCTTCTCAAGATGAACTCGTCTCCGCTTTGAGCCTCAGAAGTGGTTCAGTCAACATTTGAAGAGTATTACACGTTTCAAGTGATACTGGATTTGCATATTCTGTCCTACTTTAGCTTGGAAGATCTCGTTCCAACATCCATTCAGTGCGGTAGTTTTAAATATAATTTTTCTCTTATTTTATCCATTATTCAATTTCCTTCTGTCTAGGTTGGTAGAGGTGTTTAGGATAGATCTACTTGATCTTTCGTCTTCATTATATATAGAGTGAGAGACGGTTAGCAAGCATAATTTAATTTATATATCACAGTTTTTATTTTACTCCATACCACTAAAATACAAATTAATATATCCAAGTATCATTAATCATTATACTAGGAAAAAGAAGGAATTGTTCTAGCCAGATAAAACCATTGTATTTTATACAATAATTTATCCAAGTATAGAAGCTAAAACAATTCTTGCAACAGAAATGCAAGTCCTAAGCTAGAGATTTGTCAAAAAAAAAACCAATTCGAAATATCGGCACGATATAACTTGGTTAAAGTTATAGTTGAAGTTAGGTACGTAACCTACCTCTCCAATTAGAGCTGACCAGAGGACCTCAAACTTTTTCTTATTTCCAACTTTGAACAGCTGTTTCATCTTACGACGTGGCGGCCCATTTTGATTCAAGGTCACAACGTAGTAATCGTAGTAGTATTTATATAACTTTATTGTTAGCTATGAATTTTGGAGGTTTTCTCTTACAGTCAAAGCAGTTAGTGTTCCACCAATCTACAAGACAATCTATTTAGTATAGCCATAAACGAGTCAATTGTGCTGCCGACCCTAATAACCCAAATGGTGGGAGACAAGTTTGGGGACAAAAGGGTGGTCTATGGCTTTTTTGAACAACAGAGAACGTGCTAAATTTTGCAATGAAATTGCAGAGCACAAAAAAACACATATTATGTTTTTCATCTACAAAATTCAACTCTCTCGGTCCGTTTAAAAATATGACATGGAATCCATCTTCGTCACCTTCACTTTACAATAAATATTTTAAAAAGAAAATAACACTTCTATTATTATGTTTTGACGTTTTTGAAGTGAGTGTTGATATTTTAAATTAATTAACTACTCGCGACATATTGTCACCACGAATGAAACAAGTGGGACATACAATGATTTAAGAAAATTTTCGCGTTAGTTTTTGGATATGGTAGAAGCAATTTGTAAATACGACTGTGCACAATTTTATGAGTTGTGAGCACACACATGAAATTCGATTAAAAAATATTGATATACTGAAAATTGACATGATATATATTACATAATGAAAGTGTTATATAATCAAAAAAGTACTTATAGACATTACACTAACTGTTAAAAAATAAAATAAACATGGATTATTATGGAGTGCTCCCTACTAACAAGATTTTTACTTACCCCTTCGACCAACAGATTAAATAGATAATATCTATCTATATAGATTTTTATAAAAATAAATCGCTAAATGTGTTGCTCAGCTTTCAGTATTTTTTTCACACATTCGTCCCAGGAAGGTTCTTATGAAGAGAAAAATTAGAAAAATTGTCTGAAAAAACGTAAAATCAATTTTTTCTTTTTCCTGTCCAAAATTCTCACAAATAAACAGACAAAAATTCTAAAAACTATTTTTCGACCACGGCAGTGTGACGTGACAGATTTTTTTTAATATGCAATGTGCAGACTTTAATATGCAATGTAATACTAGCTGTTGCACGCGGCTTTGCCGGCGTAACTTTATAAAATGTAGCCTATGTTACTCGCTGATAATGTAGCTTTCTATAGGTGAAAGAATTTTCAAAATCGGATTTTTTGAGTTTATTCATTACAAACATCTTCTCTCTATAATATTATATTAGTATAGATAGATGTATATGTCGATCGACTATATGTATAGATAGATTATTTGTGGAAAAAAAAAATCGTTTCATACATCCATGTATTATAAAGAACATTTCATTAAAATTCTTTGTTGTCGGGCGCAGAATTACGTCGCAATGTTGCATATTAAACAAATGCGATTTTATTAATACTGGATATATATTATTTTTTAATCTCGGATATGATGAATGTTCCGTAAACCGAAGATGACGTAGGAATCTACGTCATCTTTTTCATCTTTAATGAAAAAACGAATGTGACTAATCTAACTGACTGATGGTGAAAACTGCATCAAAATTCTTTGCATCGTTTAGAAGTAGTTAGTGGAAAAACGGACAGAAAGTAACAGCGATGTTGTTTTATATTATACTACCAGGTGCCCGCGATTTGCTTCGCGTTGAAAAATAAAATATAATATAACGTCTGACATTCTACTTTTGCCAAGCTTTGGATCTTTATTTTAACACTGGTGGCCGCAGATTCGCCCGCGTGGACATCCTGAATTTCTATTCTTAAGTAGTTTTGAAGATTACCTCTTAAGACTTACCCTTAAGAAGTAATGTTTGTATGTTTGTTTGTTTGTATATAGGAGATGATCTTCGAAACTACTCATCAATGTAAAAAAATCTTTCATCAATAGTTACACTAGAATTTCAGGATGGACACAGGTTAAATATTCCAATAGAGCACCAGCTATCTAAAAATAAAGATCCAATGCTTGGCAAAAGTTTAATTTTTCATCGCATACGAAGTCGCGGGCACTAGCTAGTATTATTATATAGCAAAAATAAAAGCAATGTTGAAATACAAAGTTGTTATAAACTTTTGTTAGAAATATTGTTTTATATCCGGAACATGTTATTTTATTTTCTCTGTGGTTCGATCTGACGAAAGCTCGCGATAACTTTTTTATAGTTCAATAAATTGTTTTCTTCAATTTTCTTCTGTGACATTTTATTTGTTGGTTTGTTTCGTTTTAAAAGTAGATATTATTACAGTTGTAATACATCATTCGAATGGTAACCAACTTTTTTATTGGCAGGGCACGTTTCTTTCTGCAGTAAAAACTGGGCAAACCATCTGGCAGTGACCGTCACACACGTAGCTATAATATATATTAATATGAATTATAGCAAGGCATATTACGATATATTTTCTATACAAATATTGGAGTGACCATACACGTAGCTATAGTATATTTTCTATGACGTCACCAACGTATACCTTAATATATATTATAGCACGGTATATTAATATATATTATAGCTACGTTTGTGACGGGCTTGACCCTTCCCTTACCAATCCTTTTATTTGCTATTGGATACTTTTGCCTGAAAATATAACATTAACTTTTCAGTTAAATAACTTTCTCTTCTTTATTTAATTATCTTATAATTAATTAATATCTTAACTTAAACTTTTTCAGTTAAATATTATAACTTTTACTTTTCTTGAAGTAGACATAGTCTGCATAGCGTTACTTTTTCACAAAAATAAAAATCCACCATAAAATTCCTAATACAACTTTCATTACCGGCTACCAGTGAATTCAATAAAAAAAGTATTCTGAAATTTATTCCAGATAGTGGGGAAGTAATAAATTAAATTGTGGAAGCATCTCGGTCAGGCCTTTGGGTCCCAGCGGCGTACACCAGGCCTTAATCGAGACTCAATCTAATTATGTACGTTTTTAACGTAGCACATTAAAAAAATTCCTTTTACAATATCTACTCTTTGGCAAAACATTTACATAGGTACGTATACATTGTACTATGTGTATTATTGTATACATATTATATCTATATACTATTATATAATGGAGAAGAGTTTGTTTGTTTGGTTGAACGCGTTAATATCAGGAACTACTGGTTCGAATTGAAAAATTCTTTTTGTGTTGGATAGTCCACTTATCGAGGAAGGCTTTAGGCATGTCTCAAGCATAACAGCACGCCTTAATTTTACTAATTCTTAACTTTTTATATAAACCAACATTAAAACTTTTATTGCTTGTTAAAAAACCTTTGAAAATACAGTAGAAACTGGATATAACGACTTCGGTCATAGCGACATATCGGTTACAACGACCAAATGGCAAAGTCCCTGTCTATCTAATGCGTATAACGATTTAGTACTGCTTATAATGACTAATCCGTTTTTTAAGACCAATTTTTGTGTTCCCTTGAAGGTCGCTATAACCAATTTTCACTGTATTCAAATAGTTGAGGACAATTTGTATGTTTTTAAAAAAATAATATAAACTAGAGAATTTGCTTTAAAATATACATGCATTTTATTTAAGTAATAAAAAAAAAAGATTATTTTAGAAAAATAAATATCCAGCAAGAATGCTTGAAAATTGTTACGGTATTTACATTAACTCACTCGACGTAAAACTCATCAACACGTGTTGGAAACACAATAAAAGGCTAAAAACCTCACCAAGACCGCAATATGTGGTCGGACTATTTTAATGGAAATGCCTGCGTCTCCATACTTCAATAGAGTTTTTAATATCTAATGCATTCTAAAAAATGCAGTCTAACTTTTAACACGAAAATAATGTCATGCCTACAACAAGTTACTTACCTGTTTTTTTATTTTCATACACGAGAATTTACCTATACAATATTTTTTATATAGTTTCTTCTAGATCATTTCTATCTAGAAAGTTTGTATGGATGATTGTTACTCAATCACGTAACCCTACGTTCACACGGAGACACGTTTTGTCGGATCGGATTTTTAAAAATGATCTAGATTTCTTGTAGAAATCTAATTGATAAATAAATATTTTGATTTTGATTTGATTTTGATTTTGATTTTGATTTTGAATACTTTAGTGAGGGGAAATACTTTATACTTTATGTATCTTCAAAAACTACTGAATCCGTTTGAAGCTTGTACAGACTTTCATCTGTTCTTACAAAATAATAGTTTGATTTAAACATAATGTTGTGTTGAAAACGCAGCGGAAGTTGTGATGTTACAGACAGACAGTTTTTGAATGTTTAGATTGCTATGTAACAAATATATCAACGTGCTATAAATAGTCATTGTGCCTACCAGCAAAGTGATTTCGAACACGTGTTAGTACCGTGACCCAAAGATGAGCTACAATTAGGTCACATCCCTGTTGTCTTGTTAATACATTTATTTGATCAATAGCATGTAATCCAGAAAGAGTACACTAGAAGCGACATGAGGTATATTTTTTTAAGAAAAATATCAGTAATTTTTTAGGTCTATTCACAAAATGTCCCACATGAAGTGAGTAGTGTAGGAATTCAATACTTTCTTTTATTTACAAATAGTATGAAAACCTGATTTCTTAAATTGTAATCATGTAATTTTTTTACAAAAGTTTTACAAATGTTTTTAAATTTCACGACTTAGTAATTAATAACTAATAATTAATCTATACTATTATTATACATATAAAACATTTATACTTTTACACTAAAACTACTGGTCACCGTGGATCAATGCTGCTTCTGACCGTACTTATTTGAAAATTATGGCGAAGGCCTATGTCCAGCAGTGGGAATCCTGCGGCTGTGATGATGATGTTGATAAATTTGATTAATACTGATTACTGTATGATTAATGTGTTAAAATAATCTAATAATTGTAAAAAGCAAACTTTTTTATGCTTGTGAGGTGGTTATTATTGACTATTCGTGATTCTTTTGCAACCTAAATTAAATGATCATTAATTTTAAACTGAAAAACTGTATGCCTCTGTGTAGAAAATAAAAATTCATATGAAAATATGACTACAGACACTTTCAGTATAACTAATTCAATGACGATTGCATGGTATTTTATATTATTTGTGAGGAATAAAGGGAAGCGATCCTGAGGGAGTGACGGGATGTTTGTTTGATAAATTATCGTAATAAGCCCAAGATTAGTTTATGTTTTGGCTGAACAAGTTGTTAACGTAGAGATATAAATAACAAAAATGATGGTGTTCTGTGTAGTATTAAAGATATGAAAGATATTAATATTTCTTATGCTACATAAATTTAGGTTTCATTTAAAAATGTTTTATAGAAATAGGGTTTATTTGCCAGGGTTCCTTTATCCTACTAAGATCGTCAGAGTAGGTATATTACTAGGTTTCCAAGGTTTTCCCAAGGCTTTGGTTAGTGAGTAGGGGATGCCAAGCCCATTTCCCTATCTCTTCCCAATTCTAATGGTCCGTCAGCCTGTATGCCAATCTTAGTTTTAAAAAAATTATTTAAATTAACTATTGTAAAGGGCAAATATGTATTTAAATATTTTTGATACTTATTTTATTAATTGTTATCGTATTTCAATCTGTTTGTTGGTGTATTAATAAATAATTAAGAAAATAACTCTGCTTGTTACAGATTGCACTAAAAACAAGATGGCGGCGTAGCGGCTGTCATCGAAATGTCAACTGTCAAAGTCCGCGTCAAAGGGGAGTGTGAATGGACAACGTGACGTAACGCACATGATTTCACTAGCCAACATAACACACGCATCGACAAGTACAAACGCAATACAATACTACAACGATAATTTACAAAACACCAATTTTAACTATAAAAATGCAACGCAGAACGCGTCATTCGACAAGAGCGATATCGATACGCGAATCGATTACGATACAAATATCGAGAAGGCAATCGAGAACTCGACATTCGAGATGTCGAATGACACATTTACGGAGTACGCTGAGATCCCGTATTACATAAAGGCAACGTCCATGACATTTTGTATTGCCATAATGTGTTTGGGCGTTATAGGTAACGTTATGGTGCCGATAGTGATATTAAAGACTAAGGACATGAGGAATTCAACGAATATATTTCTGGTGAATTTGAGTATCGCCGATTTGATGGTGTTACTGGTGTGCACTCCCACTGTGCTAGTGGAAGTCAACTCTAAGCCGGAAACTTGGGTGCTGGGAAAGGAGCTCTGTAAGTAAAATTCTATTACTTATATTCCAACCAAGAATTTATTTTGAATAGTTTTTAATATAGTTGGAAGAAGAAATATGTCTTGGCTATATAACATCTGAGAGTGGATCGGTTTTAAAACCTTGGAACAATTTGTTTCGTCTCGCGAAAGTCAATTAGATATTTAAGAAATTGACTGCTGATCTTCGGTAATTCAGACGCAGAAAAAGAAGAAGCATTTATTTTACTTTTAAAAGCTCGAGTACTAATTAGTCTAATGCGATTATGAATCGATTTCTTATAACAATCGACTTTACCTATTTTTCCATTTTTCCAAAATATTTGTATACCGATGGGAATAACTATTATAATTATGGATAGTCTCCCAAGTATTTAGTTCTAGCTATAATGGTTTAGTTAGGCAGCTGCCCTTACTGACCCGTCTCATATTACCACCCTTTATATCTATCTCAAAAATGATTTATAATTGAAATTTATCAACTATTCATATGAGTACGAGTACAAATTACTTTTGGTCTCTTTAGTTTTTATTAATATTTCTTAAAGATTTTTATAACATACTATATATTTTTTAAATGTATTTAAAAAATATAACTATGGTAATTTTTGTGTGGTCCAATACCCAACCGACCACCCATAATGATCTCGTACGATCAAGAAAAATATTGTAACTGCATCTAATTGAGACTTCCAGAATCACAGTCGTAAAAATAAAGGTCGTTCTTGATAATGATGATGCAAAAGCAACAATTTTTTTAGAGCACGCTCAGACAAACGCGCGACAATCGCACATATCGTGCGTATAAAAATCGCGAGCTTTGTCTTCATGTTTTTTTTTGTGGTAGGGTTATTCAAATATCATAATACCAGCCATCCGTTCCTGCCTTCGCACTTCTAATGTCTTATCCTTTATACAGCTAAGATCGGCGGCGCACTTATGCATCTATGGCGTTGCCTCTGTTAATGTTGTTAGTTGGAAACAAACTATCGGACAGCCGAAATGTGCACGGTCGTTCACATCCAGTGCGCCATATTTCTATCGGACGTCCGAACGCTCAAGGACGGTCCAAAGTCACGTCCGCGACTTACGTCCGATAGTTTGCACAGATTAGTGTATTTGTACTATCCAGATACAAGTCAGCCGCGGCTGACGGACGCGTCCGATAGTTTGTTTCCACCTTTAGAGTCCACCATCAAATGGACGGTCAGCCTGCTAGCCAAAGATAAAAAAGATATTGCCAGTTAAAGATTGCAGAATACTACTAAGTTACTCTGTAGGATTTACACTATCTATTGCTATCTATTATTCTTCTACTAAATTTCATCTTTCATCGCTGTTTTCAGTCTTGAAAACTTACGAGAGTAATTATACAGAGTTATTTACGAAATTATACTTAATGTGTATAATTTCATGTTCATAATTTCATGTAGGCATTGAAAAAACTATCGATTTCTATTTAGTGATCTGGGGACATTTCGCTCCATACTGTCCAAATACATCACCATCATTAGTTCTCTTTTATTTTATTCAAAACTAGGTAAGTACTGAAAATTATATTAATGTTTTCGATAGATATTCCTACTATTTTTTTTCAAGGGCTATGATAGATAGGCTGTCGGTCCACTTGATGGTAGGTGGCTACCGTCGCTTCTAACACAAGCAACGCCACAGGTTCTGCAATTACGTTGCCGACTACAGTGAGGTTAAAGGAGCGGGATTGGTATAAATATAGATAATCTAAGTATGAGAATGTATTATTAAGTAACAATTAATACGTCCAAATCGACCTACAATATAAATTTAGAATTTGAGTTTCCAGTAAACACTTCTTTCTCTTATTAAACTTATTCAAATGTAAAACAGAACCCTGAAGGAATAGTTTTTTGATAGCCACAGAACGATTGTCCGCTTAACCAAATAAGAAAGTGCAATGCGAACAGAGAACAGAGAAAAGCCACAGACTATTACAATATGTAGGTAGCAGATGTTCGTCTGAAAATGCTTTTAAAATTGTAGTGTCACGTTGCATCTCGGCTTCGACTTTTTGTGTGAACAAAATTGTGACCAAAATGGCGTTATAATGACCGCCAAATGCGTTAGTGTCGGTAAATTTGTGAAGAGTTTTTTCGTATCAACGTTGCGGAAAGTGTTTTAAAACGCATTCAAAATGTTTTTTCCGTTTCAAGAGCAAGATATTTTAGGTTTAAACAGCTAAAGCCGTCGTATTAAATGAAACTCCGATTAAAGTAAATAGTTAGCATAAATGTAGGTACAATTCTTATTAAATACAGTTACATAGTATCCTAATTATATATCTATACATAAGTATTATGAAAAATAAAATTAATAGAGCGATAAACAAGGAAGGTTTTTTTTTATAATTTTCAGAATAAGTTGCATCCTCGCAAAGTCTGGGGCGGGTTATAATTCAAACTTGTCTATGTTTTTAGATTCACTCAGCTCTATGAAATTTTATTAATTTAAAAGTTTTTTTTTTTAAGATAGCTTTGACTGAAGTGACCTTAAGTGCAAAACACTTAATGAAAAATTTTGACTAATCTCTGTTTTCAATAACTATAATTTTTTAAATTAATTAGTCTTGGAGGATTCTTTTGGTGAAAGAGACGTTAATTTTTTTTAAGTTAAGATCGTCAGATAGGCTGACGTGCCACTTGATGGTAGGTTACTGTCGCCTATAGCACATTCAACGCCACAGGTTCTACCAGTTCGCTGCCGACCATACTTAGTAGGATTAAGTTTAAAGGATTAGCAGGAATCACAAGGAATCGTAAGACTCTGTAAGGGTTATTTCACAGTCGGCAGATGGGCTGTCCAAATATCTGTGCGAAACTCAATGTGCGTTATTGCAATTAATTACAAATAAGTTGTGTATAAGGCAGGTTTTACATATTAATTAATATTTTATCTATTTAAAACAAAAATTTGTGTTAGCTACGTTAATTTTTTGAAAAGATACGAGCAGAGTTTTGCTGTGTAACAGTGTGTGCAAAGAGAATGGTCTTAACATTAGTCATGTTCTAGTAAGCGGATTTTGTGTCTGTTTATCACCTTTTAGCATAAAAAAGTGCTTCAGAAGTCTGCGTGCAAATGACAGCCGCAAATATCAACATAATTAGGTCTTTCGACAGCCAATGTTTTACGCAATATCAAGAAATTATTTACGCCGAACTCGTAATCGTAACATCTTGGTGGCAAATGACTGCTTTATTGCTCAATAATAAATTTGTTCTAATTGTTAGTGCGAACATGAAGCGTGAATTGTCTATTTACATTTTAGGGCGATGTTTAACAAATGGACAGTAGACTCATTTTATATCTATACTAGCTGTTGCACGCGATTTCGCCCGCGCATCTTTATAAAATATAGTCTATGTTACACGCTGATAACGTAGCTTTCTTAGGTGAAAGAATTTTCAAAATCGGTCCAGTATTTTTTGAGATTATTCATTACAAACATACAAAAATACAAATCTTCTCTCTTTATAATATTAGACCCCGGGCTTTGTACGGACGCAATTATTCTGATGATAGCAATTTTGTAAAGAATAAACACAAATCTTCAAAGTTTATCGCTATTTCTATTAGTGAAAACCGATCTAAATTCGCGGTGCTTTAGAAGAAGTTAGCGGAGAAACAGATAGAGGTGGACAGCAAATTTATTTTAGATATATATAATTATCACATTTATCGAATGGCTCAAATCAAGTATCTATTAATACGTAAACTTCTATCGAGTTATTAGTATTCAAATAGACCATCAGCTTGCTTGAAAATTTTTACCTATAACCACGGCTTGTTTACCTAATTTCATTATAAAAAAATATTTATAATAATATTTTTAATAATCCTTAATAAAAATTATCAAGACGTCAAAACCCTAAAGATATCCTAAGTAATATACCTATTAAGTACTATTAAGTACTATTTATTAGTACTACTTATTTATTTAATTAAGTAAGAAGTTAAAAACAGACAAAATAAAATAAATATATTTTTTTCGAGACTGTAAAACATTATTCAATTTCTTTAGAGTTTTCATTCATACAAAATGTTCTAGATAAAAAGGGTGCATAAAAATAACATAAAATATTATAATGCACTTGAATATGTGTAACATAAAACATGTCCAATACAACCAGACCATTGGCAAAACGACTTATCTGTTAAAACGATTTCCTCAGCAGAACTGCTTGGTTTTATGTTCGTTTTATGCTGTCTACATTGTTACAGAAAAGTTAATGCTAATTTTAATTACACACGGCTACTTCTGCTCTTCAAAGTTTTCAATTTATTATTGTTTTATGTCTTGCAATTTAGTTCTTTAAATATTTCCCATTTTTAACTACAGTATTTAGAAGTAATTCTACTATAAATCTAGAATACTATATACTAGAAAAAAATAATTAAGTATATTTAAAAACAACGACCAAACCAAAAGTTCGTACTGTTTGCCTACGGTTATAATAAACTTGTTGCCCCGCTTCCGGCTTCTCCCGGGGTGCATTTTTTTACGTATTCCCTGATTATCCTCTATCCATTGGTAAAAACCGCATGAAAAACGGTGCAGTAGTTTTTGAGTTTATCGCGAACAGACAGATAGACAGACGCAGCGAAGGACTTTATTTTATAATATGTAAGGATGAAGTTTTGTATGTCTGATAAATTGTAAAGTCTATAACTGATTGTAAATTTTATTGGATAAGTGATTTGAATTTAGTTATTGACGGTTGCTTATTTGGTAAAGTATTGTAATACTGTAGATTTACATTGACTTTTTAAAGAATCACCTAATTATTACAATTTTTAGGACTAAGCACATAAAACACAAATTTAGCAGGAATACTTAACTACATATTTTGACTTTTTAAAGAATCACCTACTTATTACATTTTTTAGGATTAGACACAAAAAGTAATAGTAAAAATTTAGCTGGAACAACTACATATTATATACTTAATTGTGTCTGTGGACTATGGAAAAAAGTAAAAACCCTCAATATTATCCAATCAATAGTTATATTTTTCTTTGAAGTTCAAGTTATCTCCATAATAAAGTTGAGAACTTTACTGTAAAAGTAACAGACACATAACATCATTCACGTTATTAATATGAATGTTACATAATTTTGAGGTTGTCAATTTGGTGGTTTCATTCAGGGTCTTATGTGTATATTTTTAAAGTCCATATTGCTGGAATTTTACAGCTGTGAATATATATGACGTACACAAACAATAATGCAGTCATGAGTGTACGCCATAATCGTTTTTGAACAATCTGTTTACACGAGGTGTCATGACAGCAAGAATTTAAGTGGTTGCGTTAAATTGTTTTGAGACCCCAATTCACTGTTGTTTTAAGCAAACCCAAATTAAAAACAGAAAAAATAATTGTTATGCTTCACTAATATTTTTAAAAAAAATTACTATTACATTCTGTAAACATTGACATGCAGTGCAATAGTTTTAACGGAGAGGCAGATAATATATGAAACAAATAATCACTACAATTACTGAGCATGCAACAATCTCAGCCGCAGGACGTCCATAATTGGTGGACATATATGCCTTTCCCAATAAGGGGAGGTTTTTGGCAATACTCGCCACGTTTGTCAGGCGGGTTGGAGAGCGCAATCTATGTATATATACTTTACAAATATTATAAAGCTGAAGAGTTTGTTCGTTTGTTTGTTTGGTTGAACGCGTTAATCTCAGGAAACTACTGGTTCGAATTGAAAAATTATTTTTGTGTTGGATAGTCCATTTATCGAGAAAGGCTTTAGGCCTTCATTTCAAAATATAAGTTTAGCATTTTAAACGCGGACGAAGTCGCAGGCACCAGAGCTAGTGTAATATAATTGTCCTCAAAGTGCGCTACTGCAAACCCTTTGATGATTTTTCCCTTAGCCGATTTCTACAACACGGCTTCATATATATAAAATCATATAATCATATAATAAGAATCGTAAAATCATATAATTAAATCATAAAACAAAATCATATAATAAAAAACACTTCAAAATTATAAATTATGGTCGAAATAATAAAAATTTGGATTTAATTTAATACTTACCTAATAATCAAACAGTATGTTCTATCTTCTATCAGAAATAATGCTCCGAATGACATATACTTGTAAATACTCATAGAATAATTGAATAATAGAATTAGAGCAAATGTTGTAAGTGAGTGGTTACTGCCGCCAGACCAGCTGTCCTTTTTATAGCTGGAGAATTCCCTAAATACATTCTATTCATTGTGCCCTGTCATCTCGAAAGTGATCACTGCAACAAATTCAACTAAAATATTATAGAAATGCACTCATGTCGAACTTCTCAGTAATAAATTAAATTTGTATGACGCGTCTTTGTTAACTTTAAGTGCAGTTCGTCTATAAAAACCTTTTTGTACAACACCGAAATGTAGTCTTGTCTCTAGACATTTGATTCGTTTGTTAGAACGTAGAGATGTACTGAACGCTGTAGGCGTAATATTAAATTTCGCGGTTGCAAAAGAAATTGGTTCGCCAAGGAATTTGTAAGTAGACATAAAGATTGTATACTTACCTGAATATGTAAATGCATTGAGATGCTATTTAAATTTAAGTCACAATTGAAAAGGTCATAGGTTGAAAATTTTTATTGCTAGCTTTTATTTATATTCTAACTAGCTGGTGCCCGCGACTTCGTCCGCGTTGAACGGTGAAAGGTACCCTAGGTCCTTTCTGGTGTCCCAGACAACGTGTATGCAAAATTTCATGGTGATCGGTTCAGTAGTTTTTGCGTGAAAGAGTTACAAACATCCATACATCCAAACATAATTTCGCATTTATAATATTAGTACGGATTAGTACGGATATGTCAACATACTCGTATATTAAACAACTAGCTACTATGGTCGCCAGCGCACTTGCAGCATGTGTGCATTGTTGTTATTGAAACCAAAGATAGTCCTCTTATTATAGGAACATCTACCATTTCTGGTCACCGAGAGTTTCTGTCCAGAAAAAATGTATATTTGATACTCTCACCTCTTGTTTAATGTATCTGCTCAAAGAAAATTGTTTTATATATACCATCGAAGAACATGTAGATTGTTGGTGTAAAATAAATAAATAATATCTTCACACATTCCACACAACACCATCTAGTTCCACACTAAGCAACTATAATGCTTGTATTATGGATACCAGACAGTTGATATATTACATAGATTTTTTGTAAATACATACATATTACAAATTTAAAACATCCATCACTCAGGACAAAGGTTGAAATGTTAACACATAAACATTTGCCCCTAGCGGGATTCGAACCCGCGACCGTTTGGTTGACAGCTAGGGTTACTAGCCACTAGACCAAACTGTCGTCAAAATCAAAACGATTTCACGTTTCAACCGTCACAACTACATAGTTCAATGAAGATTGATCTAGATACATGAATTTGAGTGAAGATTAAAGCGATGAGACATTGTAAAGTTAAATTTAGATTCCATCTCACAAATTCAATAACTCGTATTTATTTGCCCATAGCCTTGTTACGCTTGATCAGATATTGATAATTAATATGCTGAATACTGTCGAATATACATTATTTTTTTTTATTGTTATAAAGTTTGGCAGGCAGGCTGACAGTCTATTTGATGATAAAAAAAAGTATTGCTTGTGTCAGCTGCTCTGCCGACCGCGCATGAACTTATTTATTTATTTATTTAGCAGCTAACTTTACAGCGTTTAACAGTTCACAAATACATTTAAAAGAAAATTATATATAGCCCACATTACAAGGTTAGACATATTAAAATTAATAAATACAAAAAAATAATAATAAAAATTATTACATATACATTATATATATTCATAATTATATAAACATATTATACATTATACATAAATACATACATATAAACACATATTATGTGTGATAGCGTGTGTGTGCATATGTGTGAACTGGTTTACTTATTTCTGTAATGGCATTTTGAAAGCCCATATTTTCATTATTTGGAATCACTTGCTATAACAGCAAATACACTGGGAGGAAGCTAAGTATAAAAATCTTTTTTATCCCTATATATATTATAAAACAAAGTCGTTCGCGATAAACACAAAAACTACTGCACCGATTTTCATGCGGTTTTCACCAATGGATAGAGGGATAATCAGGGAAGATTTTTCAAAAAAAAAATGCACCCCGGGCGAAGTCGGGAGCGGGACAGCTAGTATATTATAAAGAACGGTCCCCTTGATGGTATTTAACTACAGTCGTCCATAGACACAAGCCATGCCATAGGTGCTTGATGGTAGGTAACTTCAAGTGGTCCGTCAGCCTGTTTGACGATCTTTATTATATGTAAAAAAAAAGAAGCTAGTTTTTAATACTCAAACATCATTTTCCTTGTAGAACTGGCAACTTTTTACTATAAAACAAACCGGATATCCTTATCTCTATGTCATAGCTATTTTCCAGTTTGAATTCGCGTATTTTTTCGAAACATAATACATTTTTTATCACATGATGCAATAGATTTAGAGCACTAGTTAAATGCGGGCTTTATTTATTGCTCACCAATTAACGGAATTAAAATACAGTGTCGACCAAAAAAATTAATACCCATTTAGCTCTATAGTTTTGTGGTAGAAAGCCACATAAGTTTTACGGTTATTAACCTAGCAGCTGTACCACCACCTTACAGGAGACCAATGTGAAGAACCAGCGCAAGTGCTGTTGTGTTTAATTACTTGAATAAAGAATGCCATAGTTCCTTATCGTATTATAAAAAAAGCTTGTGAGAAATTTGAGATGCATCTGAGTGCGTGACTGGTAGCAATATAATCTTTTCCGCCATTTTGGTGACGTAATCCCGTGACACACTCAGTATCATTCTTTTTGTTAAATGTTAAGTCGCTTTCTGCGTCTGTTTGTTTCTCCGCTAACTTCTAAAGCACATAATGAATTTTGGCACGGTTTTTACTTAATAGAAATAACAATAAACTGGGAAGATTTGTATATAATAATAATTAGTAGAAAAAAAAATTTGTTTGCTTGAACGCCCTAAATTGTGGAACTACCAGTCGGAATTTAAAAAAAACTTTTATTGATAGCTCAATTTTTCGAGAAGGTTGTAGACTATTTATGTCACTCTGTGACCCTTAGAAGCCGAGCAAAAAGGAAATAGTCAACAAGAACGCAATAGTGCGTGCGGGCGATGAGATGCGACGTGTTAGGTTAGGGCCGAGGTTAAATAGTTAGGTTATTTTACCCACCCAAAAAAGGCCTGACAAGAACCGAAAAGAACCGAAATCTGCAATTTAAATTAAACGGCGGGTGAAACCACGGAACATAGATAGTATTAATAAATAAAACAATTAATATAACTCGATACTGATTTTCACGTGTTTTATAAGTCTTGTGTTATTTTGCACTAAAGTGTATGATTCAATTTCCTAAAAGTATTAGTTAGTACATTGAACAATTAGTGGATCTAGAGGTTATTACCCGTTGGTGAGCTATCCCGTCTGCTTTCTAGGAATGAATTGTTTTTGCATTGGAGTTTTTATAACATTTAGAAATCTCGTTTATCGCTCTGCCCTTTTAAACACTAAGATTGGGATTTGCATTATAAATTATAGTCTATCTCCGCCTCTGTCTGTTTCTCCGCTAACTTCCAAAGCAATCGTCCGATTTTGATACAGTTTTCACTTATGGAATATCGATAAACGAGGAAGATTTTTGTATACAATATAATTTGCAGAAAAAATTGCATGCATGCAAATTTTTAATAATACTCATTTCGTATTATTATTCAAACTTTCCATGTTCATGTAGAATAAATCCTACAAACTTTAAACTCAGTGAATGATTTTGAAAATTTGTCTAAAATTTTAGTAATATGATATTAGGGTATTTCACTTCAAGTATAACTTTAACTTTTAAAATTGTTACTGAAGTTTTTAAGTTAGCGTTAGTCGCAGTGATGAGAAGATAGACTTTATTGCCCTCATCGGGCATTTGATAATTTCCTTTCATATATAAATTTTACTTGAAAGTTGGAGGCGTGTTTTTGTTTATTTATAAGAAAAATAACATTTCAGAGAATAGTTAATTAATTTAGCAGGTACCTACCTCTTTTTCATGTTACATTTATCTTCTTCTTATTTTAATACAAGTGTGTCTTTGTTTATTAAATTGTTTTCACAATAATAATATTTGAAAGAACAGTAAGAAATATCAAAATTAATTGTTGATTAGTTAATGGATAAATTAGTTATTATAGTTAGGGCCTCTTTCACTAACTACAAGTAAAGTGTCTATTAGTTACTTTTAGAATTATTTTTTTTTTAAATTATGTACTCGGTTCACTGCATCCTTCGATAGGCGAATTTTTTTTATTATTTTCTTTTTAATGTTTGGGACTTTTACCGCACAAACATAGGAATTTGAATAAATAAACAGAAAATGAAATATAATCTGTGGTTAAATCTAAAGGCGCGATGGCCCTGTTGGCTAACCGTCTGCTTTCTTGTTGCCAAGTGTCAGTTCAAATCCTATTAATACGGCAATGTTACAGCTGAACGTATTGTACTTCAGCCGATGTTATCTTCAATACATAATTATTTGTTATAATAGACAATATTTATGACTTGCCCATTAGTTAGAATGGAACAGAAGGCGACTTTCAAACGCGCAGTTCCATGTTATATATTAATAATAAATCTAGGTAAAAATTTCATCTAAATCCGTTCAGGCGATTTTGAATAACAAAATTTCGCATTAATTTATAATATTAATACACAGGATTAGGATTATCTATACTAATATTATAAAGAGAGAAGATTTGTATGCTTGTAATGAATAAACACAAAAAATACTGGAACGATTTTGAAAATTCTTTCACCTATAGAAAGCTATAATATACAATATAGGCTATATTTCATGAAGTTACGCGGGCGTAGTTGCGTGCAACAGCTAGTGAGGGATAAATTTGTTTGTTGACAGGTCTGGCGGTACCCTTCGTGGAGTTGACAGTAGCTCACACGTCAGTGCTCACAATACTGGCCATAAGTTTCGAACGATATTACGCGATCTGTGAACCTCTGCGGGCTGGCTACGTTTGCACCAAAACGAGAGCAACACTTATCTGCGCATTAGCCTGGTTCTTCGCTGCACTCTTTACTAGGTAAATTGATTTAAGTTTTCAAGTTTTTAAGTCTTGGTGTTTCGATGCGTTCAACTTCGCAAGAGGGATTAATAACACTTGATTCCTGTTATACAAAAATCCTATTAGACATTTCATTATAAAGATGTGTTTTTTATATAAAACTAGTGGCCCGTTACCGGCTTCGCCCTTGTTCAAAATAAAAACTATATATTCTATCTTTTAAGTTTGACCAAATTACATGTAGTTACAAAGTTTGATCAAAATCGGTTCAGTAGTTTAGGAATTCATCGCAGAAGAACATGTGACATGTCATTTTTGTATTTATATTAAGATATATAATATAAGTACTATAAATAGGTATGTAATTTTTAACATAACTATTTATAGCTACGTCTAATGGGATTTTTGTTTAACACATGATACTAATTTTGTTAATTTTTTACAATACAAAAACCTTAATATAAGATTAAAAAATACAAAAACGAATAGTCGATGAAACGAACTATCGAAAACTCAAATAACAATTGACATCCAAAATAAGACGTTGGATGTGCGGTGAGACAGCTTCGCTAACTAAACTATAATCTACAAAAATAATACAGTTCAGTTTTATTGTGCTTCGAACGAAGGTGGCTTCAAATACATTGGCGATATAGTGTGATGGTAAGTGACATAATCCACCACACTTTGCTTTGCTTTGTACATAGTTGTTGTTGTTTTTGGTTTTTTTTTTTTTTAAATAATTTGTATAACAAAATAATATATTACATAAATGGATTGTTTGAATCGTCGCTTCCCGATTTTAAGAGCGATTTTATTTTTTAATAATATAAAAAAACAGAATGGTATTTTGAACGTTTAACATATTATTATGTATAAAATAATGTTCGTTTCACATTAATTCATATCTTCAGTGATAGATTTCTGTATATTTCGGTAACAAGCGTTATACAATTAAATTACATCCTATACAAAAGACTAGAGTCATTCAAAATCTATCTTCATTCGTCTTAACTTAGCAAAATGTATTTATGTAAATATATTTATGTAAAAAAATAAAATGATTAAATATATTATAAGTGATCTATCGAGTTCCTATAAGCATTGCCTTACTCTTCTTCCACAAACATATAGATTAAAACCGTTCCTTAAACCCGAGAATAGAGGCTTTTCCATCCCACGTGCACAAAAACAATAGCACACTTATTTCACTTTGAAAAGGCAGTGGTTACTGCCACCAGACGAGCTGACTAACAGATATTTTTTTATGTCAAGGTCGTCAGACAGGCTGACGGTCCACTTGATGTAGAGTCTTAGTCTTATAGATGTAGAGTTTAAAAATAATAATTTTTATTCAAAATTGGCACACTCAGCTTGTGGAGGCTTTTATTGACATCTTACCGCATTTCGTATTCCCGCTATATTGAACCTGTGGGAGTTGTTACTTACATGTTCTCAGAGACAAACATCTTCAAGAGCTTATAGTAGGCACATAATCTTTTATCGTTTGGTGATACAATTCAAAATCGTATGACATCTGCTTTAGTCGTTTGAATATTTTTGTTGTCTCGGCAAGGATAAGCCGGTTTTATTAGGTGGTGACATTTTAATAATATATTGGTTTTTATAACATACAGCCTTTTCTTTTTAGATTGTGCAGAAATCCCGACGAGTTTCGCTTCGGTATATGAATTTTGATCTTTAAATAGATGTAATATGTTTTAATTTGAGTTCTTTTGTCAACTTAAAGCAACGTTTGCTAATTATCTTTTTTACTTTAAGGTAGTCAGATAGTCTGACGAACACTGGTAGGTGGTTACTGTCGCCTATAACACAAGCAACACCACCGGTGCTGCAATTTATTTATTCAATATTATAAATTTTAAATTGTAAAGTCTAATTACGATTAATGGGAATATAGTCAAATGTCCGCAGAAAAACTAGGTAAAAAAGAGGAAAATATTATCTATGATCAAATTTAGATTATAGCATTGGAAAGTTATAATCCAGGACATGAACTATCCGCATGAAAAATTGTATACAAATAGGTTCAGCGCTTTACTTTTAAAATACTTTTTTAAAAGAAATATAAACATCTTTATATATATATAAAGATATATATCTTTATATATATCTTTATATATATCTTTATATATATATATAATTTCGTGTCACATGTTTGTTCGCGATGAACTCCTAAACTACTGAAATGATTTGGATCAAATTTCTTAACTATCTGTAATTTAGTCCAACTTAAAATATAGGATAGTTTATTGCACCCCGTGCGAAGCCGGGAGCGATTAGTTAGTATATTATATAATGTTTATAGTTATTTTTCATTATTTATTTAGCAGCTAACCTTACAGCTTGTAACATTTCACAAATACATAAAAAATAATAATTTTGCATACACTTTGTAAGGGACACAGAAAAGGACATAAGGTACCTTTCATCCAGAAAAAAAGTACTGTTCCCGTGGGATCATCTAACAATAAAAATAAAAAATTCAACATTCGACAAAATCATTCAATTCCATTTTTAAATTAAGTTTTAAAAGTAACTAAACTAGTCAATTGTATGAGCTAACATTATTGGCACTTTTACAGTAACGGTTATTACAAATTGTCAAAGTTGTGTGTTTGTGTCGGTTGATGTCAGTTGATTAAATTCTACATTACGAGCATTTCGAGAGGGTTTGAAATGTTTCAATGTTATTCCGATAATTGAGTGAATGGCTTTCGGAGTTAATCAATAAGTATATATTGCTGTCACCATTGTCTATATACTCATTCGATTTGGGCGTCTCGCACTAAGTGGATCGTCAGCCTGTCTGCCGACCTTAACATAACAAAAAGTTAAGATTTTCAGGCTTATCTTTCATAATCTATCTATCTTCTTCTATCTATATATATAAAAGGCAATGTGTGTATGTATGTACCAAAACCACTGAACCGATTTTGATGAAATTTTCAGACAATCTTAGTCTGGACTAATCTTTTCAGATTAGTCCAGCAGGTGATCCTGTGAAGTTTGGTAGCGATCGGATAAGAAAAATGGACGCGGACGAAGTCGCGGGCAAAAACTAGTTTTTTATAAAAGTAGGCAGACATGCTAACATTCCACTTGATATAAATCCAGCAATACAAATTATAAGTGCAAATATTACTTTCTAAACTAAAAAGACATTTTGAGTTCACACAATGAACATTTTGAGTGTGAACATAATCACACAAAAATATATATTTAATTGGATCTTAATTACTAAAAAGGTCTTTGAAATATGAAGGCGGGTAGTTTAAATTAGATTTCGTCAATAAAATAGTGTTCTTGGCGTTTGAAATGCGCAATATTACTTGCAAAAGAATTCTAAGTGCATTTTATTATCCAATTACCACGAATACCTTCTGAATAAAATATTTTTCATGGGCAGTAGGTAAGGGTAGACACTGTGTACTGTATACCCACTTACTGCCTTGTACTACACAATACAGTATATACTGTATATATACAGCTACAGTAAAAAAATTCTGATCTACACAAAAGTATGTGTAACTTTTGAGTTTCATTGTAAAGTACTAGACTGACGCGCCCTAGCTTCGCTCGGGAACAATTGGGGGGGATTAGTGTAAATAATATTTATACTCTAGGACTATCTGGAATAATGTACCTTTCAAATACTCAGAGATAATAGTATACGGCAAAGTGAAGCAGAAAGAACTACGCCTTCGCCGTGTACATACACGATTATACGCACACAATCAATCAAACTACGCCTCGCATTATAAAATACTAGCTGGTGCCCGCGATTTCGTCCGCGTTGAACGATGAAAGGTAACCTATGTCCTTTCTGGTGTCCCAGACAACGTGTATGCAAAATTTAATGGTGATCTGTTCAGTAGTTTTTGCGTGAAAGAGTTACAAACATCCATACATCCAAACATACTTTCGCATTTATAATATTATATATAATATATAGTACGGATTTACTAATGAAAATGTCGAATTGCGTAGTATGAAAGGGTGTAAAGTCAAGTTTCAAATAAAAAGCAGGATAGAATCACATTTCACGTGTAACTTAGAAACGAATGCTTTCAAAAAAATAAACTAAAATTGAGTTTATACTTAGCTGATATGATAAGACAAAGTAAACGGCCTACGCACACATGTTTATAAAACCGGCTTCACTATGTTGTCCACAAAATTCTGTCTATAATTCTTGTTCAGTCTGAGTTCAAATAGTGAAATAATTTTTCAAATAGGTGCAGCGTTGCAACAGATTACCATCCACATATAAGCCTAGTATAGTTTAGTTTATTACAAAGACACTGTACACTAAATGAGTTTAAGACATTTTTAGTGATAGTCCATAAATGGCGGTATACGTCTTACAAACTTTCGCCTTACTGTAAGAAAGAAAAAAGTAATATAACTACTCGGAAAAGGAAATATTAACTGAAGCACCATTAACTCTCTGAGGAAGTTCTCTTTGTTAAAATAATGCAGACTATCATTTTATTATTTCGATTTTAAATACGTTCCGTATATAAATGAAGAGGATTATTATTAAACGTTTACATTTCTATAATTTAGAAATAAAGACGTTTTCTTAAACACAAAGTTATTTATGTATAAACATTGTAGATATACAATGAGTTATTGTATACACATTTTGAAATAGTATCAAAATATACGTCCTTACCTCATGTTGCTTCTGTTTATATAGTTTATGTTTAAGGTATTGAGGAATATTTGGACACGCTGCTGTTTATCCATGAACAATACTAAACGTTTGAAAATTCCATATAGAGCAGACTTGTGAATTTTTCCAATAGTATTACCTACTCGTAGTCCTATTGCTTGAAAATCACTTTAAATTTCGATAAAGTTTCTGTCTCCCCAAGAATCTTTAATACTTCCCACTTTATTGAAGTCGTAGGTACGCCTTGTTGCTGTCCCGGATATCGCTTCGGAGTTTACATAATAGATGGCGCTGTAATAAATCATGTTGTCAGCCATATTGGAATTTCCTATTGTTTGTGGAGCAATGCAAGTGTTTTTTTTCTCTTTTCAGGAAAGAAACAGTCATTGTATATATTTTTTTGCAATACACATAAATAAATAAAACTTAGAGTTCCACGTTTAATATTTATAGTTAATATTATTAGAGTGTTACATTCGTAATGGAAAAGCTCATTTGAACTTTTTTTTTGTGTAATAAATGGAAATTAAAAGAAGTAAAAACCATGATAGTATATTGTTTTACATAGATATAGTGATATAGGTGACATAAAATAATACTTACATTAATAACATCAAATTATAAGTAGGTACATAAGAAAAAAAATTTAATTAATTGTTTATTAAGTTCAAATTTGAAACGGTTGATTAGAGTATAATTTTTTTAACCAAGAAAAATTCTGCAACCTCCACTTTAATAAGCTCGTAAGCTTTAATAAACTTAATAAACTTGTAAGCTTTTCGGGGAAGAGGTTTCCGGCGGTAACCACCTATCATAGGTGGTTACCAAGTAGGCCGTCTGTCTATCTTAAAATAAAAAAAAACATAGAAAAAACACTTATTTTGATATTAAACTTGCAATTGAAAAAAGATAAGTGTTCCAACAACACAGCATTTAAATACAGTAGAACCCTTTGTGAAGTAAGGTTCGTATAATGTTTCGCTTACAATTTTCTTTGGCCGTGACAGCTATATGGAAAACGCTTTTAATGTTGTCCGCCTGTTTATATCCAAGCACAATTTCATACTAACGTACTTACTTAATATTCACTTTTATGGTATAGCTGTGTTCGTTTATTCCACTTATTACATGAATACATGAACACCCCCTACTCACTCGACACAACAGCACACATGCGGTTATTTCACGGTTGTCTTCTGTAAGGTTACTGCCGCCAGACGGGTCGCCCAAATGACTGAGAAACGCAAACTCACTATTTACCACATCCAGAGAAGAGCCAAGTTTAAAAAGTTCGTTTTCAATTACCTCTGAGACAAAGCGCCTAAACTACTCGTCCAATATAATAGAATAATCATCTCTTCCACGGACTATAATTTAAACTCAAACTCAATCTCATTTATTTCCTAAAAAAGCGGTACAATTGATGGTTTAAGTTAGGTATTTAATTATTTATTTATTTATTCATTATCCACACGTATTCACATACAAAATGATTAAAATGTCTGGAAACCATTACCTATTAGGTTTGTCTAGACATTTACATTAGGTATTACTATTAGGTATTAGGTAATACATGGGTTATACAGATCGTGCTTTTCACCAGAATCTGGCATGCAAAATCAGTTATACTTACATCGATTCTATGCAGTTATACAATAATTTTATGTTAAGCAACGTCAAATATCATTGCATTTATTTTTATATAGGTTCTTTAAGTTTGTTAACTTTAATAGTTTAGTTTTTTAACTTGTGTAGAGGACTCTATATCTATACCTATCTAATACGTCACACAATACACGAGTTAAGTTGCAACGATGTATACTAAATATAACGCTTTTTTTTTATTTTGATGATATAAAAAAAAGCATAACTAACTTCATACTTACATCATTTAAGCCATCAATTTAAACCACGTTGTTGCAGGTCTGTCTTATACTCGTACCACCCTCGCTGTGATCTTGGCAAATATTTTCGCATGATTGTCAAACTTTTTTGAACGAGTTAATGGACTACTCGCCCAAATTTATCTCGCTCAAATAACTTTACACAAATTTTAACTTTTAAAACAAACTATCTTTTGCTCGCGACTTCGTCTATAGATCCTATTGTTCAAGGTAGCATCAAACATGCACGTTAAAATTTAATCGATACGACGGTTTCGGAGATTAGCGTCAAAAGAATATCGTCCACGTCATTTTTACACATTTGCAATAAATAATTTATTATTGTTTATAAGATCAAAAATATCTTAATACATTAAGTGAAATTATAATCAGTTGTTCTTTTGCTTTGTCTAATTGGAAAATACCAATAGAATAAAAAAAATTATCTATAAATCTAACTCTAAGTTAATGTTTTTACAAGAAAAGTATATTTGACCGGATAATGTTACATTTTATTGTCAAGAATCCGTTATATTTTTTGTCTCGGTATGCTTATAAACACAATGTCTTAAAATTTTTAGGTAATGCATTAAGATTTTTTTTGTGCTTTGTTTTTAATTAATTTTTTGGTAACCCTGGTTTCATATCCACTAAACACTATCATTTATCGTGTGTGGCATGTCTTATTTATTCAATGAACTTAATGTTTTCACTAGCGATTGATTGTTTATCTGTTGTAAAACATTCACTTGCATGATAAGTATCCTATAGCTTTAATTTCTTATCTTTCAGTCCGATCCTGGCGATTGCTGAGCACAACACAGCCATTCTACAAGACGGGACAGTATACGCTCAATGTCTCACGCAAGCCGTCACTTTCTGGCAGATCACCTTCTTCATCATGGTCATCATTCTTCTCTACCTTCTGCCTCTAATAATATTAATTGTACTGTACAGTATTATAGCTAAAAATCTCATTTCAGCAGCGTCCAAAGTTGTCATGAACAAAACTTTCGATCCTTACAATGCAAGAGCCAGAAGGCAAGTCATATTAATGCTTGGAACTGTAGTTTTATGCTTTTTTCTATGTCTAATGCCTTACAGAATGTTAGCTTTATGGATCATAATTACACCGTCAGAGTTATCAGAGACGATTAGTCCAGAAAAGTGGTATAACCTTCTCTATTTCTCGAGGATAATGTTGTACATAAATTCCGCTATTAATCCAATATTGTACAATTTAATGTCGTCCAAGTTCAGAATTGGATTTTGCAAGATATGCGTTTGCTCAAGAAAAACGTCGGAGAAAATTCAGAATAGACGAGCGAGAAGAACGGTTACCACCACGTCGACAACTAGTAGCAGTTTGTCGAGAACTACTAACAGCTTGAAGAAGTTATTCAGCCACAGAGGTAGCATAGACAAGAGCGATGCCGAATCAGAGAGCAAAGACAGTAAGGAGGCGGATAATGCAAAATCGAATGGTTTCTTTGAAAAGATGTTCACGAAAAGATTCGTTAGACAGCAATCAGCTCCAGTTTGCACTAATAAAACCCCAAGAATTAACAGGATGAGAAGCGAGGGCAATGTGGTTGAAGTAACTGATGAATTCGATCGTAAAAACATAGCGAAATACGATGCTGCAAATTTTATTGGACATTCCGAAGAGTGTGTTAAAAATATTAGGTCAAATATTGAACTAGATTCCTCGAGTCGCACGCACGGCTCGCTGAGACGTAGTGTACTCATAAATAGTGCTAAAGCGAAGAGTGTAGATTCCGAGAAGAAATGTGTGACGTATGAACAGATAAAAGTGGACTGTGTCGTCGCTTTCCGGAACTCGAAGAGTTTGGACTGTGATATTCCGGAGAGCTTTGTGTAGTCAGTCGAGAGATATTTAAGAGATAATAAACGCTTTTTTTTTTTCAAGAGTAGCCAGCTGAAAATGGTGATATTATTTTCTTTTAAAAACCTGTAAGTTTTTTGGTTCCGAACGCGCTATTCGGACAAACATACAACCGAAGCACGGTTATATGTCATATGTCATATGTTATATGTTATATGTTATATGTTATATGTTATATGTCATATGTTATGTCATATGTCATATGTCATATGTCATATGTCATATGTCATGTCATATGTCATATGTCATATGTTATATGTTATATGTTATATGTTATATGTTATATGTTATATGTTATATGTTATATGTTATATGTTATATGTTATATGTTATATGTTATATGTTATATGTTATATGTTATATGTCATATGTCATATGTTATATGTTATTCCGAATACAACGCGTACGAAGTTGAGGGCGCAGCTAGTATAAAATATAGTCGCTGTCCGCCTCTGTCTGTTTCTTCGATAACTTCTTCTAAACCTACAAACGGATTTTGATACTGTTTTAAATGATGGAAAGATGGATAAAATATTTTTCGGAAAAATATAAAATGGAAGAATCTTGCTTAATTTTTTATTTTAATTTTTAAATTTATATGTACACTAAAGTTGGGTACAGCAATCACTTTTATTTATTTAAGAATGTTTCCTAAATTACTGTGTCAATATAAATAATAACTGGCACTGTTATATTGCTTATAATTCTTAGACTCGATTAGACATATTCTTTAGACATATTTATTTGGTGATATGACAGATAAACCCATGAAATTGTATATTACAATTGCTTTACAAAAATTATGCATTTTTTAATATCTCAATCGACTGACTATATATTTATATTAATTTATAGTTTAATCTTAAGACATACGGGTGATGATTTTAGAGAAAAATGTTTTATATGTTCTAATATGTTTTAAGTCAAGTTAAATACCTTAATATCCCCAAAGACTTATAAAATGCAACACTTAGTATTTACGCTTTATTAAGAATAATAATAATATAGTAGTGATAACGTAATTATAAGACGTTTAATAAAAAAAAAAGCAAATTTTATGTTACATACATACTATTTGTTTCTTAAATCTTAACTTAAAAGGACAGTGCAATATTGATATACGATATACATATAAAGTTAGTACAAAAAAAATCCGAAAATTATAATATTTGTTTCCTTTGAAATTATAGTATTATAATAAACTTCATTCATCATTTTACCTCTAATCCGACAAACAACACAAGACAGAAATATTAAATTAAAGATTATATACAAATTAGATCCTATTTAATTGAATCCCTGACACCGAAACTATTTTTAATGTATGATGAGAGAATCAGTGATTCTCTAATCAAGTATAGTGGGTGTAATATAACACCTTAAAACTTGTGTAAATGTGTATTGTAATTTTTTTTAAAATACCTAGTATACCTAGCTCATGGCTCAAAGCAAGTGCGTATGAGGTTGACCAAGACCAAGGCCATACCTGCCTACAGTGGTGTAGCTTGTCCCACACTAGCCTTCAAAATTTAGTACCACACTTTTGAAATTATAATTTCTCCTAAACTACAGAAGTTAGAGTTTTGAAATAAAAAACGTTTTATAGAAATTTTTGCCAACTTTCTTTGAGTTGACTTGTAGTTACATACGTAACGTTTTTAATTTAAAAAAAGTTAAAAAACAAAAAATAGCCATTTTAATTCGCAGGCAAAAAAACTCGAACAACATTTTGTCAAATTTTGTCTGTCATGGGACCCTTACTGTAGCGATTGTTATAAATTAAGCGTTATTCTATGATTGTTAATAACTATATTTAACACCAATAATAACAGTCTATAATAATAAAAACTCAATTGAAAAAGTATATTTTTTCTTAGTACAAAAGTATTTAACTTTCAGTACAATACTATTTTTCACATAGCATGAAAACGGTGACGTTTGCTATTTGAAGATACTAGCACAGATGAAATCGAATTAAAAAAATATAGTTAAATATTACAAAAATATATTGTTGTTACCGTATTTTTTTTTTAATAATATGTGAAAAATACTACGCCAAATGGATGAAATCAATAGTAACTATGTGAAAAATACTAAGTATATCAAATGTTACTATAATTATAAAAAAAAAAATACATCAATCAACTAAAACTATGGATATCGCATGCCATAAATCACTACGAAATTTATGGAACATTTAAGAATGACATATGCGTCGACCATGTACCTACTCTGTCATGTGTCATTTAAAACAAACCAAACATCTGTCATTTAAAGAAAATGTGACTTTACGTCAACACATTGGAGTTTAAAATCAATAGAACTTGGTCGTTACTATCTTTTACAATCGACGCACGAAGGCAAGATTCCGCCATGATTCCATTTTAGGCGTACTTTTTATGTGCCGCTTTGGCGTTTGTGACGCAAAATCCATAGTTGTAGTAGATTGATGTCCTATTATAAGATTATATTATGTAAGGTTATAATAATAATACTTTATAGCATTATGAAATTTATGTTTTACATATATAAATTCCATTATTGTGTCAAAATTTAACAAAAATATGTTGAAATAGTATTAAATTAGCTTAAATATAAATGTATCTATCTACTCAAATATTATATGAATATTAATAGTTTGTTAATAAAGTCAATATTATGTATTGTTATCTACTAAATAAATAAATGAATTATTTACAACGGTAAGATTTGACTTTGTTTTTTATTATTGGAGTGTTATTATTATAATAACATTTATTTTATATCTATATTCGTGAAAAAAACTAGATTTTCAGCAAAAAATTGATCGAACTTTCACTTTCTATAAGTGTCACAGAAAAACAGAAAAAAAAATCTAAAAACTATTTTTTGACCTCGGTTTCATAACTACCACGTGTAATTTTTTTTAATTTTTTCTTTTTAAATAATGTACATACACTGCTCGTTTAAGATTTTATTATATGTATAGATTTAATCTGTCCTTTAGTCTCTAAATATAGCTCTATCATTGAGACGTTGGGAAGACGGTCTACCCAAAGATTATAATAATAATAATAAACTTTATTTATATAAGAATGCGAGTACAATGATAGATAAAATATACATACAGTTCTACGCACACTCTGTCGTAATTACGACGTACAAATTTTTTTTGGAGATTTACATTAAGATTGGACAAAGAGCAGCTCTGTATAGAGAGAAATGGAAGAGCCTACAGAAGGCCTATGTCAAGGTACAGCCTGACTTGCAGATTGTCAATGTCGGTAATTAAAGTGTATAATATTAATGTCAGAGAATAAAGACTATTTTTATTTAATTATTTATTATTATTACTAATTTAGAAAACGGTTGAAAATTGAATAGTTGAAATAGTTGAGAGAGAACGTTAATGGCTAATGAAAATAAAATGCTCTCGGTGCAAAATAGTAATTGCGAGAAACATACGGACAAGGACAAAAGGAGAAGTTATAAAAGCGGGTGTTCCCGACTCGAAAGCGGGAGTTTTAGCCTCTGGAGTGGTAAAACAATGCACAACTCATTATATTTCTTTTGTGCAAAACGGGTACCGCAAATTTTGTCGCATTTAATTTAAATATCGCATTAAACGGACGAACAAGATGCTTCGGCACAAATTTTAGGGTACAATAATTAATTAATAATTTCTTAGTTCTTTGTTGTAGACAACACTTTGTATAATTTCATCCAATTACAAATGAATTTAATTTAAATAATTGTTAAGAAATATTGTCCATATCTATACTAATATAATATTGATGAAAAGGTTTTTTTTTTGTTGGGTTGAACTCTAAAACTAATGGCTTCTAGGGGACGGATTTTAAAAATTCTTTTAGTATTTACTTTACAATGTACAATGTGCCAAATATTTTTTTTTCTTTCTTTCATTATTTGATAGCCCAATTCTTGATTAAGATTATATAGTCTTCATCACGCTATGATCTTTAAAAGGCGAGATAAAAGACAAAACTCAGAAAGAACTGTAAGCGCAAACAAAATGCAATAAGATGCGAAGCGTATGGCGATGCTTATGTTATAGGCGACGGTAGCCACCTACCATCCAATATACGGTCAGCCTGTCTGTCGACTTTAAAATGAAAAAAAAAAAAAAAGTAGAAAAATCTATCGAAGACATGGATATAATTTGCAGTAATTACCTAGTTTTGAATCAAATAAAAGAATAGAAATCAATATTTTTTTCAATGCCTAAAGAGGTTCACGTAATTTTGTATGCTGGGGTTGAACTTGGTATCTAAACAAAGTTAATATTGCAATAACCCTTGACACCTGTATTAAAACAAGCAAATATCAAGTTTGAGCTCATAACCTTTTGGAATGAGATACCATTTTGTAAACCTTTTATTAGCTAAAAAAAAAATCCAATTTTTTCAAGCATAAGAAAATATGCACGAAGCTGTTATTTATGATCTCTAAACTTAAATCCACTTCCAAACCGAATATGTTCGAAATTGCTCTTGGAGGTAACACAAGCTAAAAATCAATTTTATCTTGAATAGTTCTATGCAAATTTTTGAAATTGAAAATCTATAAGCAAGATTTGTTTAACTAAAAATTTGTTTTTAATACTCCAATTTCATATTTAGTTTTGGATCATTGATAAAAGAGACAAGAGTTAGTGTTTCGTTTCAAAATTAGGTACAATACTATTTTTACTCGTATTTATAAAGTTCTAACTGTATTATACCTAAAATTATATTGACGAGCCCATTGGATGAGTGGTTAGAGTGCTTGCTTTAACGCTTCTGTCTCATTTCGATTCCAGGCAGAGTAAACTTTTGGAATAAACTTTTCTAAGTTGACACTGGTCTTTATTTGGAAAGTCTAAGTCTAAGTTGTCACGCAGGGCACACTGCGTTTTGCAGTCGTTTGGGCAGCCCGTCTGGCAGCAGTAACCACCCCTTACAAGATCATGTGTGCTTTTGTGTTTCGGTGAGCGAGTAAGAGATGCCAGACATCATTTCCCTATCCCTTCCCTATTCTTTATCATCAATCGTACTATAGTCGGCAACACACCTGTAATACCTATGGCGTTGCTTGTGTTATAGGCGACGGTAGGCCACCTACCATCAAATTGACCGTCAGCCTGTCTGTTGATCTTACCTAAAAAAAAATTAAGGTGCTTTGTTTGATTTAATTATCCGGCTGCCTTATTATTTAACAGCAGACGACTTCCAACCAACTTGCGACAGGCGAAAACTGTCTATCAATTTGTGCAATATCACACTAAATCGTGTTTTTGGTATCATGTAACTTATAACAAATTTGTGGTTTGCGATAAGGCCTCTTACGGACGATAACTAAAATTAAAGTGCATCATTTCTGTATGGCAGTACACGCGATTGCAAGTCGTCTGCTGTCGTCTGCTGTTAGATAATCGTAAAGCGGCTGCCTTATTATCTAACGTTAGACGATAGCAGACGACTTGCGATCGCGTGTGCTGCCATACAAAAAATGATGCACTTTAATTTTAGTTATCGTCCGTAAGAGGCCTTATCGCAAACCACAAATTTGTTATGAGTTACGTGATACCAAAAACACGATTTAGTGTGATATTGCACAAATTGATAGAAAGTTTTCGCCTGTCGCAAGTTGGTCGCAAGTCGTCTGCTGTTAGATAATAAAGCAGCCGGAGTGTATTTACGTATAGGCTGATACAGGAGTGAAAACACACAACTAGCTATTCGTATTTAGATTTATTTGTTTTCCGACGTGTTTTCGTGACCGATAAATGGGTTCGGAAATATCAACTCCGCACTTATCCACAGAAGAATTGTCTTTAATATGTCTATTAAATGGTACTCCACAACCGTTATGGGATCAATGTGTATTTTGACTGAAATAAATCAATTTTATTGCTCATAAAAACGCAATACATTGAAATATTAATGTCAAACCTCGTAAGTTTAATAAAAAGGATACCAAAGACAGTTTTGTTTATGCAACCTGTTGCAACCTAAGTTGTCTTACAAAATTATTAACGAAACAAATTTCGGTAAATATTATTTAGTGAGTAGCAAGTTTAGAAGGTCAGAATCCATTAAGAGATCCAGGAAGTTATCTAGACACAGCGTTTACTGGTCTAGGTTTTTTTTTAGCGTTAGCGTTAGCGTTGAGCGTCGTTGCCTTGATAACAATATATTTTAGATAAATGTTTATGGGTTGTTTTCTTGTTTTGGCAAATGGCAAATTGTCTTGCAATCTATGGTCGTTTTAACACCAACAAAATCATAGGATGTGAGTCTGTTACTGGCAATTAAATGTCAGTAAATTAAATTAATTACAACTCCCCCTCTTTTATGAGGGAGTTTTTTTGTTGATATTTGTAATTGATAAACTCAAAAACTATTTACTAGATTTTAAAAATTCTTTTACCTATTTTACTTTTTAGATAAAAGAAGGTGAAGACGAAAAATATTGCTACTAGAAAGTCAAATGAGAGGAAAATAGAGGTCACAAATCAACTTAATTATGTATGTACTTGTGTATTGACGACTTTAGTCTGTTTTCAATTGTCCGTTCCAAGGAAAAACTAAGTTTGCATTGAAAAGCTTCCTCTACTATTTTTTGGTCGAAGCTCCAACTGAAAATATTGAATAAGTATTGGCTAAGCTAAAATCCTTTTCTAAGCTAAAAACTATATCTTGGTTTCAAAAGTGTTAAAAGGGATGTGAGGTTTTTAAAAACTGTTCTCACTTTTAGTATGTATCGATTACTAAAAAAAAAGTAAACAATAATCTGAAATAAATGTTTATTATTATTAATAACAATGAGGGCCTCTTTCACCATCTCTGAGTAAAGTGTCAAGTAGGCTAACTGCCATTTAAAGTCACCGGTAACCGGGAATGATGGAGATGATATACCTTTGTTTGTACAGTAAAAGTCCTAAGCATTAAAAAGAAAATAATAAAAAAATTCGCCTATCTAAGGATGCAGTAAACCGAGAGCATAATTTAATAAAACATAAAATGATTTCTAAAAGTAACTAATCAACACTTTACTTGTAGTTGGTGAAAGAGGCCCTGATTCGTATAGGCTTATTAAAATTTTCAATTAATTACTAAATGGTCTGAATTTTTTAAATCAGTTTATTTTTGTTATATATGCTTCCAAACGTTTAAAATATTCAGTGATCACTATTGTGCTTTAAGATGAATATGTTTAGAAATTACATTTTCATTATAAAGTAACATAAAGGTAAACCCGTGTCATTGTATTCGGTAAGCTTAGTTTATGGCGGAGTTCTGTGGCTAAGAGCGCTTTCTACGGCAGACAGAACAATTGAGTCGTATAATGCCTGGCACTCTGAGTTATCGGTGCCTCACTTAAACTGCTTAGAATATTTGTAAGAAAATACTTTAGGTACGATATTTACTACTGAGACCATTTAATGTTCTATTGTTTGACATATAATCAGCATTTTTATCATGAAAATTTTTCACCTGTAGTGTAGTTAAGGCACAGGTTAAGGTGCTCGCTTTAAAGCTCTGTCTCAGGGGTCTCGGGTTTGATTCCCGGCAGTGAGAACTTTGGAAATTAACCTTTCAAATCTGAATAATGCCAGATTCAGACCAGAGCCACCATATCAGATAGTACACTACATGTAAACGACCCTCTTACAGTGAAGTAACAGCATGTGTGCTGTTGTGTTTTTCTTGAGTGAGTAAAGAATGCCAAAGCCCATTTCCCTATCCCATCCTAATCATTTATCTTTAATCCTACTATGGACCAGCACCTGTGATGATCCTTTTGTCATATCTGACCACTTAATTGCCATCAAGTGGATCAGCAAACTGATATTAATAAAATTTTCATCAAAGAAAAGAGCGATAACCGAGGAAGGTTTGTCTATATAATTTGCAGAAAAATTTTGGGTGTGGTCACTAGTATATTATAAATGCTTAGCTCTTATTAGCTAATGATCAGCCGTTATATTGCTTTACTTATTTCGTCAAGCGTTACATTTTTCTATTTTTCAACGTGGACGAAGTCACAGGCACCAGCTAGTTTTTATAATTTCATAATACATCGAATTGGGGCTGCTCCCGTTATGATGTACCCATACTTATGTGTTGAAATAAATAAAAACAAAAATGATCCCTCGGGAACAGTACTTTTTTCAAGTTAGAGTCCTTTTGTATATCTCTGTCAACGTATATGCAAAATTTCATGATGATCGATTGATCTTTCTAGTTATATCCTTGAACTCTAACTTCATTCTAGTTTAGGATATGATCAGATCACTCATATCCTAGATTAATATACAGTATAATCTTGATAATAGATTGGCGTGAAGTAACTTTTAAAATTTACTACTGTAAATAATTCATAGATGGCGCAAGTAAAATAAGTCGCACGTCGAGCCTTAGACGTTCTCTTGACAAATAAGAAAACTAGTTCTAATTTTTATAACAAAAATTTTGTAAGCAAAGGCGCGAGCAACAGCCAGTCCTACATAAAAAAAAATCAAAATTGAACAGGACTAACTTATTAATACATTTTTGGTCTTTTGCAGTCCCATCCTCGCCGTGGCGAAGTTTGATTACGAAGAATACGAGGACGGAACCCAAGTGCCGGTGTGTCTCACGCAGGCCGACACTTTCTGGTCAGCGCTATTCTTCATACTGACCATCGCCATATTCTTCATCGTTCCACTCGGAGTTCTGCTCATTCTGTACAGTGTCATCGCAAAGAACCTCATGGAGAACCCCATAATCATCTCCCAACACAGTGCCAAGAGTTCTAACAACGCTGGAAACGTCCTGCGTTATAGGAAACAAGTGATCCTAATGCTGGGGACAGTTGTACTGTCGTTCTTCATTTGTTTGCTACCATTCAAAGCGTTGACGCTTTGGATCATTGTATTCCCACCGGAGACAATAATGTCATTAGGTCTAGATGGTTATTACATTTTACTATATTTTTGTAGGGTAATGCTATACTTGAATTCCGCAATCAATCCAATATTATACAATTTAATGTCATCGAAGTTTAGAGAGGGGTTTGTGAAGCTGCTGAAGATTAATAAGTTGATGAGATGTGGTAGAAATTTGAGAGAGAATATGCAGAGGAGGGACACATTCAATACGACCACTTCAACTGGTTTTTCGAGCAGCCAACACACGTCTGATTCGTTCTGGAGAAGGTACAGCAATAGGGCGTCTTCCTTGAAGAATGTTGTTACAAGAGAAAGTAAAAGGAACAAGGAACTTAAAGAGGAACCGACTGCAGCTGTGCAGCAAATGAAAGTTGGTGAAATTGTAAATGTAGTTAATACGAGGCGTAACAGTATGAAATTTATAACGGTAATGAATGAAGTTGATGTAGAAGTACACGAGAATCATGAAGATGTTGTTAATACTGCCAATGAGAACAATAAACAAATACAAATATTAAATTTAGATGTTAAAACAAATAATGTATATTCAATAACATTAGACGTAAGTGATACGGCGGAAGGTCGCAATAGATTCGTTTGTGTACCAGTACAACATAAGGAGAATAAAAATATATTTGTATACGATTTTAAAAGTAAAGAGAGTTTTGTATGAATGTGAACTTTTTTATTAAGTCCATTTAGGTTTATAATTAAAAAAAAAAAAATGCGAAAGTGTACATTTCATGTTTTCCCCAATTAAATACACCATATATTCAAATTCAGAATATTCCAAAACTTTGTGAATGTCGTTCTAGTACTACAATATGTGAAAATATGAAGCCAAACGGCAATAAAACTAAAAAATAATTGTATTTAAGTAAAAAGCCTGATTGAATTTTTCCCATCTAGTTCGTCTAGTAATAATTTATGAATACTTAGGTCGGTTTTCTATTTTTAATATAATACTATTATGAAATCATTGGATAATAAATCTAAATGGACCATGATTATTGTGAACTTTGTTATTTATATTATTAGGTGCGATTGGCTGTGTGATTAGAAATTGCATTTATGTACTTTTAGAAATATTTAGATTTTGTATAAAAATTACTTAAGTATAAATATTATTGCTATGTCTCCATAAAAAAGTTGCAATGTATATAATTGTAGAATCTTATTTTATTAAAACAAACGTCATCATTAACAATATAAAAACGCCCACTGGCCACTAAGCCTTCCAATCAAAGTCAGTTAAAATTTGCTAAGTTAGCGGCAGCTCTGAATAACTTTTCCGATGACTTTTACTATGTCATGACCTTCAAGTGGGAAGCTGTTCAGCAAAGCGTCTCCCAGTACATGCCATCTTTCGAAAATCTTTCTGTCATCTTGCTTTCTTTCTTTCCTTTCTGGTAGGCCATCAATTCTTTGAATTATGTGACCTGCCTACTATCGCTTTAGCTTGATCATGCTACGAATTACTAGCTGTGCCTACGACTTCGTCCGCGTTGAACGATGAAAGGTACCCTATGTCCTTTCTAGTGTCCCAGACAACGTGTATGCAAAATTTCATGGTGATCGGTTCATTAGTTTTTTGCGTGAAAGAGTTACAAACATCCATACATCCAAACATACTTTCGCATTTATAATATTGGTACGGATGTCAGTGAATTTTAACTCTTCTATGAATATCCTCATTACGAATTGGGTCATAAATTATACTTAAAACATTAAATTTACCTTTAACATGACACAAACTAGCGAGTTAATTTTAAGATTCTTCAATTACTTGCAACAATTTATGTACGAATAATAATTTTATAATGTTCCTAATTTCAATATGAAAATTGGTATAAATTAATTTATTATTGTTACCACACAACATTTTAATGTACCTACACTTTATTAAGATGTGAATGTTTTTGTGTTTAAAGTAATCATATTCCTTATCAGGCAGAATAGTTGCAACCTCTATAGCCACTTTCAAATGGACCGTCAGCCTGTATGTCAACCTTTACATAAAAAAGCGGTGTGATGTTATTTTATTCACAGTTTTAATTTACATAATTAGACTTTTTTTTTTGATAAGATTGTTACTTATGTATAAAAACAGTTTAATAAACCACATGTTTCTATGAATTCGTTTTATTTATTTGTCCATTTTCTTAACAGATTAATAATTAAGTTTTTTTAATTTAAATTTGAACTATTATTATAATAATTTAAAATCAGTTCATAATTACACGATTTTGAGTAAAAGTAAAAAAAAAAAAAAAATTTAGCCGCATATATTATAATTTTTTTGCTGACTGTAAATATTATATTTGTCAGCAGATACGATCTAGAATTCGCTAGTAGTTAATTGGTATTTAAAGGTATGTATCGGCCAAGAATACAGACTTATTTAATGGCATGGGGAGGAAATATGATAATATGAGAATCAGGATATGGAAGCCTTTTAAAGCCAATCATCTGTAAAAAATGAAACCGCAATCATTAAAATAAAATCTCTAAAGTATAATTGACATATATTACAGTTACCTTTAGAAAATTTTTCTTAGACATTATTATTTATTGAAATAAAATTCTTATACTTTTAAAAAAAGGTTAATGCAAGAAGTATTCTTGCACCGACATAACACATGCCGCCTTTTTATTATTGGTCGATTTCAAACATAATCTTCATTTATAAATTGTATCCGTTAATGTTCGGTGACTTTATTTGAGTTTTAATGTTTCGCTGTCCACAAAGAGAACATTAAAACGTTAATTTCATAATATTACCGTTAATTACTTCATTTGGTAATTTTTTTCCATGCGCGTGGGTGTCGATTTACTTTTCTTAAATATTACGGTCGATAGACACTTGATGGTAGGTGGTTATCGTCTCTTATAATACAAGCAACGCCACAGGTGCCGCAAGTGACGGTACTCTTGATACTGCTGACGGTACCCTTGATACTGATGACGGTACCCTTGATACTGCTGACGGTACTCTTGATACTGATAAGCGGATCTTAAAGAGTTGTTCACAAAAGCCGATAAAGTATATAACAGCATTTGTGCTGTTGTGTTTCGGTAAGTGAGTAAGGAATGCCAGAGCCCATTTCCCTAATTTCCTTATGCTACTATCCTACTATATTAAAATCAGCAGTGTACTTGTAGCATATGTTGCATGACTTTATGTTAATAGGCGACAGTGTAGCCACCTACCATCAAGTTAATCTGCTTAACTTTTTCTTTTACTTAAAGTACAAACATACCTCCCTATTTTAAGAGGGTCATAAATAAATTCTTACAAGGTTGACAGATCATTTGGAGGAAGATGCTCTTGTATTCTTAAGTTATGGTATCATAACTTAAGGCAATGTAAGTACAGAGTATAAGTAATATTGTAATAAAGTTATAGATGTCAAGTAATAATACGAAGTATAAAAACAGCGCCATATTTGAATAAAAATTACATTAACTGCATGGCGTCGTTTCTTATAACCTGAATTCAAATATTCGAATGTATAATCTATATAACAGATAACGGAAGCGGATTAAATTTGAAATCAGGTATTTCATTAATTCGGAACGTCCCAGAGAGCTCATAAACAACAGAATTTTTTTTGGTAAAATTTGGGTAATGCGTGCGCAAGCGATCGTAAAATGCATAATCTTAAAGCGTGCATTTTGTATTCAGATCAGGGTTGCCAACTCAATACAGACTAATTTATGTAATGCTCGAAATATGACATGTTTCACTCACTGACAGTTGATATATTTGCCACAGAGTACCTACTTCAATTTATTTCTTTTATACTAGTCTTCTTTTATATACAAGTGACTTAGTCCGCGTTGAAAAATAAAAAATATAACGCATGACAAAATGTATGAGCAATAATTTATTCAATCTTTATTGCTGTTATAGTTTTGCCAGGCATTGGATTTTTATTTTTATATGATCCCTCATTACCGGCGATTTCAAACGCGCCCTTTTTTCTCGGGTATTGGTCGTGGTCCATCTACTTTGTCCACCTGGGTGGACCACTTCACTTCAATAATATTTCATTAGAAATTTTCCTAGAGAAAATACTTTTAAACCGAATGAGACAACATCTTCAGGATATTCTTCCCACTCACCAATTTGGCTTTCGGGCAAATCATGGCACTATAGAGCAAATCCATCGCCTAGTTGACATCATAAGTAGGACGCTCGAAAATAAGAAATATTGCTCAGCAGTCTTCCTTGACATCACACAAGCTTTTGACAAAGTCTGGCATGAAGGGCTAATGTACAAACTGAAGAGGATGTTGCCACACAGCTTCTATGCGATCATCCAATCATACCTCGACAAACGATGCTTCGAGGTGAAGCTCAATGGAGAAACTTCTCAATTACAAGAAATCAAGTCCGGTGTGCCACAGGGAAGCATACTTGGTCCGGTGTTATACCTTATTACAACTGCTGATTTACCAACGAACAATAACACCACCATTGCAACATATGCAGATGATACTGCAATAATGTCTATTGATGCCGACCCAGTTGTAGCTTCTGCTAACTTACAGGCGCACTTGGTGGATGTTGAGAAATGGCTCTACCTGTGGCGTGTTAAAGCAAATCAAAGTAAATCGATCCACGTTACCTTTACTCTTAATAGACAAACATGTCCTCCGGTCACTCTCTGTAACGAAAGCATACCTCAGGCTGACAATGCAAAATATCTCGGCATGCATTTGGATAGGCGATTGACATGGCAAAAGCACATTTGGAGTAAACGAAAGCAATTGGACACCAGATTGAGAAGTATGTACTGGTTAATTGGACGAAAATCACAACTGTCAGCTACAAGCAAAATTGTCATTTACAAAACAATTTTGAAGCCAATTTGGACATACGGAGTACAGCTTTGGGGAACTGCTAGTATTAGCAACATCGAAATCCTTGAAAGATTTCAAAATAAAGCCATAAGAACAATGCTAAATATACCGCAATATATAAGTAATAAGTTGATACAAAGGGACCTGAATATTGGCACGGTAAAGCAGGAGGTGGCAGCTTTTAGCAGAAAATATCAACAAAGATTATCTAAACACGTAAACATTCTGGCAAAAAACCTGTGGGGTACTGGGGCAGTGCAACACACCAGACTGAGGAGACACAGTGTCCCCAACTTACGAAATAGATTCAACACTAGCCAATAAAAGATGATAGTGTCACTGGACACTAAACTCTGATCAATACTTAAATCAGAAAGAATTCAGCCAAAGAAATAGCTCATTGTAGGAGGACTACAGATCGCTATGGTGCAGTTATACCATGAGAGAAAAAAAAAAAAAAAAAAAAAAAATTAGAAATTTTAAAACTCTTTATGCGCTGATATACATTTATTCTACTTTTATTGCTCATATATTTTTGTCAGACGTTGAATTTTTATATTTATTTTAGATGATCCCTGGGGAACAGAACTTTTTTCTGTATGAAAGGTACCTATGTATTTTTCTGTATCCGTGACGTGTGTGTGCAATGATCACAATGATCGGTTGAGTAGTTAAGGCGTGAATTGTAACAAAAAAAAACTCACTTTTGCATTTATAATAAGCATAAATTAAATAGGATTAGGATAGATTACATTTCTGTATTAATTTGTCTTATGTTTAACCCTGGCGTGTGCGCTCACCCAGGTGTAATATATACTGTTTCCAATCGAATATGAAATCTTTGCATATAGAATTAAGGTTCATTTTGTCATAGAGCGGCCGCACATTGTCTACAATCACTAAAATAATTTAAGAAGAAAGTTCTGCAGTTTTATATTATAGAGAACTGTATCCATATAATATGGTCATTATAACTAATAATAATATAATAATAATAAATCATTTATTAGGTGTAAGTTTTTCACAAAACATTTATCTTCGTCCACATTATTTTACAATTACAAACTACCACCGGTTCGGAAAGCTGCTTCTAGGGGGAAGAACTTGGCAAGAAACCTCCTAGTTGCTCTTTTCATAAATCAGTTTATAACATGATACGTAACAATACTTAGCAATACTTAGTAACACAATATTCAACTATATTTAACTCCAAGGACGATCATCATTTATATAATCTAATATCCTATAATAACCCTTTTTGCACAGGGTTTGCTTAATATAAATTTTAAATTTATTCATAGATAATTGAAGTTAATACAGTTACTAATCTATACAAGCATATAGGTTATGTACTATCTCTTACGAAATAACAAATAAAGTCATTAATATGAATGTAGGCTGAACTACCAAAAAAATTGCATAAATTTTTTTTAGCTGGCGACTGTCAAGGGATATACGAGGATTTTTTTATATACAAAAGATTGCATATCGGGCGAAGGCGGGAGCAGGTCGCTAGTACATAATACCAATATGGTCCAATAGGACAATGGTCAATGACCATTGGAGTTGAAGGCAAGTTCTTAAAATATAAATACCTAGTCCTACAGTTTCAGTTCATTTAAAAAAACCAATCTACATAGTTCTTAATTAATTACTTAGTTTAAATTGTTTCCGTTGTGTACCTAATTGAAAATAAGCCTAAAAGCCTATTTACGCTGTGACAATGACAAATTGTTGGCCAAAGTGTATGTACGTACTTCGTGCGCGAAGCCCGAATACAAAGTAATTTTACAAAATGGCCGCTTTTAACGCTTTTTTTATTGGAAGCTTTTGTCTCGATTATTTTGCTACTATTAAGTAGGTATCTATTATACAAAGTACCTATTCAAAGACATGTTCTATCGTATACGAATTTTCAAAATCAACGATACGAACATCACTGGATGCAGAATTAACGCGGTGAGGAATCAAGTTTTTTTTATAATAGACTAGCTGGTGCCCGCGACTTCGCCCGCGTGAAAATTATATACTAAAACCTTCCTCGAGAACCACTCTATCCAATAGTGAAAACAGTTTATCGTGAATAGACAGACAGACGCGACGGAGGACTTTGTTTTATAATACGAGTATGTAAGGATTTAATCCATACTAAAATTATAAATGTGAAAGTAACTAACTGTCTGTCTATTACCTTTCCACGCCTTAACTACTCAACCGATCAACATGAAATTTTGCATACATGTTGTCAGAGACATCGGAAAGGACATAGGGTACTTTTCAAGAAGAAAAAAGTATTGTTCCCGAGGGATTATCTAAAATTAAGAAAACTAACGCCTAGAAAAAGCGTAATTGCAATAAAGACGTCAGTCGTTATATTAATTATGTTTTTTTTTTCAACGCGGACGAACTCGCGGGCACTAGCTATTTTTTAATAATTTTTTTTTTAATAATTTGTCGGTTTAGTAGTCGTCACGCACAATTTTATTTCTTACGAAATATACCGAAAGCCAACTTTAAATTCATATTAATAGCTTTTTATTAAGTAATCATGCTTTTAGTGGAAAACTGAAATAATTAAAGTTAAAAAAACTGAATAAGTTTCATAATTCATCCTGGAATGTGCCAACGGTTTATACTTAACCGTTGGATGAGTGGTTAGAGTGCTTGCCTTAACGCTCTGTTTCAGAGGTCCCGGATTCGATTCGAGGCAAACTCAACTTTGGAAATGAACTCTTCAAAGTTTGGCTCAGGTCTGAATTTGGAAATTAGCAAGGAACGCTACATTTCACAGTCATTTGGGCAGCTACAGAAGCCCATGATGAAATAACAGCATGTGTGCTGTTGTGTTTCGGTCACTGAGTAAGAGTAAGCGCACTTACAGCACCTATCATAATGGTGTTGCTTGTATCATAGGCTATGTTAGCACCTTACTATCAAGACAGTGGACCAATACTCCGTCTGTCAAGTTTAACATAAAAAAAGTCAAAAAAGGAGCAAATAAATAAATTTTATATTTTTATTTATTTATAAAATACAAAAAAACACTTAATTCCCAAAGGCTTTTGAAGTTAATTGTAAATTTTCATTTAGCAAATTCACAATCAACAAATGGAAAAATAAACGCCTTTAAGTTAAACAATAATTACATAAAAGATTTCCGTTTTGTTCTTAAAGCCACGTCAAGTAGGCATCTGACAGTTCTCACCACAAAACGCTCTGCGCAGCCCTTAATTGAATCATTTTGCGGTCCTCAATAAAACACAGTCGGAATTTCCGACAGGAGTTCTATATATATATTTCATCATTAACATTACTTCTGAAATAAGGTAACTAACTTCTCTTCTAAGATTTATTTATGAATCATTTATTTTTGACATGAATACATCTTTAAATTTGCTTCCATCATCATCATCATCATCATCATCATCATCATCATCATCATCATCACCTCTATAATTTTCCAATGAGCGGTCAAAAGCAACCTGGACCCGTGGGCCTTATCACGTCGTCTGTCCACCTTGCGGGTTGACGTCATATACTGCGCTTGCCAGTCCGTGGCCTCCACTCGACAACCTTCCGGCCCCAGCGGCCCAAGGCTCTCCGTACTATGTGTCGTGCCCACTGCCACTTCAACTGACTGATCCGCTGGCTTATGTCGGTAACTTTCATACGTCTACGGATCTCCTCATTTCTTGTAACCGAGCATAGGACTCTACATAGCTTGTTGAGCTTTGTTGCTTTGTCGTTGAGTTAGAGAACACGTTTCAGCGCCATATGTCATCACTGTCTCAAAACTTTTGGAATTTTGGAAAGATGTCTCGAAACTTCCCGAACGCTGCCTTGGATTCGAATAAATTGGATTGAAAATAAATAAATAGTTAAATTATATACGTGCGTGAGATGCCATACAAAGTTGGTAATGTGTGTACTCGTATGCAATAAGTTTATTAAACATAATATTATCAAAAGCGTATTGTTATTGTTTTTAGAACGCGATATATTTCCTAAATGCGATTAAAATCTGCTCTAAAGACGAGATTGATTGGGATTTCGAATTATAATATAAAAATTGTCGATAATTTCATCGATACTTACTCGTCCCTTCACTATTACTAAAGGTCAATGTTATTGCACCCTCGTTTTTCTCAATCAGTCCTGATTCGCTCTCTGACAGCAATGGCGAAGTAATCCCACGGCCGAAAATATAGCAAATATATAAATATATACTTTTACATAAAATTACTTTAGTCCGCTTTTAGACCATTAGTTTATTTTTAAATAAGAAATATTTTAAAGTAATGTACACTTTTTAGACAATCTAGACGCCATTATTAAAAAGGGTCTTAGAGGGTTAAATTGGTTTTACTTTTATGAACTAATCTATAGTTTATGAATAAGAGCTAATTATAAAAATATGTTCTTAGATAGTCAATGCTTTAATAGATTATTTCGGCTTTAAAGAAAAGTAGATACGTATTTAATTAGTATTTTTTATAAAGTTTTTTCTATGAAGTTAAATACTTGACTCTTTAATATTTTCATACTGTCAAAATAATAAATAACCAACAAATAAACATATCCCAAAACATTTACATGGTGAAGGTTAGACAGTACTATTAAGTTGATTTTCACAAAGCAATGACTAACATAAATCTGAAACTATTTTTTTTTTCATAATGAATTATAAATATACTAGTTGTACCCGCGACTTCGTACAATGTTGTTGTTTTTTTAAAACCTAAAATTATATGTATGCTAATTTACATCCAAATTCTTTCAGCTGGTTTTTGCGTGATTGAGCAACAAACATCCATACAAACTTTCGCATTTATAATATTAATATGATTAGAATAAATTATTTTCTTTATATAAATTACTTCTTTGAGTTTACATTTAATATTTAAAAAAATGGATAGCGACTATACATTCATCATGTATATACATTTTTAATGAAACAAAAAAGGTTTAAAGGAATCATGGAAAAATAATGTTTTATTTATTATTACGGTTTTATTTTAATAAAACCCCTCACATTTTATTATGGAAAATTTATATTGTGAGTTTTTCTATCTCTAAGATAGTGGCAGCAGTAGCTTTCTAATAAATGACTACGAAGGTTACAACATGGCCTCATTAGCTACGTCAGTGCTACGAGCTATGACAGTTACCAAAGTTGCGCCTCGTGAATATATCGCCCGTCTACGGTTATACTATAAATATATATTATAATGTGACACTATAAATATATAGACTTTGCTTGTGTTTGTTTGAAATCGATTTATTTATTTATTTTTTCCCATTTAGTACATTAGATTAGATTTATGTTTAGTATATTGATATGAACCTATGTGTGCTGTTGTGTTTCCGTGAGTGAGTAAGGGATACCATATCCCTTCGCAAAGCCTTATCTCTGGCAAGAGATGCCAGAGCTATCCCTATCCCTTCCCAAAGCCCAAGTAGAGATGAATAAATAAATAATAATACTATAGTATCCAGTAATAATACCAATAGTATACATATAGCATCTATAGTAATACTATAATTAAAGGTAAAATTTACTAAAACCGTAATCCCGCGTCTGGAAAGATTTAGATAGATATACTTAGATATTTTGAGAGTAATTTGGTTATCTTCTCTAAAAAATAACAGGATGCGAATGAAAATAGTTTTTTTATAATAAGTGGCAATAAATATTGCACGAATATAACTAACTGGACATTTTGATTTATAACGTGACACTAAATCATATTTATATTTCAATACTAACAAAATGAGAGGACAAATTTATATATTAACACATAAGTGATACACGATTTTATTCGGACTGAAGCTTTTATTTTCTACATATTTTTTTTAGATGGCCATTATAAAAAGCGATAAAAACTACATAATTAATTTTGGAAATCCTTTTATTATAAGTGTAAGGCTTCGCACGGATGCAAATTTTTTTACTAATCATTAACACAATCCTTCGCATTTTATCACTCTTTCCATTAGTGAAAAACCTTATCAAAAGATAAGGGCGAACTTAATTCGCACGAGTAACTTTATAAAATATAGCCTATCTTATTCGCTGATAACGTATGTAGCTTTCTATAGGTGAAAGAATTTTCAAAATTAGTCCAGTAATTTTTGAGTTTATTATTAGCTGTTGCACGCGACTTTTATGGAGTTTGGCCTCTCTTTATAATATGTAGATTATTAGTTATTATTTTATATATATAGATTATTAGTATAGATAATATGTGTAGATTTAGATACATTTATAGATACTTTTGGCAGCGCAACAATTATAGAAAGAGATGTGAATTATTTAAGGTTTTTAAATAGAATAAATTCCATAAAAAAATCCCTTTTTAATTCCATAGTTTTTCAACGGACAGGTGCTAATGTAGAAATTCAATTTGTTAAAAAAAAAAGTGTGTCATAGGGATATTCAGAAATTATCGGAACGTGAAATTTAACCGTAAGTTATTGGAATTACCTACTGTCTTGCTACTGTCTCTAGCTGAACCAAAAACGTAAAATATAAAAACTGTCTATTAGATCAATGTGTGCCTTTCTACACTTTCTGATATATTCAGCTTCAAAAAAGAGCGTAATTTTTTATGAGAACATATAATGTATACACACAGACAAACATTTGGATAAGATTTCACCTTTTGAACAGAACTGTGGCACTAATACGTCAAATTACGGTCGCTATGTAGTGGCAGCCTATTTTTTTGAAAAACCAAACATTAAAGAGGTGGTTACTGCCGCCAGAGTGACTGGCTAAATGATAAATTTCTCTTAAAAATTTCCAGTTTCCCCGTCACTACTTGAAATATATACTGTTTGAATAGTGTTAGTCGTACAATCAGAACGATAAATTAAAGTTTATCGGAATAAATTGTTGGAACGTTTGTACGTTGAGAGTTTGAGAGTATCCTAAATAAATACGTGTAAATCAAACATTTCGTATTTGGAATAAGTCGCAATCAGCGTGCGACGTCACGTTTGGAAAATGTAATTTTAATAGACCTTTTGCAAATAATAAAAAGTTATTAAATTATATTTTATTTATTTATTATTATTTATTTATAATATTTAACAATTTTAAGACTAATATATAAAATAAAATGTAAAATGATAACACTAAAAACCACTGAGGTTTAATCTCGTGTTATCATTTGTAATTATTAAGAAAATCTAACTACTAATACTATTAATTACAATTTAAAAATATTGCTGTAACTTAAATTGTTACATAGATCTGAAGGTAGACTATGGTGTGGGACTATTTTTTTGAAATGTATAAAACTATGCTTTATTGCAAAGGCTAAATTTTAGTCACTGCAACCACCCTAAGTCACCCTAAGTCTTTTTCCATATCCCTATCTCTGACAACATGTACCTAAGCAACATTTCATGATGTTCGTATGAGTAGTTAAGGGAAGGAGTGAAAACGTAACAAACATACAAACTCACTTTCCGACTTATAATATTTAGTTAGCATTGCAGGACTTTTCATATAAAATAATATTTTATTGAACAGCCTTATATACATATATACAGGGTGGAATTTTGTAATGCCACCTGAAGGAAAAGTACTCTTAATAATGTAGATAGAAAATTTTACTCAAAGAGAACATTCCTTTATTTTTGAATAGAAAGAAAACTGCATTCAAAGATTTTCGACAATTCACTTGCCATAAACGGGAATCGAACCGACTAAAATCTATAAAAATTACACCCTGTACTTTTATTACATTATTTTATTTTAGATGATCCCTAGGAGACAGTACTTTTTCTGAGTGAAAAGTCCTATGTCCTTTATGTCCTTTCCTATATCCTTGACAACGTGTATGCAAAATTTCATGATGATCGGTTGAGTAGTTAAGCCGTGAAAAGGTAACAGAAATACAGAGTTACTTTCACATTTATAATATTAATATAGTTATAGTTATATAGTAACTATTAAGGAATGATTAAGAATTTTCATGTTTTACATTTGACGCCATTTTTATAGGTACTTATTCTAAAAATGTGTTATTTTCCTTTTACAAAGCCTCGTTTAGCAAAATCATACAAATTACAGCTGTCTTAAGTTATCAGAACACTATTAGCTCTCTTAATTGTTGACGTTTAGTTATTAATTACATCTGGACTAGTGAACATGTCTATCGTGTAATTAAAAATAACAAACTGTCTGTCTGTGCGTTAATATACGTAATTCCGCATGTAAAAGACACGGTGTCAATTACACAGGCATATCAAAACGAGCGTATGTTTTATGTCGTCTAGTTTATTTATAAATAACGTGTATTAGTTGAATCTGCCAAAAGGAATAGTTAATGGAATATTTTTGTGAACATAATAATAAAAATCGTGAACGAGCCGTGTCTAACATTAAATATTAAAAAAAAAAATTGTACACATTGTAGGTACCTACTTATGAGTATACTAGCTGGTGCCCGCGTTGAAAATTATATACTAAAACCTTCCTCGAAAACCACTCTATTCATTGGTAAAAACAGCATAAAAATCGGTGCAGTAGTTTTTGAGTTTATCGCGAATAGACAGACAGACAGACAGGCGCGGCGGAGGACTTTGTTTTATAATATGTAAGGATTTATGTTAAACAAATTAAATAATATAGAAACATAAATATTGATAAAATAAAATAAAAACGAACATACATACTTATTATAACAGTGTTTAGAGTTTTTTTTAAATGAATAATGTGTACACAATAATATAAACAAATTGCAGGATCCTAAATTTACAAGAACTGTGACAAAATGGATGTTGCTTTAAAGAGTTTTATAGTAAAACACGTTAATTTATTTATTCATTTATTTATTACAATAAAACATACAACAAAAAATTTTTGCCAAAAGAATAAATTTCTTTTAACTTATAAAAAGATTTCGATTTAGTCGTAGATGAAAGCCCTTTCCTGCGTGTTGACTATTTGTCGAAATGAGACAGTCAAACTCATTGTAATGTCCTATTTTCCTAAAAATCTTTTAGTATATCTAACATTGACGTCAATCAATCTAAAATGCCTGGCCAAAATAATCTCTCCAACCATTAAACAAAATGGAAGCTCTAGATATTAACTCACTTTAGATTAAATGCACTAGATACTTACTCGTCGAGTATTTGTTACTGACTAGGTGTACTTGGCGTCCCAGGACTATACAACATGAAGGGAAAGTACTTTAAATATCGTAGATAGAATATTTTGCTGAAAGAAAACTTTATGTTATTTTTAAAAATTAGTAATACTGCATTTAAAGATTTTCTAAAAATTACTTGCTTCGTCGACAATAAATAATATTCTTGAAATTTGAATCAAACATTTTACGTTATTCCTGTAAACATGTAGTGGAACATGAATTGTTACTCTATGCGGTTCTTTTAGCACTTTTCTATATTTGATATAAGTAGCTGTATGAAATCTAATTAAGTCATAATAATTACTGAAATTTAATCAAGTTGTAATAAAATTTAGTCTTTATAAGTCCTCTCGCAATTAGCCGAGCGCTTGGAGTCACAATAACGCTACTTAATTACAAATTTGTTTTACTTCCTTGTGTTTATTGCGTTTTGTGTGCTGAAATGAGTTCTCACTCACTTTACATTATAACTTATTTTTAATGTTGCGTTGAAAAAATAAAAAATAAAAACTAAATTAAATTAGAATAAGTATCAGCAAGTGCTGATAAGTGTTAAGTGGTGGGTTCAATACAATTGGACACAATCCTAATACATACAATCTTATTAAAACTCTCACTGGTGCGAGCAACTTCGTACACGCTGTATTTCGTTTTTTGAACATTTTTCTTGAAGAATTTTTTGGAAATGCGGTGAAAACCGCATTCAAATCGGTTAAACGCACAGAAAAACAGACAAAAATCCTAAAAACATTTTTCTTATCCCGTTTTAACTGGTTAAAACGCGTTTACTTGTTCCTTATAGTAAAGCCAAGGAGACAACGCAAAGAATGTAAACAAACCCAGCCCTCTGTCCTTTTCCCTCACACGAAGCGGCCGGCGCTATCTGTTTCATTCATGGTATAGGAAGCCATCTTGACAATCCTTAAAAGTTAAATTCTTTACGTTGTCTCGTTGGTCTTGCTTTATGTCTGAATGATTCCAGTACCTACATGAAACCCATAAAAGCGATTTATTGTTCGTTAAAAATTGTTCTCGAGATTGGGACATTTTATAAGACTTTTTGATCTATTGTAATTTCGAAAGAATATTATTTTATGGGAATGTTACACGCACAGTGCCTACAGCCAATATTAGTTTTATGTATGTGTCGTTTCTGCAAAATTTTATCGAGTCGAATAAAATCGTTAACATTTATAATCGAATAAAAACTCGTTTGGATGGATAGCCCTTGTTAAGAGTCTAGGAGTCTTTATACTAATATTATAAAGAGAGATGATTTGTATTTTTGTATGTTATTTGTAATGAATAAACTCAAAAACTACTGGGCCGATTTTAAAAAATCTTTCACCTATAGAAAAGTACATTGTCAAGGAGTAACTATATTTTATAAAGTTACACGGACCAAGTCGCGTACAACAGCTAGTATAATACAAACTAATGTTAAGTTTTGTTAACATTTAACAAAACATTTTTGTCTCTCCTAGATATCACGTCAACAAACAAAATGTTCCCCAGTTCACTAAAGTTAGCATTGTAAACATTGATTTCTTACGTGTAAAGTGTTAGATTTGGGAGCAGTGTATACACTTTATAGCTCTTACTCATAAACCATGATTTGATGTCACACTTTATGAGCGATAAGTTAAATAAAATCACTGTCTAGCAGTATAAAACTCGCACAGTCTTTATGAACTCAATTTAATAACGAAATAATGTCATTTTTAAGAGATTACTTAAAAATTAAAGTGCAAATTAAAAATACATTTTCTTCATAGGACCAAAACTCACCAGTAGCTATTAAACAAAAACAGTCTATAAACAAATTAGATATTATATATATCTTCTTTATTCTATATCTATATATCTATATCTATACAAATACATCTATACTAATCCGTACTAATATTATAAATGCGAAAGTATGTTTCGATGTATGGATGTTTGTAACTCTTTCACGCAAAAACTAATGAACCGATCACCATGAAATTTTGCATACACGTTGTCTAGGACACCAGAAAGGACATAGGGTACCTTTCATCGTTCAACGCGGACGAAGTCGCGTGCACCAGCTAGTATAATATAAAGTTTCTGTCCGCAAAACGCAAACACTCCTTCTTAAGCACCCACCGTAATATGCTTGTATTTTTTTTTATATATTTCTACGGAAAAATAGTTTCTACATAAAGATAGTGCAGTAGCTAGAGCAAGGTTTCCACTTGCCAAAGTATTTCAGAGAGGGCACCACGTTCGGCGGTGAAGAAAACGACTCTAATTTTGATTGATTTATTACTTTATTTACTTATAAAGGCACTCTAGTTAATGAAAATTATCAATCAACAAAAAAAACTGACATTTTATTTGAATTCAACATGATACAATCTGAGATGACCTATTACATTTGACTTCAGCAAAGGGTTTTAAATTAATGCGAAATATTGTTATCGCGACGCAAATATAGTGCCGCATAAAGCTATATAATGTAGACGATAAACGGAGCCTTTTATCAAAAGCTTTGTTAGAATCGATTTACGAATAGGTACCTACTTATGTGAGGGTTGATATATTTTCTGAGAGTAAACAGTCGGTACGTAAAAGGCGTTGTGGCGAGACGCTCCATCTCTTGAAAACACTGTGTATTGTTTCATACAGTTTTTCGTTAAATTATTGCTTTTTTAAATTATTAGATTAGATTTTTTTTTTTAAATTTTTTAAATTAATTAACTAAATAAATGATAAACATAAATTATATACAAAACTTAAAAACTAACTAATTATTTTCAAAAAATATTTATAAACAAGTTAAATCTATTAAGCCTTTAGTAGAGGGAAAATTGGCCAGAATGTAATGTTTATGTTTATCATTTATTTAGTTAATTAATTAATTAATTTTGCTTAATTTTAATGTGATTAATAAAATAGATTTTTTTTAAAATTATTTTATAATAAGCAACTTGTCTCGGCTACGGTAGGTAAAAATAATTGAATTTACGAGTAATTATAAATTTAAAAATATCAGCATATTTTTTTTATGTTAAGGTAGAAAGAGAAGCCGATTGTCCACTTGACGGTAGATGGCTACCGTCGCCTATAACACAACAGTAGCATTAAGAATACTATTAAGGATATGGGATTGTGAACGAATATGGAAATGGGATCTGGCATCTCTTACTCACTCATCGAAACACACATTTAAAAAATAGACAAACGTTGATTTTTTCTAGTATTTATACTAAAGTAAAAATAAAAGGGAGTATAAATTAAATTTGTTTAGGAGTGCAATTTAAATAATTATCCATACACACGTCATTTATAATTTTCAAGTATATAATTGCAATCTGTTTGTGTACTATATCAAATAAAATAAAATAAAAAATAGTATTAATTAGTACCTATTTACAAAATATACAGAAATTTTCTAATTGATCAAAAGCAAAATATATTGGTACTTAATTAACGGTTAGTACCAATTTTCAAAAACTCACTGTAGTAGATATTCAAATAGGAGAAAAATAAATGGAATTACCAATTTAGTCCTTAAGTCCTATCTTCTTTCTTTCTTTCTATTTCTAGTAAGACCTAGAGCAATAGAGCGAAGTCCAGGCTCTTTGAATGAGAATGGTTTAAAAGAACACAGACCCTATGGCGTTTAGAAGACCTATAGTATCCTTTATATATCTATTGTTAGTGACCTTTGTTCGTACACGATCACTGTACAATACATTTCAATTAGCGCAACACTTTTGTGGGGCAGAGTATAGGGCTACTTTGATACTCTTGTCCTTTTATAGCTTACTAGCTGGTGCCCGCGACTTCGTCCGCGTTGAACGATGAAAGGTACCCTATGTCCTTTCTGATGTCCCAGACGACGTGTATGCAAAATTTCATGGTAATCGGTTCAGTAGTTTTTGCGTGAAAGAGTTACAAACATCCATACATCCATACATGCAAGCATACTTTCGCATTTATAATGTTAGTACCGATGATAGATACAACTCAATTAAGTTTTCATTGTAGTTTTGAGTATGTGTAATAATATTTTTACAAATATTTCGAGAGGAAAATGCATTAGTCAACAGCAGCGAACGTTTGTTAACACCTGGCGAGTACATAAAATGTATAAAATAAATCAAGATGAGTGTATTTGCAGCACACCATGATTCATTGATGCTGGATTCACAGTATAGCGAATATACAGTATACAATCTGTGTAACAATTCATTATATTTAAAATTAAATTGTTCAATAAGTATAATATAACATTTACATAACGTAAGTATTGATTTTTAGTTGATTTATAAGTGTTAACTTTTGATTGAGTTGATTCTCAAAAGAACATTAATACAAAGAAATTATACCAGAAATCCCTGCATTACTTCAGATAGCTTGGTTAAAACAAAAATATTAGAAAATAAATCGAAAGCGGTGTAATTGTAACGTGAGACTCATTACTGTTTATTAATTGTAACGTGTTTGCTTTCGTATAAAAAAACGCGTAGGTTTCATGCTCTCTGAAATCAGCATTCGCGGTTTTGACACACTCCCATTGCGGACATAACATTCCATGCTACTAATTTTATGTTATGACTTTTCCACAAGTATAGCGAAATATCTGGATGAATTAGAAATTTTAAAAATTATTGACATATTGAACGTAACTAGTGTAATAAAAAATACACTTGCAATATAAATTAATAACAATTTGTTAATTATAAAGACCATTAAAACGCGCCAAATATAGATTACTATACTGTAAAATTATAGTAACCCTTTTACAAGTATAATCAGTTCATTAATTTTTTGAATCAATTATAATTATTTAATTCTAATCAATTTCATATTGTTTATAATAATTTAATAATTAATGATAATTTTTATTTATTAATTAAAAAATCTATAAACATGTGCATTGTACAAGTAAGTCCCAATTTTATATATTTATTTTATTTTTTTACTAGCGTCCAAACTAGGCCGAGCCTGTATCTTAGACGCTAGTTTCTTCCAGTGACAATAATTCCACCTATGACAACAATCCATAAACAGTTTATTTGTTTTTGATTGATTGCAATTGTATTCAAAATTAAAATTGTTTTCTTAGGTGTCAAGAAACTGAGGTGGCGTCGAATTGACAATCAGCAACGCGAATATCGTCGCTCGTAACTCGCAACCTAATTATGAACGTGCTCACAATTTTGATAGCCTAAAGTAATTTACATTATTATTACTGCTTCACCTAAATTGTTTTAATATATAGACTTGAGTTATTATCGCCATGTTTAATTTAAAGGATTTACTTGGGCAAATGACATTGACGATTTGACCTTCAACGCTTTAATAAAATGTTTAATACCAACGTTGGCGGCATCGCCAACGCTGGTAGCCGCCTTAGCCGCATGTTAGCGCTCTAAGATTTGTGGTTTTTTGTTTTTTTTTTAAGTTGGGTTTTTTGAAGTGAAAACTTCTTTAGGCGCTTTGGGCATTTTTGAGATGGGATAAAACAGTGTCATGTTACGTAATGTAATGTAACGTAATGTAACTGTAAATGACATCTTTGTCATATTTACAAATATTAATTTAATCATTAATATTTGTAAAGATATTAGATATTAGATAAATCAATTCATTCTGATATTATCTTACTTAAACAAAAAGATATTTCCAATTGCATAACTAGGCGAGCAAGCCATGTTGTCTTACCAAAGGTACGAACAACATGTGGTAAAAAAATGGTTACTTTTGAGGGAGCACAACTTTTTAACAAATTACCGTTGCATATAAAACAGGCAAAATCTTTTGGAGAATTTAGATCCAAGCTCTTGAAACATATTATGTTAAGTGTTTAAATGTTTTAATGTGATTTTGTTACAATCCGGAACAAATATTGTATAATTTTTGTCTGCCTGTTTGATGTTTCGTTTCTTAATTAAGTCTTTTCTTATTTTTTCTCATGTAAATAGCTTTAAGCTTTAATGAGAATAAAGATATATATAAACCTAAATAATTAAAAATGAACAATTTTTGAGATGGGATAAAATCATTAACTCGCGACATGTAATGTAACCGTGTAATTGACAGCTCTTTATATAAGTACTAAGCAGACAACTGCATATGAAAGTAAACTTACCAGATATGATAACAAGGATCAATATAGTATACACCTCTGACCAATAAAATAGTTTCATATCAACATTAAACCTTTTTAATGGTTTGTCATTGTGAAGTTCATGTTAAATAATTATGTTCTATTGTCATTGTGTGTAAGTGTCATATATTTTCTTTTGTATTTCTTGCGATCAATAATAATTACCTAATTCAATAATGCCAAGGAATTTAAATATCATACAATTATTTTTGTGAAGCTACGTTTTCACTTCTGACGTGCTGTCCTATGACTGACATGTTTTTTTTTTCTGAGGCGGTACGAAGTTCGCCGGGACAGCTAGTACAGTATAAAAACACGATTGTTAAAATAAATAATTTTCAATTATACTAAAAAATAATGACGACACGTAAATTAAAAGCTATGATAACAGCATTTGTGTTTTATTGTTTTAAACTTTCTCGTGCACTTGCGTACCCTTTAATAAACTAAAGAAGCTACCTGACGTCAGGTGAACCGTCAGCCTGTCTGACGACCTTTACATAAAATATACCATATATGGTGGTAAGTATTTATTTAAAAACATTATTAGCATGTCATAGTATTAAGTTTTTGATGTGAAATTAAATAAAGGATTAAACAAGTAAAGACATATATATTTTAGATAAAGTAATTTGAATATTTACATTCGTTGACAGACAGATCAATCTTATTTATATAATATCCATAGCAACACAAAAACCATAAACACTAACATATATCCTCTTTACATCCTCTGAACTTTTAAGAATTTGTAAATTCTATTTAGAAATTCTTTTTAAACCAATATTCTCACTTAATTCTTCTAGTCTGGGACCGAAGAGTGGCTTAGTGAACATATCTGCCAGTTGATTATTGGAAGGAACTTGTTTCACTAGGAGTTCTCCGTTGGTGACACATTCACGTACAAAGAGATGCTTGAGTTTAATGTGTTTTGTACGTTTGTGGTACTCGTACTTTGGATTATGAGAGAGCTTCACAGCCGATTCGTTGTCCAGGTAGAGTTCAGGTCTTTCTAGTGTGATTAAATCTTTAAATAGGCCATTCAACCACAATATTTCTTGAGCAGCTTCGCTTGCAGCGATAGTCTCTGCTTCGGTGGAAGAAATAGATACGATCGTTTGTCTCTGACTTCTCCAGCTGATAGCAGCTCCTGAGAGCAAGCAGACCATCCCAGATGTTGATCGTCCAGTTGATTGATCTCCTGCAAAATCAGAGTCAGAATAGCATAGTAATTTTGTGGGTGACTCCTTACTGTGACGATAAACTAGTCCTTTGTCTATGGTTCCTTTTAAATAACGGAATATCCGTTTGACTTGTATGACGTCATTCGCTGTAGGTGTCTCCAAGTTTCTAGATGCCTTGCTGAAGGCGTATGCTATGTCGGGTCTCGTGCCCACTGCCAAATATGTTAGAGCTCCAACAGCCTGTCTGTAGGGAAATGAGCTTCTTTCTACATTTGGTTCTAAATCGTTCACACTTTCTTTGATTATCGGTGTCGGTGCTGAATTGCTATTCAACATGCCGAATTTCCCAAGAACCTTCTTTGTGTAACTTTGTTGGTTAACTGTTATTTCTTTACTTTTAGTTGTAATCTCCATGCCTAAGAAATAGGAGGCAGGTTTAAAGGTTATCTTGAACCTTGTTTTAAGTTCGTTGATGAACTCATCCGCTGCAGCTGTCGTATTTGACGCTACAAGTCCATCATCAACGTATAATCCGATCAAGACTTTGGATTGCCCTCTAATTCTAATGTACAGGCAGGGATCTGCGTCACTTTGTTGAAATCCATTTACTTTTAAAAAATCAGAAATGCATGAATTCCAACATCGTGGTGCTTGTTTCAATCCGTATAAGCTGCGCTTCAGTTTGCAGACTCGTTTGGTTCCGTCGTGAAAACCTTCAGGTTGTTTTACATATATTTCTTCTTTGACCGATCCATTAAGGAAGGCTGTTGCAACGTCAAATTGTCGTAGCTTTAACTGTTCTTTGGCTGCAATTGCTATGATTGCGCGTATGGTACTAAGGCGAGCCACAGGACTAAACGTCTTGTCGTAGTTCACGCCTTGTTTTTGAGAGTAACCTTTAACAACAACTCTTGCCTTGAACTTATCGATAGAGCCATCTGGATTCATTTTCTGTTTATAAACCCATTTACAAGGTAGTGCTTTTCTTCCTGTAGGCAAATTCACTAAGTCCCAAGTTTGATTTTCGTGTAGTGAATTTATCTCACTCAACATGGCTTTTAACCATTTTTCTTTGTAGGGTGATTCCATGGCTTGTTTGTAAGTTTCTGGATCTTTTACTAGATTTTCTACATCAGCAACAGCTGCCAGTATGAAATCATCATACCGTTGTGGTGGCTGTATGGCTAATCTGTTTCTCAAACTATATCGCTCATGATCAGGTTCTGTTTGAGTATCTTCTTCGTTTTCGTGTTGAATCAATTCGTTCATTTCGTGTTCACCCAGTTCATCTTCAGGTTCGACTACAGCATCATCAGGTTCATGATTAGAGGCTTCGTAAAATTCTTGTTGATCATCATCTGTTTCATGACCTTGATTTGTAATATCAACTTGCTGATTGAAGACTGGATCTGGAATTGATTCATTTTCGGTATTTTCAACGTTAAGTTCAATTTTTGTAGTTGGGATCGAAACGGAATGTTTAAGTTGTTCTAAATTGCCATTACAATCCGAATAAAATTTTGTTTGAAGAATTTTAACGTCTTTGGAAATAAATGACTTGCGTTTCGTTGGAACGTACAGCCTGTATGCCTTGCTATTTTCAGAATATCCGACGAATACTCCTGGAATTGCCTTAGGCGAAAATTTGGAGCCTTTGGCACGGCCTTTTAGCAGTACGAATGCTTTTGTTCCAAAAATATGGAGGTGATGGATGCATGGTTTTCTTTGTACCCATTTTTCAAACGGCGTTCTGTTTTCTATAGAACTGTTTATGCTTCTGTTGGATAGATAGTTCGCCGTGTTGATGGCTTCTGCCCATAGGTGCATTGGTGCATTCGCATCAATCAGTATTGCCCTTGCTTTTTCCAGTAATGTTCTATTTTTGCGTTCAGCAAGACCGTTCTGATGTGCTGTGTAGGGTGCAGATAAACGTCTTGCAATCCCCTGTTCCTGTAAATAAGCTTTGAATTTATCGTTGATATATTCTGTGCCGTTATCACTTTGTAAGTACTTAATTTTATTTCCAGTAAAATTTTCCATTTCTTCTTTGTAAATTTTAAAATGGTTTAGTGTCTCACATTTATTTTTCATGAAATAGACACGTCCATATCTACTATAATCGTCAATAAAAGTGACGGAATATCTGTTTTTTCCATATGAAGCTGCGACAGGACCACACACGTCACTATGTACAATCTGCAATCTGAGTTGTTCGAGGAGTTGTTCGCTGTGGGGGTCTTGGTACACTAGTCATTTTCGCTTGAATACATGCGTCGCAGTCGGAGAGTGATTCTTTTTTATCGAAATTTAATCCAATATAAGTCTCATTGTTGAGCGCTAGATGGAGATCTTTGTCGTTCATATGTCCAAGCTTCTTGTGCCAGTCTAGTAAAGATCCTTTATTAGTATTGATCGATACTGCTTCAGGCGAAGCTGCATAGTTTTGTTCGACTTTTTGCATTTTTACATAGTAAAGACCACTGTTCTTAGACTTCTCTGCAGTCATAACTATATCTCCTTTAATATTATATACCAGTGCTTTGTCTTTAACGAAAGTGACAGAAGCTCCATGTTCAGTCATTTTAGGCACTGATAGTAGGTTTTTGCAAAGTGACGGTACGTACAGAGTGTTTTCAAGATTAATTATCCTGTCTTTATTTTTCAGTGTTACTCTGCCTTCTCCTTTAATTTCAGTTGAGTGCTGTTTTGAAGCAAAATTAAGTTTTCTTGAAACTGTTCTTATATTTTTGAAGTGTTCGCGTTCATACGTCATATGTGAGGTACAGCCGCTGTCGAGAACCCAGTCGTTTTGGTTCGAAGTGAAGAAGCACTCTTCAGCGTAATAGGAACTTTTTGAGTTTGTGTCTTTATTTTTCTTCCAGCATTTTGAGCAAATCTTGTGATTCTTCTTTAGAAAAATTTTTCGTCCCGATTTCTTGCAGATTTTGCACGATACGTATAGTGCGTTTTCATCTACATGTTGTGGACTGACCTCGACGTCACGATGTCGAGCATCACTTTCTTCGATTATTTTAATTTTGAGCTCTTCAGGTTTGGGTAGAGTGTCGCGTGACTCCATGGCAACTCTGAAGTTCTCATATGCAGTGGACAGACTGTAGAGCATAAGGATTGTAAGAAGATCCTCGTTTATGTCGACATCCATTTCTGATAGTTTGTCAACAGTGTCCATGAATTTATTAAGATGCTCACGAATGTTATCATCTTCGAGTTTTGTAAGTATTAACCGCTTTAAGAGAGTAGCCTTTCTTGCGGGGCCTTTACTTGCGTGAATATCCTTAAGTTTATCCCATAAAGCCTTTGCAGTAGTGCATTTTTTAATGTCTTTCAGCTGGGATGGTGCAATTAGTAAAATGAGCTCTGCTTTTGCCTGTTTGTCGCCTTCAAGTTCGTCAGTGCTAGGAGATGCAGGTAAAGAATTACTTACATACTTCCATAATTTGTTCTTTATTAGCACGGCTTCGGCTTGAATCGCCCACGTGTCGTAATTGTCCTTATCCAGCGGTTCGATGTGGAATGTTGTTTTCGGCATTATTGTGCACGAGTTTAACACCACGTAAAAGACGAAAATAATAAATAAATCAGGGATCAGTTAACGCTCTGCTACCATATTAAGTTTTTGATGTGAAATTAAATAAAGGATTAAACAAGTAAAGACATATATATTTTAGATAAAGTAATTTGAATATTTACATTCGTTGACAGACAGATCAATCTTATTTATATAATATCCATAGCAACACAAAAACCATAAACACTAACATATATCCTCTTTACACATAGGTAGTAGCTACTCGTATGTTTAAATACGCCAACAGTTCTTATTGGAAGAAGTATTTTGTATTATGTTTGTGGACCAAAAGTTCCGTCCGATTCAACAGACCAGCTCATATCTCTGCTCGAATGCGAAGGCATTGTGTAACTCCGGTACACTCCAGGAGAGAGTCGAGCAATGTGTTAACAGTTTAACTTGAGTGTTCGGTGGCTTAAGTTTTAATAGAAACAAACAAGTTAAACGCCGTTAGAACTCCTTCTTCAAGTTGTAGGAACCGATTGTTAAGATTTAAGTTTCCATACTATATATAAGCTTGGAGTATTGGAGGAATTTTTCATTGGGGCTGAAATAATATTTTTAAATCTTTATGTATTTCAGATGGCAAATATTTGCAGCTTCGCGAGGATTTTTTCTGCAAATCTATATTAACATACTAATATTATAAAAACAGAAAATTCGTACGTTTGTAACTCAAAAATAAACTCAAAAACTACTGGATCGATTTTGAAAATTATTTCACCTATAGAAAGCTACATTTATCAGCGAGTAACATAGCCTATATTTTATAAAATTACGCGGGCGAAGTCTCGTCCAACAGCTAGTATATATATATACACCTTTATTATTTAACACTCTTTCCATTAGTTAAAACCGCATTAAAATCCGTTGTGTAGTTTAAAAGGTCTAAGCGTATATACAGACGGCGAAAAGCGACTTGTAATCGAAATACCACGATGTCCAGCGAGTCTATTGCCCGTCTACAATTAAAACCATAGGTATACCAGTCACCTTTGGTATGCTGCTTTACAATCTAATATGCACAAACAATATGTACAACTCCATAATCAGTCCAGCGAGTAAGTGTATGGTCCAGGGTTGTTTTGAGCCCATGGGGCGTTTCAAATTCTCAACTTCAAAGCCCATGCGTTGCATCAAAGAAACCCATTCGACTCATCTGGATTCACTAATGACGTTTACGTGGGACAGTTAATCAATTATGATATTACATCTGCCTTTTTAGCACATCCTCAATTTCATCTAATATTTTTCATCTTTTTTTTTCAGCAAACATGGTTTATCGTGAACTGGTGCTGCGAAACGTGGCCCGAATAACAACTGAGACATCTAATATACAAAAATAAAGTATTTTTTCCTAACCGTTTTGTTGTCCCAAACAAATTACGTACGAACTATATTGGCGACGTGTTGGCAATCTATAACAAAATACTTTTTAAAGTTGTAAGTGACCGTTCAAACTTCACTCGCAAAAGAGAAAAGAAAATTAGACAGATGACGTTAATCTTCTTCTATATCTATACATATTATAAAACTAGCGACCCGGCTGGTTCAAAAAGTTCAAGCCTGGTTCAAGCGAGTAGTGGCAGGGCACACAATACTATCCCATCTATCGGCAGAAAGTACCCCGTAATGGTCTTCCACACCGCGCGGTGCGGCGCTGCACCGCATTGATTATGCCGCATTGGCGGACAAACTGTGGCGCCGCAACCACAACAACGTCGTTACGGCGCCTCAAATCTCTTTAAGAACTACAACCGGTGGCACTCTGACGCACACCCTCCCCCCGCCTCGTCTCACCTAGCGAGCGTATCATGCCATGGATATTTGTATGTAGGACGCCGCAACGGCACCGCTCAGGCGCCGTGCCGCTGCCGCACCGCGTCGTGTGGCTCGGCCCTTACAGAAGACTCCCGTGAAAGTAACAGCATGTGTGCTGTTGTCTAAAATCTAATGTTGTCAGTGATGAGTTTTAGAGTTTTAGTTTTCAGTGTGTGAGTAAAGAATGCCAGAGCCTTCCTAATTCTTACCCTAATCCTAGTATGGCCGTAAGCGCATTTGCAGCGGCGATAACCACATACCATCAAATGGACCGTCAGCCCGTCTGACGACCTTAACATAAAAAGTAGCTTATACCAATCGTTCACTGAACATGCTTTACTGACAGTCATTCTATGATTAATATTTGGCTTTTACATATATTACCAAAAATAGTATTACTATATTATTTCAACCAAGGCATTTCAAGTTTGTGTTTTATGGTGTTGTTTATTTCGCCATGAATAGATGTGCCACTTGACTTTTAGTCATAGGTGTATTCATAGTTTGAAAGGCCTTTGACCGTCAAAAGCGGTATAATACACGAAAAATTACAAGCATAAATATCTTAAAATGTTTAGAAAGAACACGAGCCGCTGCGCCGGTAAAAGCTGCTTGTTTAGATTGCTACGTCTGACACTATTCAGGCGTGTGAAACATTTGGAAATATTTTTAGTACTTACTTAATTTTTTCTTCGAATTTTGAAAATATAAGGATATAAAATAAGTTAGATGATATAAAATAAAATAAATATAAAAATGTTATAAAATGCGTTCCAAAATATAATTCAATGCTCTTATATAATACTTATAAATATACTGATAAATTACTAACTAATAATAACTAAGCTCCATATAATAAGTTATATTATAATATGCACTTTTTGGAATTTCTTACAAAATCTTTAACAAATTTTAATGTATTATATTGCTAAGTAAACTTTTAAGATAGCTATTATATAATCAGAAATCTGTAGACATTTAAGAAGATATTTAGTGTACCTACATTAAAATTTGTTAAAGATTTTGCAAGATATTAAAAAAAAAGTGAATATTTTCTTCTGTGACACTAACTATCACAGGACCATCTTTAATGTGATTAATCAACAGTGATAATTAGAATCCAAACCAAAATAAATTCAAAATAATCATCTTAAAACTTTTGGAATTCAAAAGCTATTTAATAGTAGAATCTTATTTTTAATTGATTTAGCTAAAAAAGGGCCAAATGTTTGTGAGCGCTGCTTTTAACAAAACTCTTGATTGGCATCAAACATCAGATCGTGAGCGCGAAATGGGAGGCGTTTTGGCAAATTGCACTTTACCAAATTGCGATCGAGGGGTTTACGGGATTCGAGATTTTGTAAGTACGCAATCCTGTGACTCTTTTTCTTTAGTACGAGCGTTGTTTAGTAGCGTCTTTAGTTAGCCAGTGGTCGTTCAAACAAATTGTTTCGTTTGCAGATTTTTAAAAGATGTTTTACTTTTCAAAGTTCAAACAATAAAAGGCCGCTTAGTATAACTGTATACAGAGGATTTTAATGATAATGTTACGGGATGTCTAACTAATGTTATTTTTTAATTAAAGGAATCCTAATCATGTCAAGTTGATGAATAATAATTTAACGGAATTATTTACGACATTATTTAAAAAATTTACGAAATTTACAATAAAAATATTAAAATTAATTTTAATATTATATTACATAGTAGCTACTTGATTGATAACTTTTTGAATTATGCTTAGTGTCTCAATTAAGGCATATAAGTATGTTCTAACTACGCAACCGATCATAATGAAATTTTGCATACACATTGTCAGTGATACAGAAAAGGACGTAGTGTACCTTTCGTTCAGCAAAAAGTACTGTTCTAGAGGGATCATCTAATAATAAAATTACAAAATTCAACGCATGACAAAAATATAAGAGCAATAAAGACTGGTTAAATGTTTTATAACCTAAGAATAAGAGGCACAGATGAAGTCGCGGGCAAAAGTTAGTTTTTTTGTCTCTAAAAACCCGAAGTAACAAATGTATATAAATAAATATCAGGAAGGCATGTGAACGACCTTAAATTCAACTGTTAAAAATAACTAACCTATTTTCGTGTTTAAATGAACCAAAAAGATTTTTTTTGTTATTTATAAATAAGTTCATCCGTATAAATGTACGCACAAGCCGATGTCAGACGTGGACAGTATGAGATATGTTTGAGACGTACTGGCTGGACGTAATATTTATAAACTAACCGAAAGTGTGCCCTAATTTATAAAGCACTAGCTGGTGCCTACGACTTTGTCCGCGTTCAAAAATAAAAAATATATAATCTATATATATAAAAGGCGATGTGTGTATGTATGTATGTACGTTCCCTATGGACTCCGAAACCTCTGTACCGATTTTGATGAAACTTTCAGACATCCTTCAGATTAGTCCAGCGGGTAATCCTGTGAAGTTTAGTATCGATCGGACGCTGACGAAGTCACGGGCACCTACTAGTAAGCAATATCGCTTGACCTCTACTTGCTATAACACTTTGGCCAGGCGTTAGTTTTTTATTTTATTTTAGATGATCTCTCGGGAACACTACTTTTTTCTGAATGACAGGTATCCTATATCCCTGACAAAGTGTATGCAAAATTTCATGATGATCGCTTGAGTTGAGTAATAAAGGCGTGAAAATGTAACAGACAGACAGACGGACAGACTGACGGACAGACAAAATTACTTTCACTTTTTATAATATTAGTATGGATAAGTAATATGAGTAATAAATATAAGTTAGTATAAGTAATAAGTAGAAGTATCGCTATGGACTGGTATGGAATAGTATGGACATACCCCACGTGTATGTTTTATGTGAATACGACACGTATACATACTTTATTCACGAGTAATATAATATTTTCTGTGAGCGCATTATATATAATATATTATTCAACGAATTCGAATATACCATATACATAAAAAAGAGTCATTAATAATTTAGATAGATGGATGTAGGTAGATGATAGATATGTACGAGTAGGTAGCAACAGCATCCCCCGATTTTGTTATAATCAGTTTCCTGAATTGCCTCCCACTATAAAAACGTATTCAGGTAAATAAATATATTTTTTATCAAAAAATATAGATTTAATAATTAAGTTTTAAATATTAATTTTTAAATCTGATTTTCTAAGTCTAAAACAGACATAGTTTCTTATGACTTGGACCGAAGTTGACATAAAGAAAGACGAACGCGAAGCGCATTGTAAATATTTATACGAATAAAGTATTTTTATCGTGTTAATGCATAAAATTTCCAAGTTGTTTGCGAGTTTTTATTAACGATCTTTATACCCTGTGAAACATTGTAAATATTTACAAAAACAAAATAAAAGACAATATCAATTTGTCTGCACGTATTTCACTGCTAACGCCATCTGGTGACCATTTAACGAAAGTGTAACTTTAGGCCTCCTCTTAAAGTCCTAAACCAAGCAACGGATTCTGATGCGGTTTTCACCATCAGTTAGATTACACGGAATTTTTATATAATACTAGCTGGTGTTCGCGACTTCATTCGCGTTGAAAAATTAAAAATATAACCATTGACGAAATACATGAGCAATATATATAACGCCTGATATACCTTTATTGCTTTCATACTTTTGCAAGGAGTTATTTTTTTTTTTAATTTCAAATGATCCTTCGTCTATGTCTTTTCCTGTGTCCCTGATATTGTCCCCAAAATTTTATGTTGATTGGTTGGTTGAGTTAAGGCTTGAAAAGGTAACAGACAGACAGACAGAGGTACTTTAATATTTGGATGGATAATAAAACTTAATTAAGTATCTTCCTGGGCAAAGCAGGGAGCCGGTCGTTAGTATGTATATATTTCGATACAACACATAAACGTAACTTAAATTAAGCTGGAAGATTCTTTCGATGCTTTTCCAACGGTAAAGGTCTACTGAATTAAAAAATTCTATTATAACTCCAACATAAATTCTTACTAAGTATCAGTTAACCAAAAACCTTTAGTAACTGACCGTAAAAACTAACATCCCTCTACTACCCCTTTAACTACCTTAAATATATTGGAACGCAAGCGAAAATTACCATTAACGCTATTACTTTTGGGATGAAAACCCTTTGAAAGTGTTATTTAACGTCTAGAGTAGACGAAAGAGATGTAAGTGCTTGTGATAGGCTGTATTGAATATTTATTAGAGAATTTTTCTTTTGATAAATTTTAATGGTTATTTTCCTGAGTTATTTTTGTGGTCATTAAAAAAAACGATTGATGTACAGTCGGAGTACGAAAACCTTCGACAGTTTTCAAATTCATTCCTTTATCAAGTTGTAGACTCTTAGTACGTTTCGAAACTAAAGCACTAAGATTTAGTGAGTCTACAACTTGACAGACGTTTGAAGTGATATTTTGGCATGACTGATAATTGCTCTGGTGCAAGCAAATGTCGACTGTAATAGGTGACGAATCTTTTCTTACCCCGATTGTACTTTAATGTTATTTTAACTTTTATTGTAGAGACAACAAAACAAGTTTTAAAATAATCCTGCAAGCGGGATGACTTGGAATGTCTTTATTCATCCAAAATCCGTAAGTAACTCGCTTGAATCTTTAGTGGAATGGTGTTTTATCAAAATGTGTCCAATAAATTCGCTGGCGAGGGTGCAAAGGTCAAGAGGGTAGTTGTAGCTAACAACCCAAATGCGGAAACGATAATCGAACCGCGCGACTCTACCAGATTACTTCATCTACATGGTGATTGTTTTCAAAACAATAAGAGTTCGAAATTCGACAATTTGAGCGCTAATAGAGCGCTTTCTCTTTCACTCAATTCCATACATAAGACAAGGACAGCACATCTTGAGTAGGCGTTTGCAATAATAGGTGAACTTTCACATTACGCTGCTTTTAACTTTGTAAACTTTAATAAAATATTATAGTAATACCTACGTACCTACATTTTGGTTCCTGATATAATAATAAAATGGAAAATTAATTAATATACAATTATATCAACAATATTTGTTTACTCTATTTACAATTAAATGTATCACTGCTGTCACCTCCCACATTTATAACAAAACTTTAAACACAAACAAAATAGTATCAGATATAAAATAGCGTTCTCCACGATATTTAGAAAAGAGTCAACATGTAACCCGCTACCGCTATGTCTAGAAGTACATGTACTGTGTACACTCACATCGTCTTTCTCCCTATAAGTTTGTTTCCATGAACAGAGATTAGCTACACATTGGCGTTCTTAAGAATTTTCCAATAGAACCGCGGCCCTTATAGGCCACATTCTACGCTGTGCTTTCTGCTTCGTAGTCTCCTCTCTCGAGGAGACTACGTAGTCTCCTACCATTGGCTCGCCTCACTATGTGTCCAGGGCCCGTAGCCATGTGTGCTTTCTAGATCGTTTACGTTACGCTACGCTAAGAGAAAACTTTGTGATTGGTCAAAATTTTATTTTGAAGTTACAACAACCAATCACCAAGCTTTCTCTTAACGTTCTCTCTACGTTTCCGAAGTACGCAACGAAGCGGTTGCATCTTTCTTGGCTAGGGCCTCTGGCCATTGCTACCTCAACTTTCTAATCCACCAGGTTATGTCGCTGATTATGGTTTGTCCACGGTTCTCCACATTCGATTTCGCAGAGTAATTCAAAGCGCAGCCCTCTTCACAGCTCATTGAGCGACGTAGAACTTTGTTACGACCACGTTTTATCCCCATACGACTATCCCATATGACTTCACTGGCATCCAGAAAAAAGTACTGTTACCTCGCCTGTACATCTAATAAGAAAAAGAAAAAATTCACCGCCTGACAAAAATATGTGAGCAATAGAAATTGAATAAATGTTTTAAACGAAGTCGAAGGCAAAAGCTAGTTTTATTATATTTTTACAAATTTAAAAACCTGCAGCCTCTGCAGCTCTGGTGGTGTTAGCGAACGTCATATTGTTTGCTTGTCCGTCCCACATCACTTATGTTTATAAAAAATATAGAACTTACAAAAACAATCAACCTGTATTCTTCAATATAAGAGGCAAGCAATACAATGTGAGATTCGACAATTTCGTCACACACCCCAATATATCGCTGGCTGAACTTTCATTATTATATTTGAGAGGCCGTTACTACTTCTTTGGGCGTTTCACCAAAACGATCCATTGAAATAGAAAGTGTTATTATAATTCAAAGCAAATTTGTGTTTGCGCACGTTTGTTTTATTTATTGTAGTATTTTATAATAATAATAATAACATTCATTTATTTCAGATATTACTACACCCATATTAGCCCATATAAAATAAAAATATTACATCCATTTAGGTTCAAAAAATTATAAAGATATTTATTTCGATGATATTTACAACTAAAAATCCTATTGTAATTGGCAGCGCACTTGCAGCACCTGTGACGTTGCTCGTGTTATCGGCGACGGTAGCCACTTACCATCAAGTGGACCGCCAGCCTGTATTTATATGTAAAAGTTTATTTACTATTAAACTTTAATAGTTTGAATATGGACGGCGGAAATAAGTTTTCTTAATATTAAACGAGTGGAAGGAATAAAAAGAAATACACTTTAAGTATTATAAAAAAAGAAAAATTTGATTTTTCGTAACTATGTTTGTTTGTAAAGGATAAACTTAAAAACTATTTCACCAATTTTAAAAATTGTTTCATTTATAGCAAGCTTCATTATCAGTGAATAAAATAGGCTGAATGTTATTTTGATAAAAAAAAAAAATTAAAAAAAAAATTATCCCTATAAAATTAGATTACTGTAATTTTTTTTTTAATTTTCAAAAAATTTTCTTAAGAAAGAGGGGCTTGACGTAATAAAAAGCCAATAATATTAAATTCCCTTGCATTATAATATTGTTATTTAATGTATTATTTGTGGATACTAAAACCACTTATTGTAAATAGATATTATGTTAAGAAAATGTAACATATCTCCGATATTGTCTTTGACAAACAAAGGAAAAGTTAAACTGTGCCACTTATTTACTTTTCCCATGTATCGTGTTGTTTATGTGAACTTAGACGTTTTCGTAAATGTTCCTTGAAATGTTTGGGAGCACTCCTAAATAAATGGAGTGTGAATTTGACCTCAGGCCAAAAGAATTAACTGGTTTACTTGTAAGGCTATCTGCAAGCTTCATTTAAATAAATTTTTTTTTTCAAGTAACGAACAGCCTCCGGCTTCGCACGGGCATGCACTGGTGCATTTTTTTCTGAAAATTATATATAAAAACCTTCCACGTTTAACGCTCTTCCCATTAATGAAAACCGCATTAAAATCCGTTGCGTACCTACTTTAAAAAATGTAAACGTACATACAGAGGGACAGCTACTCTGTTTTATACTATGTAAAGATGAAGGGCACATTGCGTCCGCAGTTTTAAACTAAGCAGCATGTCTTTTGGAAATTATTTCGAATTATTATTTCACTTCTACCAGAATGTGGCGTAGCTCAAATTGAGGGAAATGTATTTCATTACAAAAGAAACATAAAATCACGAATGTTTTTAGACTCAACGCATAATTAATTAATAATAACTTTAGAGTTTAAACTCTAAAGTTATGATTAATTAATTATTAGTTTATTAATAACATTTATTTTTTAATAATAGTTAATAAGAGGTAATTTATTAATTATGAATAATTGAAAATTGAAAATGAATAATTGATTGATTATTAAAATATTAATTATTAATTAAAATAAATAAAAATAATAATAATTGAAAATAATTAGTTAGTTTTTAAGTTTTATATATATATATATATATATATATATATATATATATATATATATATATATATATATATATATATATATATAATTTGTATATATTTATATTTATCATTTAGAAAAATATAAATATATACAAATACATTAAAATTTTTGCTAAATTTTAATGTAATATATTGTATAATTGATCAAAATAAATTAATATGAATTTTAATTAATAATTAATTAGAGTTTAACTTTTAAACACTAAACTCTGATAGATCGTATGCTAAATTTTGTAAATGTTATGTTATGCAATAATTTAGGTTAACTTAGAATTTGGATCGTGGACGAATTTTCATATAAATTGGGAAAAATCGCTGATTGAAATACAATTTTTTTGTGAGTGAGTAGATATCCTGTTTCGCGAAATTTCTTGTCGGCCTAAAATGGTTATTGTTATTTTTACTTTCTCTTACATTAGTAAAGACTGAATTGAACTGTGTATTTTTTTTGTCAATATGAAGACTATAAGGTAATTCCATGTAAAAGGATTACTATGTAAATAAAACTATGGCACCGAGTTTCGCAGTCATAAACCATACCTCTAACAAGTTGACCAACATGCATTGCTTATGTCCACAAGATAAGTTTATTAATGCAAAATAAATACATTGTATACTCAAAAATTAGCTAAAGAATGCTTGTGGTGACTGACAGACCAGCTACGACAGCTTTTTTTTCACTTTTTCTTAACAGCGCGTACAAAGATACACTAGCTCGAGTCATTTAAAAAAATATTATCTCGTGACTGATAAGAAATTATTAATGAAGGCTCAATCAGGATCCTCTGTAAGTATGTATACAATTTTTTAATACTTATTATAAAGTTTCATATTTAGACACGAAGCAACAAAATTCGATCTAAAGAAATGCGGCCACATTCATATAGATCGTATTTTGCTGCTTCATGTCTCAATATGAAACTTTATAAAAGATATTAAAAAATTGTAGACATACTTACCGAGGGTTCTGATTGAGCCTTCATTAATAATTTGTTATCAGTCACGAGATAATATTTTTTTAAATATGTGGCGCTAGTGTACCTTTGTACGCGCTTTTAAACTGCCGCCTCTCTACGAAGGTTTTTTTTTATATTAGAGATGAGTTTGCTCTTGACCAACAACCACTCGAACTTTGATAAGATTTGGGTTATATGAGCTCAGGAGTTCCAAACGTTGGCAGTGCGCATTATAAAAGATGTTTTAAAGCGCTTGGTCCGAAATAGAGGGATTTCGACAAGATGAGGATGGTAACCAGCCGTACGTCTGTATGTCCGATGGTTGGCAGCCATCATGGCTATCTTAACCTTGGAAGCTGCTGCGCGAAAGAGGAAGCGAGTTCTCATACCAAATCACTCTCTTGATTTCATCTAGAAATGTGTTTTTCCTGCCATTGCTACGTGTCTAATTAATGTATACTAAATATTATAAGAGACTTGCTGTTGCCTTATATTATAATAGCCTATGTTACTCGCTGATAATGTAGCTTTCTATAGGTGAAAGAATTTTCAAAATCGGTCCAGTAGTTTTTGAGTTTATTCATTACAAACATACAAAAATACAAATCTTCTCTCTTTATAATATTAGTATAGACTCTTATTTGTTATTTTATTATTTTATTAAAAACTACTGGACCTATTTTAAAAATTCTTTCACTTATAGAAAGCTATATCAGCGAGTAACATAGGCTATATTTAAAAAAAAAAAGTTACGCAGGCGAAGTCGCGTGCAACAGATAGTGTTTATAATATTTGTATAATTACATTGACTATCCAGGACTACTTGAAGTACAGGACTAGGACAATATGTGTGCATACCTAGTTGCATAGAAAAAAGTTCAGCTTTCAGCTCGTGATTATCTAAACAAACGTCTTAGCAAACTTTCATAACTTTACAAGCGGTTTGTCCGACTCAAAAATTCTTATACTTCCGCACATAAATTTTACGCAAAGTATACCTACCTATAATTAAGGATCTAAGAAAGAAAAACATCTAAGTATAAAAAAAAAAACATTAAAAATCTCGTACTAATTAGTTGCTTCATTTTAAAAGTATTCGAATGAAGACAGTTATTAATGGTTTTGAAGCTCGAAGTAATTGTATAAAGGAAAGGGAATTCTATTTTATTTAGACAACGTCCATAATATGATTTCCTGAATCTGCATCTAGATATTACTTAGATTTCCGAAACCGTCACAACTCTTAGAACAATTATAGTATTCCTTATGTTTTTTATGAAGCCTGACTGTACTATTGGTGGTAATGCATGAGCCTATTAACATTTACAATGGGATACACGACGCAAAAACGGATTGTTATAAGTTTTACGTGTGTATGTGTTGTATCTGTCTGGGAATCGTAACTCCCAAACGGATGGACCGATATTGATACCGTTCATGACATCATGGGATAGTTCTTGGCTAGTTCGTGAAGACCTTTTCGGCTTTTAAAGACGAAGGGATTTTACTAACTTCCACAGGTTCAATTGATGTAAAATTTGGTAAGTATCATGTTACATAGGTGGTATTTCCATGACGTGGTAACCTTGACCTGATTCTGCAGCATCAAGCAGTCTGCGGGACACCCAACTCCTCGGCAACTTACAACAGATATAGCGTGTTTGAGCTCAATAGAAATTCGGGGGTTAGTTTATAATTTTATTCAAAAATGTTTTGGAAATTCCTCTATTCCACAAAGTTCAACTGGAAGTTCAACTAGTGGAACTAATTGGACCAAAACATTCCAATTATTTCAACTTTGTAATTTATTTTAAAAGTTGAACTTTCTGGACTAAATTGATACTATTAGTTCAACTTTCTAATTATTTTAATGTGATACTAGCATTCAAAAGCAAAAAAAGCGGCAAAGATAGGTGTTTTTCCTGCCGGCAGGCAATTTTCCCGAATATTGTCATAAAAGGCTGTTACTATCATTACTCTAATAGTGTATTTACATAAATTGTAAATTGTAACTACTTTTCTTATTAACATAATTACATAAGGTTTTGAAAGTAAATAATTTAGTTTTATCATATATATGTGATATATATGATATATATATTGTTGATATGATTGATATATATTGTGTGTGTCTGTCGAGATCTTAATGATAAGGAATTTCACATAATAATCCGATGACAAATGTGCCGCTTGTAAAATGTCTAAAACCGGCCGCCTTACTAATTCGTTGGAAGTTTGAAAGAATATTTATGTCTTGTTTGCATTTCCGTCGGCATAGGATATATTTTGAATCTTTATTTGTCTAAAGGATTTCTTCTCGACGAATTAGACAGAGTTCACTTCGCAACGTGCTTTCAAAACATAAACAAGACTTATAAATTGATGCAAGGTACTTAACATTTCCAAATAGAGTCGAGGAAAAGCCTTTTATTTATTACTAGAGCCCGCCTCCGGCTTCGCACGGTTGCATTTTTTTCTGAAATTTACACACAAAAACCTTTCCAGTTTATCACAATTCTTTCTCTATTATAGTTCTTAATAGTTTAGTTCGAGTTAAGAAGAAGTTAACGAAAAAACAGACAGAGGCGGAGAGCGACTTTATTTTATACTAGCTGGCGCACGCGACTTCGTCCGCGTAACTTTTTTTTTATAAAATATAGCCTTTTTTACTCGCCGATAATGTAACTTTCTATAGGTGAAAGAATTTTCAAAATCGGTCCAGTAGTTTTTGAGTTTATTCATTACAAACAATCAAATATACAAATATTCTCTCTTTCGCATTTATAATATTATTAGGATTAGAATTTGCAACGGCCAGCCTATGAATGCAAATACAATTATTGGCTTAGGCGTCTCGCTCCTCAGATGATTCATAATTTTGACTTCATTCATACTTAAAAAATGCTATAAGAGCTTTAACCTCAATTTAAAAACACGACGTTCTGTTCGCCCAATGCAAATCACCTTTGTTATGTTAAACGCTAGAGTTTTCAATGCTTCAAGGACACTCAGCACTTACAAACTTCTCTTTGACTTCGCGAGACCGTTAACATTTAAGTTTTACATAACTATATTCTTTTAAACTAGTGCAGCTCTTCTAAATAATTCAACGTTTCAATGATTTTTTGTGTAAAGGTTGGCAGACAGGCTGTCGATCCACTTGATGGTGGTTATCATCAACTATAGCATTTTTTTAATCATAAAAGGTCGGGGAAAAAGTTTTTTCGTATTTTATAAGTAAAGCCTATCACAAAAGGGGGAAAATGCGACACAAGTCGCGTATTTTTTTTTTTACGTTTATTCTCTTAACGCAGTGTCAATAAGAGTAGCACAGTGGTGGTCAGATTTTCTTTTTAAAAAAAGGGTATTTAGACAATGCATATAGCCGGTTAGTATTGTTGATACTCATATATCATACTTAATCGAATACAAATTTAAATTTAATCTGAAACTGTGACGAATGTAAATGAAGCCAAAGTGAGCTTTCGATCAACCACACGACCGGAAGTCGGTCGCGCAGCTGCCACCGGAAATGGAGGTTTTTGCCGCGTTTCCGGTCGGCATGCCCGCCCAAATTGGCTTGTTCTGTTGTTCAACATTTTTTTGAAGATTTGCATTATTTCCCAATAATCTATTTTTTATTTTAACTGGATCAAAATTTTACTGGACAGGGGGCTTAATAAACTCATGGACGCGAAAGTTAAGGGAATGCAAAAAAGGGTTTATTTTTATCTTGTTGTCGTGAAATCAATTTTATAGGGTAACCAACGCACTCGCTCGACTAACCACATATATGAGGTTAATTTGGAAGACAATTAAAAAAAAATTAAATTCTGCCCAATCTAATTTGATCTTGAAAAGATGGTACAAGAAGAACAATGACGCTTTCATTCCTTGAAGATTTTATTGATAACATAAATAGGGATATACTAAAAAGGAGTTAGCAGGACTTTTAAGGAAACTAAAGAAATTTTGGTTTATTATTGACAAAAAAAAAATCAATATAAAAAAACGGCGATTTTCGGATATAATATACTTCACTAAGACAAAAAAAAGACAAAAGACTGTCTTTTTTCAAAATGGTATTAAGTCAATACACATCCTGTTAGTTAAACCTTTAAAGCCGATTAATTATCTTAATTAAAACGCTGTTTTTTTATTTATAGCCCTATTTCAAGATTTCTAATAAAGTTCTTCGCAGACAAAGAGATGTAAAAATACCACACCTAATCTACAGCCGCCTGTCAAATTGTTAGGACGCATACAAATTGCTCTTCTCTTCGTTACGGCCGCGTCTAATTAGGGAGTCGCCGCTTTTTATTAAATTCCGCCTATTAGAGATTCAACGACGAAAAGTTATAATATTTTTGTATTAAATAAAATTATTTATGTTTCCTATTTATTAAATGAGGCGAATAACTTCTCAGAAAATCAATCATTTTTGATTACAATAATAGTAATTCTAAGGAGTTATTTGCCTAAACACTTTAATTATTTAGTCTGGATAGCGGTTAGTGTACAAACCAATACAATGACAGCGAAATTGGAACAGATTTTAAAATCGACCGATATTGCGGGATTAATTTGTAAAATGGAATGCGGCTTATTAAGGTACTAGGTCTAGACTAACGTATTAGAGTATACGCACTGCCAAGGTTTGGAACTCATATAATCTAAATCTTTTTAAAGTTCGAGTGAAGAATAGGCCTATGATGGAGCGAACCTCATTCTCAACCCAGAAGATGCCTATTCACTCGAACTTTGAAAAGATTTGGGTTATATGAGCTCGGAAACACAGACGCAGCCGGCAGGGAGTTCCAAACCTTATAAAGGATGTTTTTGATGAGGTTTATACTTATTATTGTCTTTGGTTTGTAACCTTGGTAACGTTTTAGTTGTTGATTGTAAAAAATAGAAGCGAATTATATTGTAGTTGAATGGAAAAATAAATGTGGTGTACATACAAGAAATATATTATTTTAAACATAGTAATCAAAGAATATGGAGACTTCCACAAGTGAAAATATTTAATAGTTTTAAAGCGCTTGGTCCGAAGAAGAGGGATTTCTACAAGATGAGGATGGTAACCATTTGGACGTCTGTATGTTTGAAGGTAGAAAGGGGAAGGCGGTATGAGCTTATTCAGCTCCTGAGCACACTCACCGAAGAAACAAAACGCATTAATATTTGTTTGCTGATTTTCTATTACGATCATTCAGTTTTGCAAAAGTTTTACAGTATCGAATTATGGAATGACGGGTTGTCGATAAAAGTTGTGTTATCATGCGTAAATGATGTAGGTCCGGCGTCAGATCAGGCTCGTCTATAATACTAGTCAGGCCATTGGTATAGGGATTACGAAGGGACCGGATAAAACCTGGAGGGAACGTCATTTATATGGGATTATAGATTGTGGATAAAATTCATCTCTTTATGAAAAGGTAAAGTTGGCGCGATAGTATTACTATAGATAGTTCATGCATATTAGTAATATGTATGCTTAATATGTTCTAAAGAGTGAAATATACATCAACCTTTACTGCTCAACCCATTAGCGAAAACCGTATCAAAATCCGTTGGGTGATTTTAAAGAAGTTAGCCGAGAAATAGACAGCGGAGGAGAGCGATTATATTTTATAATAAATTCCTATAGATATAGATAATCTGGATCGTTAACGAACTATACTCATAACTTCCTATTTCGCAATGTAGATCATTTGTTACTTTGAAGAGTATATTATTTCTATGTTTGTTATGGCCTCGTACCAACGGCTGGTGTGTAAATGGCTGCCGATTTCTTCTAGACATAACACCGCAAAAATATCACATACCCACTCGTATACTTAAGCTAAAACAATACTATTACCTAAGTATGTTTCAATTAACTACAGATCCATATTATTTTTAACAATAATACAAAAATAGTTATATATATAAGCAATATTAATTTTATTATTGTGGATAGCTCAATTCCGGATAAGACACAATATATAAATATTATTAAGGACGCCTATACATTTCTCACGTTGCGATTTGAATGTTATGACCGGATTTGAATTTATGTCTAATGTCTAACGTCCCTGTTGTGCCCACCCCACTAACAGTTGGGAATTCAACACTCGAAGTTGTGGACGAGTACATGTGCTTGGTACAAACAGTTCAATCAAGTAGGACCAAGTTTTGCAAAATACAAAAACGAAGTCATTTTGAGACTTGTGTCTTTGCAATAAGGCAAATTTCAAATGAGCTTTTATAAAAATGATTTCATTTTTTTAAATGAATTTCTAGGCCTTTTTGTAATATTTTGCAACAACAAATTAAAAGAGACTTTATAGGGAGTCTGCAAGTAATTTTTTTTTATTTTTTATAATGCTCTAATTATTCAGTTCTACTTACCGAAACAGACACTATTTAGCCGTTTTCTCAAAAATGCTTTTGGGAAAAAGATCACTAGAAGAGGTAAAAAAGATAATTTTCATTAAACTGTAGTTAAGGGATTTATTTACCTATATAAATTAAAAACTTGTTTTCATAAGTGACAGATTACCCAATAAATAAACCGCAAGACGTTAGTTTTTGATGGAGGTCAAGAAAAAAAATCTGTAATTATGCGTAAAGTCAAAAGTGTACGTCAACACAGAAGGTTGGCGGTAAAACTCTAATGAGTTTATGTTACCAATATGATGTTATAAATAAAACATTATATTGTATAAATAAATAAATATAAATAAGTAATAAAACAAAAGAACTAGTCAAATTTTTATATTTCCGAGTCAATTGTGAAGAAGTCAATATATATGAGCTTATAGTTTCAAGCGCACTTAAATCGCTGTACAGAAGCAAGAGTAAGTTAGTACATTGAAATATAACGACTTATCTCAGATAACTATCAAACGTTTCAGGCGATAAATTGAACAATAACTTTAGTCTGCGATATATAAAATGCAGCGGTTATAAAAATGTGCCCAGTGAATGGCCGACACTAAATCTTCTTGTTCGTCTGTAGACTCTTTAATTTTATGGTGCACTGCCAAGGATACAATTCGTTGAAAATACGCAGTCAGTGCTTAAATATTACTTTTTTTTAAAAATCTAACTCACGCTTTAGACTGGTCCAATGAAATTAATATATTACAAACTAGCCGATACACGCGACTTCGTTCGCGTAACTTTATAAAAATATAGCTTATGTTAAACGCAGATAACGTAGCTTTCTATAGATGAAAGAATTGTTTAATTAGGTCCTTAGTAGAACTGTTTGGACTAACCCGTAGTTTTTTTGCGTTTATTCATTTAAAAAAAATACAAATGTTCTCTTTATAATATTAGTATAGACTAGTTTTTGGCTTCGTTCGCTCCCCTTTTTTGTTAGGTCTTAAGACATTTATTTAATCTTTATTGCTTACTAGTAGGTGCTCGCGACTTTGTCCGCGTCCGACCGCTATCAAACTTCACAGGATTACCCGCTGGACTAATCTGAAGGTAGTCTGAAAATTTCATCAAAATCGGTTCAGCGGTTTCGGAGTCCATAGAGAACATACATCGCCTTTTATATATATAGATTGAGTTGATTATTTTTTAGATAATCCATCCACTCGCGAACTGTGCTTTTTATCTGGATGAAAGGTACCCTATGTCCTTTGCTTTATCCCTGACAACGTGTATGTAAAATTTCACATACAAACCGATCATTTACTCAATCGTTTGTGTTAGACAGGTGCCGTGCATTTCTGGAGAGGTACTTAATTAGCGTGTTTTTAAAGGTGGTAGATAACCGCTTACCACCAAGTGACCAGTCATCTTAACAGCCCAACTTTATCAGGAGAAAATCACTTCACATTTCACTTGAATCATGTCAAATATTATAAAGTTTAAATTAATTTAACTAGGTTTATCGATCACACTTATCTGATAAGTAAATATGTTCGCGTTCAGCTCGGCGGCGTCACCAACTACTTACTTACAAACTTAGTTACAGCAAGCTATTAGCTTGTCTATCAGGACTTGATAGCAACGTAATTGCAGATGCGTTTCCGATAACTTGCAATTAAGAGGATGTATTAAATTTATATTTAACTACTCGTAGCTGTGCCCCGCAGTTTCGCACATGTTCCATTTTGAGTTTTTTTTTTATTTTAACCTAATGCTTTTAGAATTTAAAAGAAAAAGAAAAAAAAAATCTTTTAAATTTCTCTTAATTAGTTTTCTTTTAAATAGTCTAGGTATTACTAAAATTATTTTTAACTAGCTGTGCCCCGCAGTTTCGCACACTTTCAATTTTGAGTTATTTTTTTTCAATTTCAACTTAATGCTTCCTTATTGAAGACTTTAAAAACAAAACCTAAATAAAATATTTAGAATATATCTAGACTATGCACATAGGTACTTAGCCTAGGTATACCTATTAGCCTAACAAAGTTTGAACTGTAAACTTGTTCCAGGAGCAAAAATAATACTTGGAAAAGGTCCGTAAGGGTATTAGAATGATTTTTAATCAAACATCGACATCTAGGAATTAGGTAGGAGCATAGCATTTTTTTAAACAATTGATTTGTTTAAAAAAAAACAGTGTTTTCGGTTATTTTTTAATTGTGCACACGTATAAAGTTTTAGGTAAGTATAATTGTACCTATATTGCTCACATAATATTTTGTCAGGCGTTATATTTTTTATTTTTCAACGCGGACGAAGTCGCGAGCACCTGCTAGTAAAATAATATAACCTTTCTATTGCTATTACACAATAAAATGCCTCTTAATATTGAATAGTGTTAGTGATTGAAATTCTTCCTTGAGAAGCCATATTGATAAAGTCAATACTTCGCATCGTTCAAATTGTATGCAAGCTATAAGCTTCTAAACATGCCAGGAAAATTTAGCACGGAGTTCAAGAATTTATTATCAAGTAAAACAGAATACCAGAACCGCTATTTAAGCATATCGACATATATGTATCGGAAAATAATAATAATAGCTGCTTTATTAAAAGTGTTATAATTTATAATTGCTTGGCGATCTGAGAAGGCAGATGCGATTCGAATCCCAGCCAGGCCTGCGCGTTCTCCATATAATGTGTAGATAGAAATAATTATAACTTTCTATTATAATGGTAAAGGAAAGAGTATTTGATAATTATTGCGTAAAATATCTGTATTGTTATACTAGCAAATGCCTGCGACTTCGCTCGCATATGGATATGATATTATGAATAATAAAACCATTAGATAGAAAAACACTCAAACATGCAGGCAAAACCAGAAAATGGCGATTGTATTTCATTTATTCCGTAATCCCTACAAAATCATTATGTTTGAAACACGCCACAATGAATATAAGTTAGTAGACAGTCTCTCACGAAATTGAAACTGAAAGACGATACGGCGAGCAAAAGTGCTGAGCCAATATTTGTTCAAACCAAGCAAATATTGTTAGCAAACATTTGGCAGATTCACTAGTTTCAAGTTTGTTTGTAATTGATCCGTTTTTAAGTAGATCCTTCATTATTTTAAACCAATAGTATTTTCATAGTAGCATTGCCCGCATGAAAAGTTTGGAATAATGGTTTATTTGCAATTTGTACTATATATTAGCCACTTTTAATGGCAAATCGTCTTCGTTCAATGAAATTATACAAACCAGTGTTTGAACTTTGTTTGGTCACCCACTAATCGGCAGTACTTACTAGCAAGGCGCCTCTTTAGTTGACTTTGGACAGACAACCTCACTTTTAGGAGTACTTACAGATGTCAGAATTCTGAATTCTGAATCATTGTTGGCAAAACCAAATATATCTGCTATGTGCAAAAAGTATACCTTTGAGATATTGTCAAAAAAAATCATGAAAATTTTTACATGAAGGTATAATTAAAAAAAAAAATTGTAACAGACTTGTTATATGTATCTAAACTTATTTGTATTTTAAACATGAAAATTTAATACTTCATTAATTATTTTGATAATAGAATACATTTTGCACATAACAGATTCTATTTACTGCATATAGCATATTTTATTAAGAGGTCATAGTTCAATTAATAATGCTCATAAGCACTTATAAGCAAAAAAGTACATATAGCATATTTTGGTTTGACAAAAATATATCATTTTAGTGCTAAACCACAGAACACATTTTCATAAAAATATTTATCAAGCATTTGAACTATCATACACTTTTTGGGTTTACTAAAAACTGATGTCTGGGACAATAGAACCAAGAGGTTTTATTCAACAAATAATATATAATTTGTTATATTGCAATCTATATTTGCAATAACAAATAGACCGGATACATAAATTCAGACTTTGGTAAAGGTAATTTTTTAATATATTACAATAATTGCTTAACACTTAATAAATACATTTTTAATACATACATTAAAACTATTGCTAGTATACATGAACCATTCCATATATAAATGTCCAAAATAATACATAAGTGAATAGTGCCCCAAAGAATCCACTCGTTAGTAGACTTTGCCTGGAGACGTAATATTTGTTCCAATTTCTTCCAGCTTTAATCATAAACATCAGCCATAGTATTACAACGGAAAACATGTAGAAAGCAAATCCGTAAAGACTGGTGAGGCCAAGAACACCTGGAAAAAAAATCCCATTAAAATTATTTTGCCCAGGATAAAGGACATTTTATTCTACACTAGCTGTTGCATGCGACTTCGCCCGCGTAACTTCATAAAACTTAGAATATGTTATTTGCTGATAGTGTAGCTTCCTATAGGTGAAAGAATTTTCAAAATTGGTCCAGTAGTTTTTGAGTTTATTCATTACAAACATACAAATCTTCCCCCTTTATAATATTAGTATAGACTAGCTGCATAACATAACATACATGCATCCTTCCTCCCAAGTTTTCACATTTATAATTTATTAGGATTTCAAAATTTCGAATATTTGAAGATCTGATTTTGAACCATGATATATATTTGCAGTTATAGTTTTAGTTTGATTCTTATGTCTTGGTATATATTCATATATTTTTATAGTGTACGAATGACACACCCATTCTATTGAGTTGAATGAATCTCATTCTTAAATAAATTGAGTATGTTACTATATTATTAAGTGGTGGCAGATCACACTGGCCATCACAGTCATTTGGGCAAGTCTAGCGGGATAACTAACAACTTACAGAAGACTACCGTGAAATAACAGCATGTGTGCTGTTGTGTTTCAGGTGAGTGAGTAAAGGATGCCAGAGCCCATTACGCTGTTTTCCCTTATCCTTAATACTACTATGGTCGGCAGTGCTCTAGCAGCACCTGTTGTGTTGCTTGTGTTATGGGCGACGGTAGCCACCAACCATCAAGTGGAACGTCAGCCTTTTTGTGCACATAAAAATATATAGCAAAATTACCAGCTGTTGATCCCGATAGAGCTGCCATGGACGTCCGACAATATTCAACAACAGCTGCATTATTTCGTAGAGCGGCTTCACTGTATGCCACAGGCTCTTGTTTAATGTCTTTAGACTTCACAATCACTGACATTTTAATTAATAGTAAAGTACTTACAAATAAATACAAATGAAACAATTAATTAAAAATTGGAATATTTGCTTGTATACTGAATAATTTTTGATTTTGGATTGTGAATTCATGAAATGAATTGTCAAATTGTGTGCTGTGAACCATAGAGTAACTTTTTATATGGTGTGAACAAACTGTGCACCTACATTTGTCATGCACTGACATATAATGTCATGTCTTTCAAGGGCCTGTGTCACTATCACATCACAGACTAAGATTTTTATCTTCAACTTCATTATTTATTTATATCATTTAACCGTTTAACACTTCAACACGTTAGTTTGTGATTGTACTGTAATCTAAACCTAAAAATGTAATTATCGTTGCTTTCTACAAAATTAATTTGAACAGGCTCTTAAGACTAAAAAGGTTAGGGTCTTATTTTGTCAGGAAATATTTAGTTTTAATAATATTTCAATGAAATTACAAAGCTTTTATTTTTACGCCTTTAATAAATAAAAATATATAATTGACAGGTTTAATTAATCGGTAATAATTTCTTACAGAAACGTGTAAAATTAGTATGTAATAGTTTTCTATGTTGACATTGATGTTTGTGTAACAAATTAAGGAATGACCGTTTAATTTCAAATGTATTTCGTCAATATCAAGTCAATATAATTATTAAAGACATAGAATATAGATGATTAATAACATGGATAGATAATAAATAAATAATAACATTTAATTATTGCAAAAATTATTGTCACGTATTACTTTTTAATTTTTAATCGTCGTTCTTTGCAAGAAACAAATTTGACTTATATATGTGGGTATTACAATACAATAATAATTACTCTATGACCCATTGGTTCCTGCTCACTCACACCATAGCAAATAGATATGTAAATACTAGTCAAATTCAGCACTACCACTCACACAAATACAAATTGTTCCATGTTGGTTGGATGGATATGGATGTTGGTTTTCGCGGTACCATTTATTGTGAACTTAATTTCATTTCTATAATCGTTAAATACTTAGAATTTTTCAGTGTTTATTTTTCATATTGCAAGAAAATAAGTTATACCACCATTGAATAACTGAAAATCTTCATAAGTGTAAGCGTTTCTGGACTATTTCGGAATATTTCATCGTAATGGCGCGTGTGTGTGCCTATCAAGACAATTCTCGTAACAAAATAGTAATTTTAATAGTGTATTAGAAGGACGCTGTTGTTTCTCGTTAATATTTTTGCAACTGTTGGACCAGAGGTCCAAGGAAATATATTTAAAATTTCTTCATCTATAAACGTTTTGTTGTAAAAAAGGAAATGAAGTTTCATTGATAAGTGACTGGTGCATAATCAGGAAGACCGCATATCACCCATTTTGTTTTAGTGCAAATTATGGCTTATGTGGCGACGAAATGGAATAACATTAGTATAGTAAGTAATTCCGATAGTTTTTTATTCATAAAAATTGATTTTTTTATATATATTTCACTTTTTTCTGTGCATATAATTGTTTAACCTATATCTCTTTGAAGACGAAACTTAATTTTCTTTCTTTCTCTACAGAATTGAATGTTGGACGTTTTTTGACATCTGCACTATCTTGGAGACGTCTTAGCGGCATAAAATTATTTTTTATGAGACATTTTAACAAACATTCGTTAAGATGACTGATAAAATTCGATCGTTAATGTAGTTATTTAACTGAATTACGTCAAGTTCAATTAAAGTTTTATTGAACTTAAAATGGACGAATCAGACGATACAATGAGTTCAAAAGATTTGAGATCCAGTATAAGCCCTGCTCCAGTGAAAGTCAAACCTAAGAAACGGTCACTTGTAGAAAGGGAACTTGAGACTAACTTGACTGAGAAAATAACAACCCCCATAGCAAATAGTGCTAGGTATGGCCGGAAAAGATATATAAAAAATGATTCTGAATCAAATTCTGTAAGTCCATCGATGAGATCCGTGAAAATTGAAAAGACACCTGTCAAGGTTCAGTCACCGATTTATAGAATGCACGCTTCCAACTCGCCGGTGAGAGGATCACCGAAATTATGTACATCTCCTAAATTAGAAGAATTACTGTCTCCTAAAATTGAAAATCAGATAGAGAACATTTATAAGGAGAACCAATCTTTGAGCCGTTTCTCTACAGAGAATAAAATAAAAGAAGAAAGACAGAAGCAATCAACAAAAATTTACATCAGACAAGACTTGATACAGAGCAGAGAGAAGGAGAAAGATGAACCAATACTTTTGATAAAGAATTTGTTTTCTCCCATGGAAACCTATAAATCTGCAAAAGATCATTTGGAAGACATATCAACCAGACCCAAAAGTCTGTCCTCACCATTTAATGTTCACAAAGATAATTCATCAGTTGTGAAAACACTGGACTTTGATGACAATAAAAACACGAAAATTAAAATAGAAAGAGATTCTTCTCTATCTAAAAGTGAGACTTTTAATATAGAGGCAAATTGTGAATATAAAGTAGGCGATCTAGCGTGGGCCAGAGTTGGCACATATCCTTTTTGGCCTTGTATAGTCACCAGAGATCCATCTAATGGTATATTTGTCAAAAAGAAGTGTAAGTATTTTGTCTATTTGTAATTTTTATTTCCATGCTAATAATAATTGGGATACCTTACTAGTTCAGTGGCTTGTACTTACCTGGGAAGATACCTGAAAAAAGAACCTAATTAATTAAAAATATATCCACAAAGCAACACTTGCTGGGCGCATATAAAAAACAATCATGTACATATCATGAATAAGTATACATGATGAAGTGTGAATTGACTATGACACTATGCAAAACGTCAACTTAATGTCTGTCTGTCTGTACATTATATATAAAGTTTCAAAAATCGGTTATATATTTTATGTTGATTTTCAGTGTTTGGCCGTATCGAACGTGACGTCATACATGTTACCTTCTTTGGAGACAACGGACGCCACAGCTGGATTGTGGACAATATGCTTAGGAAATATAAAGGAAAGAGTGAATTTGAAGTTACAAGACAAACTTTTACACCTCAGGTAAATATTGTTTTTTTAATCGCCACATCCGACGTAAAAACGGAGTGTTATAAGTTTGATGTGTATTTGTGTGTTTGTCTATGGAATCGTAGCTCCTAAATGGATGGACAGATTTTGATTTTTTTTTTTTTTGTTTGAAAGCTAACATGATTTAGATAGTTCTTAGCTATGAAAATCTGTTCAGGCGTTTGAAGACGATCAGTCCATTTTGTAGTCGATAAAGGGATTTCACTATCTTACACAGGTTTGATTGATGTGAAATTTGGTATTTCCACGACATGGTAACCTTGACCCGATGCTGCAGCATCAAGTAGTCTCAGAGATACATAACTCCATAGTAACTTACAGCAGATACAGCGTAATTGGTGTCAATAGAAAGTTGGGGGTTAGTTTTTATATTTAATTATAGCTTGTTTAAATTTAAGTATAATATTTCTTTAAAAGGCTTTTGTGTTTTTATTTTGCCACTAGTTCAAAGAAGTTTATTCAGGCTTATAAAAAAAAATTAAGCAATATAAAGATTTGTAGTCACAACACTTGAAATATCACTATAGCTTACTTAAAAGAATGAACCGACAGGTATTCTAGATTTTTATAGCCTGAATGACTGAGATACTTCTTAATAAGCGCCACAGTTAACTGCTATCACTTGACCTGTCAACTGCTTTCAACTTGATGTTGATTTCTGGAATATTATGTGTACACATGACACTTCTATATTTCAGGTAAAGAAGCGGGATCCTAGGTTGTATGCAGCGTTTTTCGTGTCTGAAAAGAAGCAGGCACTTTGGAACATATCTGTCGAAGAAGCAGAAACCATGTTGAAAGAACCAAGACAACTAAGAATAGATCTTTTGAATGCTATGTTAGAAAGTTATAGGGAAGCAAAAGTGTCTACTAAACGTGAGAAAAGCGCCAAAATTAATAGAACAAATAGTGATGTTTCGTTGAGTGAAAGTTTGTATGACACTCTGTTTTCCGAAACTGATGAAGATGCTGATAAGTCCAAAGTCAAGAAGTCAAGAAATCCATCGTTGGATTTATCTGAAGTTGTTACCGCTTGTCTAGATGATATGGCTGCTAAAACAGGAATATCAAGTATTAAAAGACAATCTCATATGGACAGATGGTTGCAAAAAGCCAAGTCTAATACTCCCGAAAAATTACCCAGATCTCACGTTGGGAAAAGTAGAGGAAGTAGTAAAACAAGACAAGTGTCTATAAGAGGGTCTTCTAGATTTAGATCGAGTGAATCTCAAAGATTGTTGAAAAATGAAAACGGAAATTCAAAATATCAAAGTTCTCTTATTTTAGTAGACAGTGATTCAAATTCTGATTATTTTGATGACAATGTAATTGCTAAAAGACTCGTTAGTGTCTTCGATATTGATAATAATAAAACAGTGATTCATAATTACTGCAAAAGCCCAACGAAATCTGATTTTAAAGAAAATAGTGTGAAAGATAAGAATTCTCAAATAAAACACCGTAATCAGTGCGATCGTCGTACTAGATCAAAAAACAATGATGAGAGTAATTATAATAAAGAAACTATAATTACAAATGATGAACCACATAAGGTGGTGGTGTCTGAAAATGCTACCAAAAATAAATCAATAGCAGAACTTAGTCCTAATGGCTCTGAGGGAGCAGATGATATAGACAAATGCAACATTAGTAAATGCCAAGACATTAGATCTGACAAGTTAGCGTTAGGTTTTCAAGATAATGACTCCTATAAAAGTGAAAGTATACAAAGTAGTAACATTATCGATAATAAAGTTAATATTAATGAAAATGAAATTATTATTGATTCTACAGATTTGGATGAGAAAAGGGATAATACTAATATTACTAAAAATATAGATGAAAAAAGTGTTATAACTGAAGACATATTAACAGAAGTCACAGATAAAAGTTGTAACAGCACTTCTAAAAAAAACACCAATGAATTGTCAATAGATGAGCGTTTTCTTATAAACAATGTTGATGAGAATAGTATGACGTACACTCAGGACGAAGAAGATGAAGAAATTTTAAATACTTTAAATAATCCTGATAAACAAAAATTATCAGGAAATGTTGTTAATGTTGATAAAATGTCAAATGAACTCTTTATTATGAACAGTGGTGAAGAAAGTAGTAGGACGTTTTCAAAGGACCAAGAAGATAAAATTTCGGCTTCTTCGAGTAGTCCTAATAAACAAATTTTTTTTAAAAGTATTAACAATGATGATGAAAACAATGTATCTTATTCACCAGACACCAATGTTGAAATATCAGACACATCAAATTGTCATAATAATTTTTTTTTATCAAAAATTTGTCATAATGACCAAGATAAAAGCTTTCTTATAAACAATGATGATGTGAACAGTATAACTTCTTCACCGAATCATGATATTGGAATTTTAGACTCTTCAAATTCTCTTAATGAACAAAATTTATCAAGAAGCGGTCATAATGTCCGTAAAATGTCCATAGATGAGGTCTATCTCATGAACAATACTGATGAAAATAGTATGACTTTTACACAGGTCGAAGATGTTGAAGATTTAGATTCTTCACAGAGATTTAAAGACAACCAAAATTACTCACAAAATATTAAAGGTTTATTAGATATTGAAAGAGATGTGCAGATAATTTCCACAGATGCAACAAATGAAATAGATCTTACTAAAAATATATCTGAACCATGTTTAAAAGAACAAAGCAAGTTAAATGAATCTTCAACTAAATTTCCCGAATCTGAAGATGTTATTAATACCGATAATTGTATAAGAATAAAGGAAAACGGTGGACAAAGCGATATAATGGAAACAGACAAGATTACTAGACACGAAAATGGTCCCTCTGACAACATTAAAAAGTCAAACTCTGCAAAAAATTCTTCGTTTGCAAACACAAAATCTATTACTGCAAATAATTGTCTAATAAACACCTGGTTTAAACCTGACGCCAATAAAGATTTATTTATTAAACTGACGAAAGTAGATTTTGTGACAACCAATCACAAAAATTCTGCCGATTTTAGTTCTATTAATAACAAAAATCATGTTACCACAGACATAGAACCAGTAATAAATTTTAATGATGTTAAAATTACCGATGAATATACCACTGAAACGAAATCAAAAGTTAAAACAAGTAACGGTCTTTTCGAAAATCATATAAAATTAAGGAACAAGTCCATAAAACTTGACGAAAGAAGTCCGGAAAGGGTTTTGAATCTAGAAAAAACGGCTTTAAAATCTTCAGAACTGAGTACACAACCTCGACGTGTTTTAAAAGCCAAAAGCAGAACTTCTTTCAGAGATAAACAGTTCAAAGCCACTCAGGAACCGGAATTTATTAGTTACTTAGAAAGTAAACAGGACAAAATACTCGAAGAAAATCCCCAATTGACTCAAGAAGATGTTACAAAATACTTATATAGTGCATGGTTGTATAAAGGAGATAAAAAATCAGATTTTAAAGCAGCAGATGACAATAAAAGCTTTAATTTAGTTAAAGGGCTTGATGAAAATTTTGTACTGCCAATTGAGAGAAACAAGAAGACGGCTACTTTAGAAATAATGCCTGCCAAGAAAAAAAGAATAACCAAAGATAAATTGCAGCCTAGTTTTAATGGATCTATAAAAAAATATTTTAGACCAACAAATTGCGTCTCTAAACATATCAAAACAACAGAAACCTCAGAAATTGAGGTAAAACAAGAAATGGACTATAAAAATGAACATAAAGATAAAACTAAACTTTCCAATTCTTGTGCTGAAAATGGAATAGAATTAAATGGATACACAGAAAGTATGGACGGTCGTTTAGAGGAAAACGCGATTCAAGAATGTAGTCCACAGTCCAATCCAATTAGTTGTGAAATTGGCGTTTCTTCAGTAAATAATTACATTTTAAAATCACACCAAGATGATCCAGAATTCATTAAATATTTGGAACTTAAACAAGACGCACTAATTGAAGAAAACCCAGAGTTAAGTGACGATGATGTTGTTAAGTATTTATATAAAACGTGGCTTTACAATAAAAGTATAAAAGATGAGTTACAAGAAAATAATACAGATAAAATCAATGTAATATTAAATCCTAATCCTAATACAATTTCTTCAACTTCAACGAATTGTGAAGCAGACAAATTAAACTCAGGCAAAAAAATCCGTGAAGATTATTTTGAGTATACATGTGCTGATTCTAATAAAGATGTAACTGCAGAAACTTTAATTTGTGAGACAGACAAAAGCTCAAACATAAATGGTTCTAATAAAGATGTAACTGCAGAAACCTTAATTTGTGAGAAAGACAAAAGCTCAAACATAAATGGTTCTAATAAAGATGTAACTGCAGAAACTTTAATTTGTGAGAAAGACAAAAGCTCAAACATAAATGGTTCTAATAAAGATGTAACTGCAGAAACTTTAAGTTGCGAGAAAGACAAAAGCTCAAACATAAATGGTTTTAATAAAGATGTAACTTCAGAAACTTCATGTTGCGAGAAAGACAAAAGCTCGAACATAAATGGTTCTAATGAACATGTAACTGCAGAAACTTTAAGTTGCGAGAAAGACAAAAGCTCAAACATAAATGGTTTTAATAAACATGTAACTGCAGAAACTTTAAGTTGCGAGAAAGACAAAAGCTCAAACATAAATGGTTCTAATAAACATGTAACAACAGACTCTTTAAGTTGCGAGAAAGAGAAAAGCTCAAACATAAATGGTTCTAATAAAGATGTAACTGCAGAAACTTTAAGTTGCGAGAAAGATGAAATCTCAAACATAAATGGTTCTAATAAACATGTAACAACAGAAACTTTAAGTTGCGAGAAAGAGAAAAGCTCAAACATAAATGGTTCTAATAAAGATGTAACTGCAGAAACTTTAAGTTGCGAGAAAGACGAAATCTCAAACATAAATCTTAACAATGAAATAGAAAAAAATAAACTCAATTGCGAGGATAATTTAGTTAAGGCAGTAAACCCTGAAAGCATTGTGGCTAAAGTAAACGGACACATGGGAAGCAAAGAAAGTAGCCCAGAGACAGTTCCGCCCCAGGAACTTGAGTCGGAAGCTGTTTCTTCAAGCCCCGAAATCAGCGTTACATCGACAACCAAGCGTAGGATTCGCATGAAAACTGACAAATCTATTAATCATAATAAAAAAACATACGAAGACGAGCTCGGTGTTTTGACAGATCCGGAATTTGTTAAATACATGGAGCTTAAACAAGACTCTCTACTTGAAGAAAATTCCGAGTTAACTCGCGAGGAAATTGTAAAATATTTATATAAGACGTGGTTGTACGGGGCGAGTAATAAATCTGAATTAAAAAGAAACGAAGAAATTGAACAGTTGACTTTGGTCAAAGGTCTCAATCAGGACGCTGTGCTTCCTGCAAAAAAATATAAAAAGAGACCTAAAGTTGAGAAAACTGAGGCAATAAAAACTGTAGAAGCGGAAATAGCGCAAGGGAAAGACGCTACACTGGAGAATTGTAATGATAAACCTAAGCGTAGAGTCGCCAAGGCTTGTTACAATGAAGACTTTTATGATTTCGATACCGAATTTAAAGTATTCGAAATATTTAGGACAAACAAAAACAAAGTTAACAATAGAGAAGAAACAAAGATCGAGGAAATCGTTGATGAGATCGACGAGGCGGCTGAAAATTTCGATTATGGCGATGAAGAAGTTTATTTCGAAGAATTGACTACACCAAAACCTAATCTTTTCAAAGGTTTGATCAGAGAGAAAGTTTGCGAAATTTGCGAGTCTACTAGCGATCTGGTTAAATGCAAGGGCTGTCACTGCTTCTTTCACATTTCATGCGTCAAGAAAGAGCTCGAATCTGTCGACACCCCTGGTCCTAGTAAAGGGAGAAAAAAGAAGAAAAAAGGCAGAGGACGCCGTCCTAAAGATGGACAGAGTATCGACTCAGAGTGCAATAGCGATGATAAATCACAGGACGTTAGCGTTTCCGATGATCTTAACGTATCTTTTGACGAAATAGATTTCGAATCTCATTTAGTAGCAGACGCCGATATTTTCGAAGCTCATTTATCAGAAAAAATGAAAGAATTATTGGAAAACTCCGACTCTATAAACTACGGTTTCAGTATGAGGAAAGGAGAATTGGATTGGAAGAACAGTGTCGCCGGCAAATGCGAAATTGTTGACTTGCAAGTGAATTTGAAAATACCTTTCGCTGACTCGGAAAATTCGGATTTCAAATGTAATAATTGTCAAAAGTATGATGTGCCAGTGTGTTTTGTTTGTCGGTCGAATTTGTGCCCTAAAACTGGCACAGAGTTCAGGCAGAGATGTCAAGTGACACACTGTCATAGATATTATCATTTGGAGTGTCTGGACTATTGGCCTCAGACGCAATTCTCTTCCGGGGGACCGTCGAAGAATAGTAAAAAGTTGAAGAAGGAGCATTTCGAAGCCATAACGTGTCCGAGGCACGTTTGCCATACGTGTGTTTGCGACGACCCCAGAGGCTGCAAGACCAGGTTTAGTGGCGATAAGTTGGCCCGTTGCGTTCGCTGTCCGGCCACATACCACTCGTTCACAAAGTGCCTGCCGGCCGGATCTCAGATATTGACCGGATCCAACATCATTTGTCCGAGACACACAGAAAATAGGTGAGCTTCCATTAACTACTTTATAAACTTAATATGATTGCATATTGTATCGGCTACTTAAATATTGAAAGGCGTAAAAACGGGAAAATGTATAAACGGCTGTGCACGCGACTTCGCCTGCGTCACTGTAAAGATTTAGAACCTTTTTTTTTTTTTTTGTTTAAAAGCTGACACAATCGGCATGGTTCTTGTCTATAATTTATTAGGCCATTTCCTAGTTGACGAAGGGGTTTCACTAGCTTCCACGTGTTCGATTTATGTGGAATTAGGTATATGTTACTTTGATGGTGTTTCCATGACCATGACATGGTAACCTTGACCTGATGCTGCAGCATCAAGTAGTCTCACAGAAGATATAGGCTCAATAGAAAGCCGGTGGTTGGTTTGTAATTTTAATTATAGTTTTTTTTTTTAATATTGTTTCCATAGGCCTGGCAAAGTGCCATGTCACGTGAACACTGGATGGTGTTACATATGCACTCTCGGAGGAACTCTCATGTGCTGCGAATATTGTCCAATGGCCTGTCACGTCGAATGCCTCAACATCAAACCCCCCGATGGTATGTGTGTCTGTCTATCAATTACATGGTTGTCTTTGCTTATAGATAGATAAAATTTGTAAAAAAAGATCAGTTCTCCGTGGAGATCAGTGAATCAGTTTATTTTCGTTTCAACAGTTGAAACTTGTAGTACCATTAGGTGAGAAGAAATTGTAGATTTAACTGGGAAAATATTGGATTTTATTCTATTCGAAATCTATCTTGTCTCTGAAAGTCAGTGATGTTACGAAATTAATTTCAAGAAATTAAAATAATTAAACTTAATATTTTCCAGTATTATATCAGATATTTTATTGAAAAATTTCGAAAAAAAAAAAGTTTTCTTTAATTGTATTTAAAAAAAGACTACGTAAATGTACAATGAAAATGAAAATCCTCGTGTAAATATTATCTATAGAACACTTTGTAATTTGTTATATGTGCAAAATTTACTCTATTTCATTTACAATGTAATTAATATTAATTTTATTACCGATTCCAGGTGTTTACATGTGCGAAGATTGCGAGACAGGACGACTGCCTTTGTATGGTGAAATGGTTTGGGCGAAATTGGGACATTATAGGTAAGTTAGGGGACACGCACACGCACGCACGCACGCACGTACGCACACACACACACACACACACACACACACACACACACACACGAACACACACTTGTTTTAAAGATGTGTTTTAAAAACATTAACATACATGCTAAATGGGTACATACGCATGGAGCGTTGCATTCTGTGTTTGATTTATTTATTTATTTATTTTATTTTCAACAAAAACCCTACAAAATAAAATAACATACAATACGTACAATATTACTATTTGTATTGCCACTTACAGGGTTTTATCATGTAGGACTTGAATAGATATTACCTAATTACCTAAATATTAATTATTAATTCAATTAATGCTGTGTGTGTGTGTGTGTGTGTGTGTGTGTGTGTGTGTGTGTGTATGGATGCGTGTGTGTGTGTGTGTGTGTGTGTGTGTGTGTGTGTGTGTGTGTGTGTGTGTGTGTGTGTATATGGATGCGTGTGAGTGTGAGTTTGTGTGTGATTCTTCCAAATGAATTAATATATAATTTCGTTTGGTCTAGTGGCTATAGTAACTATAGTAACCCTAGCTCTTAACCAAACGTTCGCATGTTCGAATCCCGCTAGGGGCAATTTTTTTTTATGTGTTAATATTTTACCTTTGTACCTGAGTCATGGGTGTTTTGTATTTATAATATGTATGTATTTACAAAAAAATAATTAAATAATCTATGTATTATATCAACTGTCTGGTATCCATAATAATACAAGCGTATAGTTGCTTACTTTGGAACTAGACGGTGCTGTGTGGAATGTTTGAAGATATTTATTTACAGGAACATATATATTTAGTTTATTGGCTATGAAGACACACACTAGGCATGCAAGCCTGTATCGTGTGCTTCATTATATTAATTAAAATAATTAAAAATTCAAATAACAATTTAAAAATTATTAAATAGAAATTAAATTAATAATAAGTAGATATATATAAAAGTAAGTAAGTAAAAGACACAATAAATTTTGATTATAAATTGTGGCTATATAATATGTAGATATTACGTATTTAAATCTATTTAAATAGTTTTTCTACATAGTCGTATTTAAGACTGAACAACCATTTTTTAATCTTAACCTTAACTTTACGTATGATATATTGCTTAATTTCACAATGTTTAGTAATTTTGTTGTAAATGCTTAATTGTACATACGGATTAAAACGTTTCGCAATTTGTGTTCGCACTAGTGGCAGAGGAACTGTAAAAACACGCTTTTTTACCAGGTCTGAGTATTCACGAGAATTGATAACTTGTTTATGAGCAAATAAAGTCATTTTCAGTAAAAAAAAGTTTTCTAACGCTAAGTACATTGCTGTCTTTATATAATTCTGTAGTGGGATATCTAAAGTTTTTTATTAGATTTATTATTTATTTATATTTATATATTATATTCGTCCCAGATGGTGGCCCGGGATAATTCTTCATCCGTCCCAGATTCCTGTCAACGTGATGGCAGTGAAACATTCGCAGGGCGAGTTTGTGGTGCGTTTCTTTGGACAGTACGACCACTATTGGGTGAACAGGGGACGTGTTTTTCCATACCAAGAGGGTAAGACTCACTTTTCAATTGTTTTATTAAGTCGTGCACATTGTTTTAAGTGTGGAACTATTCTTGCTTTTCTTTGATTTGATTTTCTTTGCTAGCATGAATTTAGCTTTAGCCCGTCTGGCGACAGTAACCATCTCCTAACTGAATGAAGACCACCGTGAAATTGTGTTTCGGTGAGTGAGTGAGTGAGTGAGTGAGTGAGTGAATGATGCCAGAGCCCATTACCTTCCATATAAATAAGGGACATCTATGCACACTTGCAACATATATTGCGTTGCTCGTGTCATAGGCGACGGTAGCCACCTTACATTACCGTCAAGTGAATAAAAAAATAAATGTGAAATTTTATAATTACGGATATTCGTTAGTGATTTTTGTGAAACATTGCTATAATATATAGTTTATATATATCTTCAAAATAACACATGGGCTTTTATTTATTTATTTATATATTAAAATGAAGATACTCGGACAAAGTCGCGGGAAATAACTGGATATTTGGAGTGTCAAACAAATTATTCGGGTATTAAAATTGCTCTGTATGCGAAGAAGTATTTTGCCTTTGAATGAGAATTTATTTTTACGTAGATGATATAATAACATAAAAAAAAAAACAAATTTCAGATGACTCCCTAAAAGTGCCAAGTCAAAAGTCGAAAATAAATACAGATTTCACAAAGGCCATAGAGCACGCGAAAAGAGCTTGTGAAATATTGAAGAGTAAGTATTCTTTACTATTTACTACTATCATAGTTTTTTTTAGTAAAATATTTTGATTTTGTAAAATTAAGTTACTTATATATTTTTATTTTTATTTTGTGAATTTTTTTTTTTAAATCTTTGAAATAGTAATTCACAATACACGTAATTATATACACATTGTTTGTTTATAATTAATGAATTTGAATAATTTAAATACTTACTATAAAAACAATAAAAAATATACTATGATTTTTTAATTCATTTTTTTTGACATTAATGTTTTGTGAACTTTCATGTTCTCAAAACAGGTTTTAAAGTAAGAAAAAAATCTCGTATAAAATAATTTGAAATGTAAAAACACACTTTTATTCGGTGGCCTTGACTCTAAGCGTAGAGTTATATCTATAGTTAGCTATAGGTGATTTTTTTTAACTATAGAGATTAAAATATGAAGTTTAGAATGATATGTGGTGTTGTGGAAACACATTGTTTATTAGAAGTGAATTTTACCTGACATGAAATTTTATTTATTTATTTAAGATACACACACCAACAGTACACTGTTGTTACTTATCTTCTAACTATATGTATATATATAAAACTCTCGTGTCACAGTGTTTGTAACCAAACTCCCCAGAAACGGCTTGACCGATTTTTTTTTTTTATGAAATTTTTTTGTGTATATTCGGTAGGTCTGAGAAAATAGGTCGTAAACTATTTCATATACCCCTACTGAGTGATAGGGGTGGCCCACCCAAAAAAAAAAATAAAAAATTTATATGGCAAAAAACAATTTTTGCCGGCTCAGCTAGTTTATAATATAAGTTTTTGAAAATATCAGACGCGGAAGCGAATGCCGAAGAACAAATGGAGATAACATCCTCACTGATGCCCCCTCACTACGTGAAGCTGAAGGTGAACAGGCCAGTTGGTGGGGTCACAGTGAAACGGGACGAGGAAGGAGAATCCCTCACCCAGTGCGACTGCGACCCGAACCAAGAGGACCCCTGCGGACCCCTATCCCAGTGTCTTAACAGGTCATTTGACTAATCATTAAGAGAATAATATATATCTATACTAAATATTACAAAATGGGAAAGATTCGATTGTTTGTTTTTCATTGAATAGGCTCCGATTGAAACTGGACCGATTTGAAAAATTCTTTCACTGTTGTGATTTGAAAATTTCACGATGATCGTGAAAAGGTAGCAGACAGACAGACAGACAGACAGACAGACAGTGTTACTTTCGCATTTATAATATTAGTATGGATTTCAACTCTAATTCGACAAGCTAAAAACAAGACAAAAATAATAAAATCACAAATAAATAAAAATATTAAACTATTCTAAGAAAATTTACAAGATTTAATGTTATTTAGACATTACTACTCGCGAAGTTGGCCGAGTCGAAGCGAATACGATAGTGTGGACGGGCACGTCGTCTTACTTCGTCCAACTTTACCCCGCCTCGGGTAATGTTGGACTCTTTTGTTGTCGGTTCTTGGGCCCGAGTCAAAGTACTCGAAGTAGTCCGAAGTGCGCACACGAAGTGTCTCTACACTACTCTCACTACTCGTACTCGGCTGACTTCAGTTCGCACTTCGCGTCGATACGTCGCAGTGATTACACGTGCGTGTTTTATTATTTTATATTTACACACGACACGATTATGAGCAGCGGTGTAGAGCGGTCACAGGAGCAAAATTATGTTGTTCCTTGAAACACTGCAAACAGAGCCAATTATTTGGCACCCAAATGAGAGAGGTCAATAAGGATAGAATTATAGAACATTAATTAGTTTAAAATTAATAATAATTATTATTTAATTGTTTCAATTATATTATGTTTTGCATATGCTAGTGAGAAAAAAATATAGTTTTTAGAATATTTGTCTGTTTATGTGTTTGTCTATTTTTTTATACATTATGAAGGGTGACAGACAGGCTAACTGTCCACTTGACGGTAGGTGATGGTAAGATGTCTGTTAGATTTCAACTCATATGTGCAACTCTTCAAGTCGCGCCTGTGAAAGTGACAATGAAAGTGACCGAATTGAAAAATGTGTGTCCCCTAGGATGCTGTTGACGGAATGCGGTCCCACGTGCCGCGCAGGGGACCGCTGCAGCAATCGGGCCTTTGAGAAGCGACAGTACCCTCGCCTGGAGCCCTACCGCACTCCCCTGGGCCGTGGCTGGGGCCTCAGGACCCTGGATTTCATACCGCAGGGTATTGGTTTTTTTTTTTTATACGTGACACGACGGTCTACGACGATCGACTTGACTTTTGTTTCCATCAATCTACTACAAAACACTAGGAACTTTATAGAAAATTTAAAAGTGACATAATTATGCGTAGAGCATATATGAACTCTGTCATCTGTCACTTAAAACGAACCAAACATCTGTGTCATTTAAAGAAAATGTGACTTAACGTCAACGCATTGGAGTTTAAAATGAATAGTAGAAATTGTTCGTTACTACCTTTCACCATTGACTCCGCCATGATTGCGTTTTAGGCGTACTTTTTATGTGTCGCTTTGGCGTTTGTGACGCAAATTCCATAGTTGTAGTACTTCGACGTTTGTCTCAATCAACTGCAAGTGCATAAAGAGAGGTTTGTCTTTAATAAGTGACCACGAATTTGGTGTGGTGCAGGTCAATTCGTGATAGAGTACGTCGGCGAGCTGATTGATGAGGAGGAGTTCCAGAGGCGTATGAGACGCAAACACGACCAGAGAGACGAGAACTACTACTTCCTCACCCTGGACAAGGAGCGGATGATCGACGCCGGGCCCAAGGGGAACCTCGCCAGGTATTGTAACACATTGCCTTTTTAGCACCCGACGCAAAAACGGGGTGTTATAAGTTTGACGTATCTGTGTGTTTGTCTTTGGAAGTGTACCCTTGCCTTTTTAACATCCGACGCAAAAACGGGATGTTATAAGTTTGACGTATTTGTTTGTGTGTTTGTCTTTGGAAGTGTACCCTTGCCTTTTTAACACCCGACGCAAAAACGGGGTGTTATAAGTTTGACGTATCTGTGTGTTTGTCTTTGGAAGTGTACCCTTGCCTTTTTAACATCCGACGCAAAAACGGGGTGTTATAAGTTTGACGTATTTGTTTGTGTGTTTGTCTTTGGAAGTGTACCCTTGCCTTTTTAACATCCGACGCAAAAACGGGGTGTTATAAGTTTGACGTATCTGTGTGTTTGTCTTTGAAAGTGTACCCTTGCCTTTTTAACACCCGACGCAAAAACGGGGTGTTATAAGTTTGACGTATCTGTGTGTTTGTCTTTGGAAGTGTACCCTTGCCTTTTTAACACCCGACGCAAAAACTGGGTGTTATAAGTTTGACGTATCTGTGTGTTTGTCTTTGGAAGTGTACCCTTGCCTTTTTAACACCCGACGCAAAAACGGGGTGTTATAAGTTTGACGTATCTGTGTGTTTGTCTTTGGAAGTGTACCCTTGCCTTTTTAACATCCGACGCAAAAACGGGGTGTTATAAGTTTGACGTATTTGTTTGTGTGTTTGTCTTTGGAAGTGTACCCTTGCCTTTTTAACACCCGACGCAAAAACGGGGTGTTATAAGTTTGACGTATTTGTTTGTGTGTTTGTCTTTGGAAGTGTACCCTTGCCTTTTTAACACCCGACGCAAAAACGGGGTGTTATAAGTTTGACGTATTTGTTTGTGTGTTTGTCTTTGGAAGTGTACCCTTGCCTTTTTAACACCCGACGCAAAAACGGGGTGTTATAAGTTTTTACGTATCTGTGTGTTTGTCTTTGACGTAATCGGGATGGTTTTTGGTTAAAATTTATGAAGATCTGTTCAGGCGTTTGAAGATCATCATCCAATTTCCTAGTTGGCGAAGGGATAAAAGTTAAATCCATTACCCAAATATATGTTTCCTTTTACCAAAAGACTGTAATTTTTGAAAAAAAAAAAAAAAAAATTTCTATTGTCAATATAAAAACAAGTTTATATAGTTTATTCCTTTAGATCGTCTCAATAATTGCATTAACACCTGCAGTACTTGTGGTGGCGTCGCTTGCGTAATAGGCGATTGTAGAACATAACATGAAAAAAAAAAAAAAAAAAAAAAAACAAAAAAAAAATCAAACATATATTACAGATTCATGAATCATTGCTGCGAGCCCAACTGTGAAACTCAAAAATGGACTGTGCTAGGAGATATAAGGGTCGGACTGTTTGCGATCTGCGATATACCGGAGGTGAGTTTGCCTATTCACATTTAACTCCAATACAATACAACCCTTTATCGTTAACTCTGCAAATTTAATAAAAAAAATAAATAAATCTTTAATTAGTTGTTTATTTACCATCCAATCATCATCATCTAAGTCGCAGGATGTCCACTGCTGGACATACTCGTAGGCCTCTCCCATGTCTTCTCAATAAGACCGGTCAGAAGCAGCCCTTATCAGGTCTGTCCACCGTGTGGGTGGATGTCCTAATTAGTGATGTGCCGGATCGTTAAAAATGTAGATCCGCGGATACGGATACGGATACGGATACGGATCTTAACTTTCTTACTCAATCTGTGTCGGTGCGCGTGACCTTGAAACGATAGTTGACGCCCGCCACTTGAAGGCGCCAAATGTTTGATTTTAAGAAATAAAACATAATCTGAATGTAATTTAATAGTTTTTCATTGCTACCTAATCACCTATATGTAGAATTTCAGCTATGAATTAAAAATTAATAAAGGAAAAGATCCGTAAAAAAGATCCGCCAAAAAGTAAGGTACTTCCCTCGGATATCCGCGGATACGGATATCCGGCACATCACTAGTCCTAATATGTGTCCTGCCCATAAACACAAAAACGGTAACTCTTAAATCTACGGATCTCCTCATTCTTGATTCGATCTCTTGTTGTAACCCCGACCGTAGCCCTCTCCATAGTTCAATGAGTTTAATTAATGTTAATTTTTAATATAATGTTTTTCTATCAAGTTTAATAAACTTTGAACTATTCACCACGCTCACCAGATAAAAGTAATCTGAAACAAAAGTGAGATAAAATTGTAACGTTTTGTAAATGTAAACTTATATTAAAATAAATGCGAACGTGGTCTCTAACTATCCATCACATGGCACAAAGGTTCTTCTATCTATCTATTGATATATAATTGAATGAATTTACAGAACAGTGAGGTGACATTCAACTATAACCTCGAGTCGGCCGGCATTGAGAAGAAGCGTTGTCTGTGCGGTGCTAAGAGGTGTTCCGGTTACATAGGAGCTAAGCCTAAGCAGGTCACTACTTTATTCATTAACTAGTTGTATTAATAATAGTAAACTCTTTTTTATTTTGGATAAAAATAATAATTTTTATATTTATTTTTTCAGCGGTTTCAACCGCTGTTTGAATTTACACAAGCATGTACATTTTCACTCTTTTCGGTAACGCTCGGTTCTCACTCGGTGTCTATTTTTGACGCAGCCACCACATCTTTAAAATTAATTTAGTATCTTAAAAAATTAATATATATTTTTTATCTAAATTAAAAAAATTATATATATTAAAAAAATCTACCTTAAAAAAATTGACTATATTATTAATCTCCCTTAAAAAAATTATCTATATAAAATATAGATTAAATCTACCTTAAAAAAATTATTTATATTTTTAATCTCCCTTAAAAAAATTATCTATATAAAAATATAGATTAAAACAGAATTATATATATTTTTTATCTACCTTAAAAAATGTGTCTATATGTTTTTTTCTGTTTCCAAACCACAGGACGTAGTGCCCAAGAAGACTAAGTTTGTGCCAAAAAAGACATATCACAAGAAGAAGGCCTTAGAGATATCGCCGACGACAAGCAAAAGAAAACCAAAGATCAAACAGAACAAGGTCAAACCGAAAGAGTTGACTGAAATCGAGAAAGATCTCTTAATAATTAAGAATGCCACCAACGGGTTGTCGAGTGACAATGAAGGCTGCGATGGCAACGAGACGAAAGATAGAAAGGCACAGAAGAGAAAAAGAGTTAGTTTCTCCACAGAAGAGAAAAGAGACGAGCCGAGTTCAAAGAAAACAAAAATAGACGTGTAAATGAAGCCTTAAAATGTTGTCTTAGTGTAACTATATTTTAACGTTTAGTGTATAAATATTCCAAATATTGTGTATTTTTAATGATAATTGTGTATATAATAATGTTTGGTGCGGATTTTTTTAGGCTTTTTCTGGTGTTTTTTTTTTTTTTTTTGAGGCGACAACGGTCTACGGTGAGTATTTCAAAATTTTATGTAATATAATAATAATAAATGTGTGTGTTGTCTTACAAAACGCAGATCTTTTTATCACGTAGAGAAATAATGTAGATATTAGTTTAGAATAGATCTGACAGTTTCATGTGTGAGGCTGATTTACACTGTTACCTAAAGAAAAATTGAAATTTTAGGCCAGATTATTATTAAATTTGTACTAGAAAGAGTTCTTAACACATGAAGAATGTATGTTCTCAGCCATTTTGATGTATGATGGATGGTTTAAATTTAAAACAGTGATTGATTCTCTTTAAATGTATTGAATATCTTTTTATTTTTTACTAGCCGGTGTTCGCGTTGAAAAAGAAAATATATGATGAGATATCGCAAAGACGAATTTAAAAAATCAGTTGCTATTTGCGCCATCTGATGGGATGAAAATAAGACTTTTTGTCACTGCAGTCTGCCAGTGACACTGACAGATGGCGTTAGAGTTGACGCAAATCGAAATAAGCTTGATGTTATACAGCCTAAAGCCTTCATCGATAAATGAACTATTCAACACAAAAAGAATTTTTCAATTCGAACCAGTAGTTCCTGAGATTAACGCGTTCAACCAAACAAACAAACTCTATAGCTTTTTATATTAGCAAAAAAGATTTTTATATTAGAAACAAAAGATGAAGTTAACATGTATACATTATATAAATTATAGGAATCGCATATTTCTTAAATAAGTAATGAGCTGGATTGAAAGCATACATTTTTTTTTTTTTTGAGTATTTACGAACGGTACCTAGTTATGTTATTGTTTATCAAAATTAACTTTTCGTTAGGTTTTGTTCGAGATATTTATATTGTGTATTTTGATATAATCGTCTTTGAAAAGTTGTTAAAAATTGAAAACAGATCATGACGTGTTTTATTTATTAATAATGGCTAGACCAATAATCATAAAAGAAACGCCGCATTAATATTCAAACCCGTGTGTGTGTGTGTATGTGTGTGTGTGTGTGTGTGTGTGTGTGCGTGTGTGCGCGCGCGCGTGTGTGTGTGTGTGTGTGTGTGTGTGTGTGCGTGCGTGCGTGCGTGCGTGCGTGCGTGCGTGTGTGTGTGTACGAAGCCTTACAATATTGCATTTAACCTTGTGTAACTGCCTTTATAATTAGAATTGTGTTTATAGTAATTAATAGTACAGTTAACTTTTAAGGTTTTTTTTAAAAAAAAAATTAAATTTAAATTATGTATTACAATCTGTCGCCTTAGTGGGTGTGTGGGGTTAAAAAATGACATGCTAGTTATGCTAGTTACATAACTAGTATGCTAATTATGTTACACAGGTCAATGCTAGGTATGTGACCATATTGTGTCACACTTAGCACATAAATAACAATTAATTATACATAAAGTGTTCTTTATTTTTATGAGAAATCAACGTGTAATGATTTATTAGCATATTGAATATTATAATCTCTTACATTGCCATAAACAAGTTTATTTTATTGCCAATAAATATGACAAGCACTTGTCTATGGAAATCACTGTTGTTTTAAATTCTACACAATTGCAAGGGTGTCTATGGAAGTCAAATTGAAGCAATTTATGACTGAAAGTTTTTCTTTTTGACATGACAATTCAGAAAAGTATTGATTGATGATGTCGCTACATATCCTATCATCTATTATAATATATATCCAAAATTTAATTTCACCACTCTATAGTTAAAGGACCAAAGATTTTTTTGATATTTGATATTATATTATTCGAATTCGTTGGATATATACATAGTATAAAATATTACTAGTAACAAATACGTATAGTCATAGCAACCGACGATCGGCAGACAGGCTGACGGTCAATTTGATGGCAAGTGCCTACCGTTGCCTATAGCACAAGCAACGTTATAGATGCTGCTAATGCGTTGCGACCATCGTGGGATTAAGGATAAGAAGTTAGGAATGGTAACTCTCCTATAAGAGAGTGGTTACTGCCGCCATACGGGTTGCTTAGAAACGCAGTGTACCCCGCGACTACCTGCCACATCCAGACCAGAACACTTTATGAATATTTCATTCCAAAGATGGCCCTGTCGTGATTCGAACCAGGGACCCAAGAGACAAATCGTGAAAGCAAAAACCTTAAACACGACCAAGGGGCTAGTGTATAGTAGTATATAACTATTTTCATAATTGGTTGATTTATATAATTATTTAGTTAATTATATGTGGTAATTCTTAAGCTGTTCATAAAATATAACAAAAATTAAATTGATGAAATAGGTTGGCAACATATTTTATATAACTGTGTTTTATGCTTTATATATTATATGTAAATAATATGTATTTGTTTGAACTGAGTCGTGTTGTTTATGGCAATACTGCTTATATCAAAAATGGTCTCCCAAGTTAATTCATAGATGATTTTGTGGTGAATTTAAGCTTGGTTATAAGTTTTTTAGAATTTAAGGAATTTATAGGATTTCAAGATCATGTTATGTTGAAAAAGGAAGGAGAGTAAAGACAATTATGTTTTTAATAAAATTCATTTTTGAATCTTTTGTTTTGTGGTGTTTTATTTGCCTTGTGTTTTTTTTTATGTTAAAGTCGACAGACAAAGAGCTGCAACGCCATAAGTAGGTGCTGCAAGTGCGCTGCCGACCATAGAAGGATAAAGGATAAGGAAGGGATGGTGTAGTGGTCTCTGGCATCCCTTACTCACTGAAAAACAACAGCACATATGCTGTTATGTAAGGGTGGTTACTGCCGCCATACGGGCTGCCTAAATGACTGCGAAATGTATCGCGTGGCATTCCTAAAAGAAATTAATATGCATTAACAAACTGCTTGACTGATAAATAAGAAATTTAATCTAGTAACATAACAAATTAATAAAAATCCTTGAACTTATATGAGTTATCAACAACTCTGTAAATGACTGCATAAGTTAAATATAAAACATTACACTAGGTGTTGCACGCGACTTCGCCCGCGTAACTTTATAAAAAGTTACTCGCTGATAATGTAGCTTTCTATAGGTGAAAGAATTTTTAAATCTGTCCAGTACTTTTTGAGTTTATTCATTACAAACATACAAATCTCTTTATAATATTAACATAGATAGTCACGATATTTAGCAGGCCAGCACTAGATAATAGTCTGTGGTGTGACGGGTAATAATTATTCCCTGTGGTATCAAGGGGAATGAACGTTGCACCGTCGCGATAAAAATTAGGGAACCGCTTAGTTTAATTACCAAAATAGGTTAGAGCTTAGGTAATTACTAAAATGGATCCGTGAAAATTTTATGCTGTTCGATTGAGTACTAAGATAAAATGCGTTAGTGAGTTTGTTAAACTCACTTACGCATTTGTAATATTAGGTACCTAAGTAAGTAGGGATTGGAAATCTATACAAATAATAATGAAATCGTAATGTCTGTATATAAATATTTTTTTCAATAAATCAATTTGTACCCACATATGTTACCGAGGTCAAAAAATAGATTTTAGAATTTTTGTTCGTTTGTCACACGCTAATTTCAGAAACGGATGAACCGATTTGAATACGGTTTTCAGTGAAAGCAAGCTTTCCTTAACTTTTGTGTTTGTTTCATTCCAATCGGTTTATAGTTTACATTTAAAAAGTTATAACATAATACCAAGCGTACGAAGTTGCGGGCACAGCTAGTATCTGTAATATATCGTCAAAGAGCTAAAGTAGCAAATAACAGAAGCTCGTTTCCACGCTTTGGCATTATTATTGAGAGATTTGGTTTAAAGCAGGTGTGTTTTATGAAGGGATCTTGCGTCTAAATTAAGGTAGTATTTCACAAAGAGATTTATTATCACTGCCTGCTCTTTTTGGAGAAAACGCGACTTGGGTTAAGTTTCCGAAACATGCTTTGATTATGCTAGTAGGTAATATTTGGCGGCGATAAAAATAACTTTCTTTAAATACCTATAGGTACTCAATAAAAAGATGGATTGTTCTTTTTTTAATAGGTAATTAAAAGTCTACTCTTACAAATGACCTAGACAGACCTTGTATTTTATTTGTAAGTCTATGACAATATTTTTAATGTCATAATATTGAGGCTCTGTTTTGGATTCTGCAAGTAGTGGCAAGGTATACCTTACTCTGCGTTCGCAGTCATTTGGGCAGCTCGTCTGGCGGCAGTAACCACCCCATTACAGAAGACCACAGTGAAATAATAGAATGTGTGGTATTGTATTTCGGTGAGTGAGTAAGTCGGCAGCGCACTTGCAGCAAACAGTGACGTTGTTTGTGTTATAGGTGACTGTCCTACCATCAAGTGGATCGTCAGCCTGTCTGTCGAGTTTAACATATAAAACTTTTTTTGTACGTATTTTTTAAAATACCTAGTAAGTTGATAAAAGTTATTCTATTATTAGCAAATAGTTACTTAGTTAATGTCAACCTTAATGATAGGTATACCTAGTTAACAACAGCGCCCAACCCTTTCCTTACTACAACTCACATCTCGCCTAATGTTCGAAACTTACTTCCTCAATCTAAATGCGGAGCTAAAACGTACGTGGGCGCGGATCACGAATTCCTTTTAGCAAAGTAGAAAAGTCATTCCATAAAACTTGTTTGAAGAAGCAATGCTATGTAACCATATAATATTTGCACAACCACACATTTATGACGCCTTCTCTTTCTTCATAAAACAATATCTATTCCAATACTTATTTACTTAGCAACCTAGATATGGGATCAATGTTATTTTTTTTAAATATAAATTAAGGTTTCTATATTTATCATCATATAAAATTAGCCGATGGATTGACTTGAAATTTTTACACAACATCGCATTTTGACAGTTAGCGACCCCGCTTCGCATATATGCACTTTTCCGGGCAATTTTTCCAATTTTTCTCTTCATAAGAATCCAATCAATTTTTCCAATCCAATTTTTCTTTTAAAAATGATTCACATTCATTTTTAATTATATAGACTAAGCCACGTTTCAGCAAACGGTCGGTTTCAGCTAGTAGTCATATAAGAAAATTCTTTTCTTGCGAGCTAAGTATATATACTGCTAGCTGGTGCCCGCGACTTCGTCGGTGTTGCTATAACACCTTGGCCAGGCGTTATTTTTTATTTAAGAAGATAAAATAACAAAATTACTACTTTTATTGGGAACAGTACTATTTTCTGGATAAAAGGTGCCCTATGTCCTTTCTTGTATCCTTGACAATGTATATGCAAAATTTCATTATGATCGGTTGAGTAGTTAAGGCGTGAAAAGGTAACAGACAGACAGAGTTACTTTCACATTTATAATATTAAAAATAGTAAAATAATAGTAACGGATTGAGTTTGCGTAAAGAGAGCAACTCTTTACAATGGAGATAATATTTATGACTTTCCCGTATAACATAACTACTAATCACTATGCCAAGGCCTTTTGTACCATGTACGACGAGTTTTTTTTTTGTTTGCAATGATAAGCATTAATTAACAATAATAACTAATAATAATAATTAAAGATTAAGAATTAATTTGAATCGTATGATTAACATCTCAACCTCAGGACGTCCACTGCTGGACATAGGCATCCCACAAAATTTTTCTAATAGGACCAGTCGACCCTTGTCCCTTATCAGGTCGTCTGACCACCTCGTGAGTAGACGTCCAAGCTGCTCTTGCCAGTCCGCAGCCTCCACTCGAGAACCTTCCGGTCCTAGCGGCCGTTTTTTTTTTCCGAAAACCTGGTAAATTAAATTTGTAATAACGACCATAAGAGTTTCTTGTAAAAACCTAATTGATAAATAAATATTGATTTTGATATTGATTTTTTTGCCACTTTCAATTTACTGATCGTGCGTCTACGCTAGGTTATAATGTCCGCACTCGCTAGCGAGAGCGTAAAACATTTATATGAAAAACTGTCAACTGTCAATGTCAAGTTGACAATTTTCCATATAAATATTTTACGCTCTCGCTAACAAGTACGGTCATTATAACTTATGGTAGAGATACGGATCTCCTTGGTTATGTATACTCTATGCTATATAATACGTTAAATTATATATTCGTAATCTTATACGTAATCATCGACGTTTAAATATATTCATGCCTCTTATTTCGTATATTGTTATCTGTGATTTCTATGTACGCAATATTTTTATAAGTCTTCCGATTTAAAAACCTACATAGGTAGGTACCTGAGCTAATAAAAAATACCTACATTGTAAATAAAGGTCCGTAAAGTAGGTGTATTACAATTATTTCTATCTTTAGGGAACATCGTTCGAAGCTCATAAAATATTCAATATCACGTCTTGCAGACGACTATGGCGACGACATTTTATTTCTGTTATTTTTATTTCAATTTTTTTTATTACAGATAACTTCAGTTTATTGCATTGATTACAGTGGATTTAACTGATTTTTTCGCATTTTATTTACGCAGGTATTAATACCTGCGTACTGAACACTGAACTAAGAAATAGAATTATTTCTAACAGTGACGAAAAAATTTTATGAGTGTAGACCGAATAAGGAAAATACATCCAAATAAATAAAATTAAAATGTCTGTTTGTAATGTCAAAATAACTGGTTTTTACTAAATGTATATCGAAGTATCAAATTTTTTAAATTTTTGTCTAATCTCCGTAATGGCGGGCTCCATTTTAATGGGACATTGACTGGCAGATAGCTGTTTTTATAAGGAATAACTTAGGCTACTTTTACTTTTGAAAAATAAGAGAACATTTTAGAAAAATAAAAAGCGGTCCAGTACTTACCGCGCGCGCCACACACGCACGCTTCAGCGAAGTGTGGCCGGCCGAGTTCCCGTAGTCCTAAGTATTATTACCCGTGGCACTACTAGTAGTGCACCGGTAGTTCCACCGGGAAGTAATGTGAACACAGTCACTAAACATTCACATAGAATACACCACATTGGCACAGAGGAGAGCACTCGCTTAGTCATCTTCTTGTAGTAATAATATATTACCTACTTACTATCTGGTGTCCGCTACTTCGTCCGCATTGAACGATGAAAGGTACCCTATGTCCTTTCTGGTGTCCCAGACAATGTGTATGCAAAATTTCATGATGATCTGTTCAGTAGTTTTTGCGTGAAAGAGTTACAAACATCCATACATCGAAACATACTTTCGCATTTATAATATTAAGTAAGAAGTATATATGGATATAGATTAGTATGGGGTATGGATTCTGTGCTAAATGAAAATCTCTATGGTAAATGCGTACCATAGGTATGCATGTAGAAGCATATATTTCTCCTAAAATTCTCCTACATTTTAAATTAAAGTTCAAATATTTGACCTGTTCAGATAAAAAGCTAGGTAAGTATATCAATTTTTTGTATATGATAACTTATCATCTATGTAAACATGATAATTTATAATTAATTTTAGGCACCTGCACATGAAATAGAAAAATCAAATATTTCTTTGTTTTATGTTAAGATCGATACAGTGGACCGTCACTTGTTAGGTGGCAACTGTCGCCTATTACACAACCAAGGTCTCCTGGTTCTGCGAGTGTGCTGCTGACAATAAAAGGATATGGTATAGGAAAATGGGCTTTAACATTCCCTTACTATCGGAACACAACAGATAACATGCCATTATTTTACGGTGAACTTATGTGAGGTGTTACTTAGGACACAATAAGGACTTAAGTATCTTAAGGCGAATGCCGCAAAACGCAGGATTAAACTATAGGATACTTTTTATTCTGAAATTTTTTAAGGTTTTTGTGGGATTTTCAAACGAATTACAGTGCGTTTGAAGTCGCCGGTATCTTCTAGTATAGGTATAAGATAACTAAAGACTATGAAAGTTGGACTTTCATAGTCCTTTACACGATAGAATATAACTCCGCTCGCTAAAATACCAACACGTTTTGTGACTAAAATAACATTACAGTATTTTCGTCATTATTTTATTTTTGGTCTTGTATCTGAAATGTAAAAATAAAATGTTTCTATTTATATGTGAAGTACGTCATAAAGGCTGACGGCTCATTTGATGGTAGATGGTTATTGTCGCCAATTAAACACAAGTGAGCTTCCGACTGTAGAATAAATGATAATAAATGGGCTTTAGCATGCTTTACTCACCGAAAGACAAGAGCAAAAACACCATAAAATAACAGCAAGTGTGCTATTGTGTTTTGGTGAGTAGTGAGTAAGGAAAGCCGAAGGCCATTTATCCCATACTTCCTTTCCTTCCTTCCAATCCTTATCCCTAATCGAACTTGCAGCACCTGAAGCGTTGCTTGTGTTATAGGCGACGGTAGCCTTCCATCAAGTGGACTGTCAGCCTGTCTGTCAACCTTATTATAAGAAAATATGGTTGTCTTCTAAAAGGGCATTACTTACTTATTATTTTTATTATTAATAATTAAGGGCATTACTTACTTATTATTTTTATTATTAATAATAATAATAAGTAAGTAATGCCCTTTCAGAAATACGTACGTTCTATAAAATAATATTTATGAATAATTTACCTTAGCCTTGTGGCATCGATACTTATAGTTTCAAAGTGAAAGCAACTTATTTACATAATTATTGTGATATTGTAGATAATAAATGTCAATGTTAAAGTTAATATTAGAAAAATCGATATAGCACTTACGACTAGTGAGGTGTAGTGTAGGCATATCTTTGGGTGTAGGTCATTTTTTTAAAAAAGACACGAAGTCATCATTATCATAAATCATGTTCATATCATAACCGTATTTTCCAATCGATGCACATCATATCGATTTATCGATGCACACCAATTACACCAAATCTAAGAAATAATGGGCTAAGAAATTGAAACATGTTCTATGTTATAGCGAAGAAATTAAACCAACGTAATGTAGCAGAAAATTAATTTTAAGTTTAACTGAAGCTTTTAAATTATTAATAGCAAAAAGCAGAGTTTTAGTGTCGGCGTCTACGTTAATGTAAAAAGGTTTAATGGCCTGTTATTTGCCTATATAATAATTAATTACCTCGACAAGGGATTATAGTAATAAAAAACAGACAATGTTAAAACCTTAACTGTAAGATATTTAACAAATTTTTGACTATTATCAGAATATCAATTTTTGCTATATTTCCTATCTGAATTCAGAATATCTGATACTAGCTGTTACACGCAACTTCGTCGGCGTAACCTTATAAAATATAGTCTATGCTACTCGCTGATTATGTAGCATTTATAGGTGAAAGATTTTTTTTTAAATCAGCCCAGTAGTTTTTGAGTTTATTCATTACAAACAAAAATACTTTTATAAAACTTTTCTCTAGATAAATATTCTACAGCTACGAATAATGAAAATAGTTTACCAAATAAAAATCAAATAATATTAAAAAAGTAGAATGTCAGCCTATCTATCTTCAATTATCACTTTAGTACATGTATTAAAGTTGAGAACTAGTAATATTTTTGATAAACACCGTCTATTTCTGAACTGAAGTATGCTGCCCTATTAAAATTGTATTTGTAAATAAAGTACTTATATTATATAAATGTAATTGCATTTAGGTATATAATTTTCTTAATTTGATAACCCTACACTTTTCGCAATGAATACAGGTCAAGTGATACCCACTTAACTCCTCACTCTAGGGGCGTACTACACGGTTGTGACATATTTTTTATCTGCTGGCCTTTAAGTAAAATTATTTGTATATTACGTACATAATAGAATCCACTGCTGGGCAAAGATCTTCCCTCTGTATGTGGAGGTATAGGAGCTATAATCTGCTACGTTTAACCCTATAGTGTTTTGAAACAGACACAATATACAGACATACATAGATATTGTTGATCCACACATACTAGGCTAAGCCTGTCCTGTGGGGAGTAGGAAGTGTATTCATATACAGTAGGTACCTGGGTGACCTGCGCTAGGTATTTTTTTTTTCTCGACGACATGGACTTAAGGTCGTCACAATTATTACATTGATACTATTGGATGTAAGCCGAATATATTCATATAGCGCCATCGCCACAGACCTGTTCACCTGATGGTAAATGAAGACGAGGTCGAAGATGAAGTTGGCTTGCCCATAGCCTATGTTTCAGGGGACACTGAAGAAGGGAGAGATTGCCACTCCCTCGCAGTGCGTATAATAAAAGAAGACGCAAAGCGCTTCGTGCGAATAGGTGATAAGTCTAATTAACAACTAAATATAAAGGGGCATGGACGAAATCGCCAGCAAAAGCTAGTGTACAAATATAGGAGAATTGTACATAACAAGTAGGATGTACATTGTACATATCGATACATCACAGCAACACTGAGATATTTTGCTAAATTAACCAATTATGACTTCTTAACTCAATAAAAGAAAACTTATAATGACATGTTCACAAATATAGATCTATTCCATTTGTCGATAACAAGTTGTAAACATTGTTCAAATGTCGTGAGCACTTGATGAAAACATATATACACACACTAAAACATTTACTACAAACTTAAGTATGAATATAAGTTTTTTTATGATGGGGAAATGGGCTCTAGCGTCACTCACTCATTCACCCAAACACAACAGCAAACATACTGTTATTTACAGAAGATCAGCCCATAGGATGGGCTGCCCAAAATGACACAGTGTGTCCTGCCACTACTTTCCAGATCCAGACCAGAGCCAACTTTGAAAAGTTCATTTCCAAAGTTGACTCTGCCAGGAACCGAACCCTGAGACGGAGCGTTAAAGCAGGCCCTCATCCAACCGGCCTGTCTAAACTGTTTTGTATTTACCTGTTTCTAAGCTATTTCTACATAGATTACTACGATGTAACACTAGCCTATTTTAAAGTAGGCACTATCACTATGCAATATACTGCACATATTACTCATATATTTGGCTCGTAATTCCGATTTCCAGTTTCACGGTTCGCCGAGAATGGAGGTACTCCGAAACTGAAAACTCCAACTAGTTTGTAAAGTTAAAACCACTCCGGAAGATTCTCGAACATACAGCTGTTGCTTCCACTGCGGCGAAGGCTGCACATTTTAAATTCTCCCCTTTTTGTGCCACATAAAACCTATATTGGTAAAGTTTACATCACTGAAATTATTTTAATTTTTTTTTTTTAATTTTTTTCTCTTTATTAATTACTAGTTGTGCCCCGCGGCTGAGTGGGACAGCAAAACCTTCTGCATATTAATAACTATATGTATATAATGTGTCATATACATATTATCATGTGGTAATATTATAGCCATGTAACATAATTAAATTTCTTAAATTATATTGTTAAAATTGTTTAAATAAATTTCATTAACATAATTTTATTATATTCAAGTAAATTGTGTAAAACTAAAATAACCAACAGCTTTTTATTTTAAAACAATCGGATATAATACCATCATTATATTATAATATTTATAATTAGTTCAGTTCAATAAATAGTTCATTCAGTTATACTATTCAAATCATAATCACTGTAAAATATCCTGGCTTCGCCTACATGCAATTTTCTTCTCCAAGAATAGAATGAAATAGCAAACGAATGACAGCATTATCATATATTACATTACAATTACTATTAAAATGGAAGGAAGTCCTCTAGATTATCTTCTTTATAAATTTTCCCTAACAAATAACCTGTTTAACGAATTAAAAGTACACTGGTTAATAGTAAAAAAAAAGTTTTTCAGCAAGGCGTTTTCAGAATAATATTTCAGAGAAAAGAAGAATGGTCCTGAAATGGCGTCCGAAGTTGTGGATTGTGGATTCAAGTGGCATTGAAAAATATTAAGACAGGAAAAATCAGTCCGCGTCGTTCGATCATTAGAGACTTTGCACACCACGTTTTTTTTATGCGCTGAAGACGCGCGTAGAACGCAATTAGGACACTCGGCAAACGCAAGGCTGCCGGCACGTTGTATCCTTTGCACACGATCCTTGCGTTTGTATAGCTAAAAGCGTGCAGATACAACGCTACAAACGCGCTGTAAGCGCGCGTTTGTAGCGATGCAAACGCGCAGAGAACCACCATCATTGTCCCCAGTATTACGATGGCATTGGTCGAGACAACGCTTACGCTTACGCTACTTACGTCTGCTTACGCTAGCCTTCGTGCTGTATTTAAAACGACGAGCAAGAAAAAACATTTACAAAATACAAACAGCGATACAAACGCACGTTTGAAGCGCGTTTCATTTGCGTTTGTATCGATACTAACGTGTAAAATCTGTTAAGACGCGGTGATAACGCGCAAAGGACGCGCTCATCAAAAACGTGCGTCGTTAGCGCATAAAAAAAACGTGGTGTGCAAAGGCCCTTAGAGTCTGACTCTTTAATCGGAGCAACAGGAAAAAAAGTCCGCGTCGTCCGACTGACCACGCGGTCTTAGGGATTATTTTTGGATCCCCTAGTTTGTTGATCGAAGTGGCTTAAAAAATTATGTTTATTATTGAATCCCCTCAATAGTAGATTTAAGGGGAGATGAGATATCCGCGGATCCACATGTGGATCCAAGCTGTGGAGCGCATATTTTTCACACCGTTTTTCTTTTGAATAAAAATCAAGTTCTATGTAAAGTGAAAAATTACTAACATTCATCATTGTGTAGCGAGAAGATATGTAGAGATGCTTTGCTTGTTCATGAAACGAGTTTTCCGGACTTGATAAGGGGAGTAAATAAAAAAAAAAATATTGCACCATAAAATATGTTAGGCAAAGGTAAACGGCGTCGTGAGAAAAACCTGCGCTAAAACATCCCATCCTACTGCTAGTTACTGCAGCGTGGGTGGACTCAATTGGTCTCAGCCTCAGCAGTCTGTGTTTAGCGCGCGCGAAGTTAGCACGTACGTCGGCCATCTTGTTAATTTCAAATAACGAACGCCAGTGCGAGTGCAGTGAGTGAAATATTATTATGATTTTTCGATTGAATTGATCGGTTGATAGCGTTTCATATGCAGTAAGTTTTAATTATTTTTTATAATAATAATTATTATATATACTTACTAGCTGGTGCCCGCGACTTCGTCCGCGTTGAAGAATAAAAAATATAATAAGCATGTTATAACCTCTTGTTGCTTTAACGCTTTGGTCAGGAGTTATAGTTTTTAATTTTATTTTAGAGTACCTACTTTTTTTCTAGGTGAAAAGTCCTTATATCCCTGCGAACGTGTACGCAAAATTTCTTGATATGATTGGTTGTGTAGTTAAGGCGTGAAAAAGTAACAGACAGTTATTTTCACATTTATAATATTAGTATATGGATAAATATAATTAAATGTTGCTGCATATGTTAGATAATTATTTATTTTCTACGAGCTGACCCGCGAACTTCGTACCGCCCTCAGGAAGAATAAAAATCCGTTTCATACAAAATGTATGAGAAAATGAATTTTCTTCATATATATTTTTTTTCATGAATATTTTTCCGAAGTTTTAATAGTTATTCTGCTATTCGGGATGGAGACAAATTCAATAAAACAAATATCATAAAAATCGGTTCAGTCGTTCTCGAGTTATAAATGGTGTAACTAACACGACTTTCTTTTATATATAAATATTAAATAGAGACCAAAAAATATAAGGGTTGCATGAATTTTTTTTTATATTAAGGTCGACAGACAAGCTGACGGTCCACTTGATGGTAGGTGGCTACCGTCGCCTATAACACAAGCAACCGCACAGGTGCTGCAAGTGCGCTGCCGACCGCAGTAGGATTAAGTATAGGTATAGGATTGGGAAGGCTTAGGGAATATAGGCTCTGGCATTCCTTATTAACTCACTGAAACACAACAGCACACATGCTGTTATTTCACGGTGGTCTTCTGCAAGGTGGTTACTGCCGCCAGACAGGCTGCCCAAATGACTGCGAATCGCAGTGTGCCCTCCCACAACATTCCAGATTTAGATCAGAGCCAACTTTGAAATGTTAGAAAAGCCAACTTATTTCATACTAGCATTTACCCGCAACTTCGTCCGCGCGCCTATTTCTTAGATGTTAAAATTTTTATTTATTTTAAAATATATTTATTCAGTCTTTATTGCTCATATTTTTATTAAGTATAAGGGATAAAGATATAGGAAAATGGGCTTATGTTAATAGGAGACAGTTTCCACCTACCATCAAGTGGACCGTCAGTCTGACTGCCAAAAATCACATAAAAAAGTATATTATCAGCACATGAACTCAAAGTGGTTTGATTTATGTTATTGTAACTTATGAATTATACATTTTTATTTGTTGATAATGTCTGCAATATGTCTTAATGCTGTCTTTAACGGATTTGAAGGATAGAGCACATTGGGATAATGGGCCTATATGGTTGCGCTGAAAGATTGTTTTATTTTTACTGACAAAAGGAGTTTATAAGGAAGATTTTAGACTTATTGAACTCTTTATATTTCTAAATATATTCAAATGATTTATGATTTCAAATGATATCCTTGAGCATGATGAACATAATGATGCTAGAGCAAACAGCAAATGTATAAGGATTTAGACAAAACCTGAAACCGAGATAGGCTGCTCGAGCCAGTCAAAATTAAGTTAAATATTGAAGTTAAATTATATGTTTATATATAAAAATATTAAGTTGGTTTGTGTATGCTTCAAAAACTCGAAAATGAGTAGACCGTTTTCAATTCGGTTTTTAGATACATATATATGGAAAGAGGGATAAACGGGGAAGGTTTGTATGCATAAAAATTACACTACGGGCGAAGCCGGGAGCGGGTTGCTAGTATGTTTATTTGTTTAAAAAAAATTTTGTAACTAATAATTTTAAATTTTGAACGAAGTCACACGCAGATAGGAGTTAATTGTGACCAGTTTTTTTTTATCTTAATTTATACATATATCTTCTCTTTTAATGACCTTATTGTTATGAGTGTCGCAAAAATACAGACTTCATCTTTATCATTCACTATCGCGCTGATAAGACAGATCAGAGTATGTCAATTAATAAGATAACTATTTTATAGAGGAATTAGTATTCACTTGCCTTAAACAATAATTGGCTTAACATAGTACAAAATCTAACATACTTACTTAGATAGAGTCATCTTCTTCATTGAAGATCTTCTTTGAAATGCCTTGGTGGCATTGATCACGAACTATTTCCATTCAACCCTGTCCTCAGCCTTTCTCATAGCCTTCACAACTGTAAGGCCTGTAAGATACACAACTTGGTCTGTCCATCGTCTAGAAGACCGGCCACGAGACTTCTTGCCATCAATTCTTCCAACCACAACCAGCTTCTCCAAGTTTTCTGGTTCTCTGCGAGCTATGTGCCCAAAGTAATTGAGAACTCTTTGATAGCACCATACTTACATACCACCATATGTACTCGTAAATGTTTGTATTAATCAATGGTAATATAGGTCTTATTGTTTGTATTTTTTGTATAATAAGTTGTATGTGACTGTTTTTGCGTTAATAAATAAATAAATAAATATCGTCGTTGCAAATTTAAAACAAATTTTAAAAATAGCCCAACGGTGTCACAATGATGCAATGCAAGATTGCTATGGTAACTTCACCGTAATTTTGTCTTGCCCTTTTATATATATGTTTGTGTAATTTGTTTTATTGATAATCATTTATTTAAATGATTGAAATTTTAGTAACAGTGTTGTTTTAGTTCCTTAACAAGAAAAATCTCTTATGCAACACAAATTTACAATTAAAATATATTATGTGCACATTTTTTCACAAAAACTGCTGTATCTTGAACAATAAAATTAAATAAAAAAGATTTTTGATTTTTCCACTAATTTCTTATTAGTTTGTCTACGTAATTTTATCTTAAAAAAAATGGAAAGAGTGTTAAGTAAATTTTACAGTAGAATGTTTTTTCACTTATCTCGAAATTTATAAAACTGCACATACGTGTAAGATATTTTAAATTTGCAACGACTATATAATAAAACCGTAAACGAGCCGTGCCAAGTAAGTTAAATAATTTTTTGAAAAAAATAATTTATGCACCACGGTACTTAATACGTTACCGAGTTAAAAAAATATATTTTAGAATTTTGTCACATAGTCTGTTTATCTATGCATTTGTGCTTAACCGATTTGGATGCGGTTTTTCACTGATGTTTACTAATAATATTATGTTGATGCATGTAACATGTATCACCTGGATTAAACTATAATATACTTACTATAAGACACTGGTGCATGCACTCGCAAGTATTGTACTATTGCCAGTACTATTAAGATTGTTGCATGTGCTATTTGTGTTATAATAATAATAATAATGCATTTATTTGCTAGAATACATGGTTACAGCAAGTATTCTAGCAAATAAATATATATTATACAGATATAATATATAGTTTTATAGTACAAATTTTCTACTTGGGTACAGGTGAGCAAATATTAAATTGTTGTACAAATAAAAAGTAGTCAATTACATTAGCCATTTTTCAAATTATGTATTAAGGATATACTATATAAAAGCAACTATGTCAAATATACAATTAATAATACCTACATGTCAAATTTAAAAATACTAATTAAAACTCACACCAATTATAGTCTATTTTTACATTCAAAATATTCCCTAATATTATAGAATATTCACATTGTAACTATTTACACAGCTCGAATTATCTCAATAAAATTTATTTTCTTTCTTTCTTACTTTTTATCTTGAAAAAATTTAAGATTCCTGTGGAATTTCCAAAAAAACGAACTACATTTCGTACAAAGTTGCAGACACTAAGTAGCTAGTTTAAAATATAGATACAATCACCAAAGACAATTTTTTTAATAACTTAATTCATTCTAGTTAATAATATTTTCTACTTTAAACTATTTTTTTTAGTAGATAGGTACTGTGATTTGTGTATAATAACTTTTAGGTATATATTTTTCAATTGTTACATATTTTATTTTAAAAATGACACAAACAATGGTATCTTGAATATCTTTCGGGATTATCTTGCCTATTTTTTTCCCAAAAACCTAGTAAAAAATAGATTATTAACATATAAAAGTTTTACTTAGAAAACTTATTTAATGAATAAATAACAGTTTTATTATCTAACTAATGCATTGATAAATATCTTGAGCAAAGGACAAACTCTTTCATATTTCATAAGGGTTAATAGTTACCTACGAATGACTAACGACGCGCGTATAGCGGTGATCTATTCTTTAGAACATTTCACAATACAAGCTAATAGCCCGTTTGATCGGTACGTCCTATACGAGTACTACGCCCATTGTAAATCTCCATGGAAATAATGATTGGTAAACAAGACTAAAATGTACTGAACACGAATATCAATGATATTCATTTTTATTACGACGTCATAGTGTACAAAATATATTTGAGAATATATTCAGATCGTAAAGAGAACTAACTAAACATAATATTTACAATATTTTATTAGCGTGACTTGTATGTAATATTAGTTTTATTTTTAAATACTTACATTAAAATCTAATTTTGTATTAATTTTTAAAGATACAAAATTACCAAATAATAAAAGAATAAGTATATATGTTCGTTACTAAACTTTACAGGGTACATTGTTTTGTGATATCTCAAACGGATTAGGGTTGATTTTTTCCGACACCTTCAACAATAATCGTCATATTTCCACAAATTAACACAAAACAATATTAAATTTCCAATAAAAACCTTCTCCTTGAATCACTCTATCAATTGATGAAAACCACATAAAAACCCGTTGCGTAGTTTAAAGATCTAAGCGTACAGAGAATCAGATTTTTACACGTTAAAGTTCCGCCGCCGACACAACAAGCGGACAGACAGAGACAGACGGCTAGAAGCGACTTTGTTTTGTATTTTATAAAGATTCCACAATCCCAAAAAGTGCCCCACGTGCCTAAACTTTTTTTAACATCACTTAAACTATCACTTAGTTACTAAAAGTGCCCAATGTGCTTAAATTGCTTTTAACTTCAACATCAAACGTCACGTGTTTATCCCCATACCAAAAGTCTAGAAAGCGTATAAAAATAAAACAAAGTGCATAGAGTTCAGGGTTCGGTGCAAAGCTGTCCATGAACTTGTATCTTGAAAATTGATAATCACATTAATGGGTACAAGCCCAACCATAGGGAAGTGTATATTGTGCCCACAGCAATAATCAGCTGAACATCCGCTCCGCACTAATGGACTTATCCTGTTGGCAATTAGCGTATAGCTACAACGTATAAATCACAAATACAGTTTAAATCTATATATATATATATAATTAATACCTATTGCGTTACATAGACATTATACCTAAGTATGTAGGTGTAAGTTATCGTATACTAGCTGTTGCATGCGATTTCGCCCGCGTATCTTTATAAAATATAGCCTATGTTACTCGCTGATAATGTAGCTATCTATTGGTGAAAGAATTTCCAAAATCGGTCAAGTAATTTTTGAGTTTATTCATTACAAACATAAAAATCTTCTCTCTTTTAATGTTAGTATAGATATTGCCTTTATATGTCTACTAGCTGGGGCTCGTGACTTCATCCGCGTTGAAAAATGAAAAATATAACACCTGACAGCTTTATCGCTGTGACGACGGTAGCCATCTGGAACCTATCCTTTTTCACAGGATAAAAAGTATCCTATATCTTAATCCAGTTAACTATCAACTATCTTTGTGCTAAATTTAAATTAAATCTGTTTAACTGTTTTTGCGTTATTGAGTAACAAACATACAAATTTTCGCAATTTCTAATTTTCTTCAGCGATTTTCTAACTGATGGTGAAAATCGCATCAAAATCCGTTGCGTTGTTTCCGTTAACTCTTCCTAGTAGTGGAGGAGTCCGGTACTAGGAGGAGTTAACGGTTATATAGGCAGGCAGACGTGGAAACTTAGAATATAGAACTAACCAGAAACCGCGAACGCGCCCTAAGCCGAAGCTATACAAACTATCCTCAAAGAGAGTAGTTTGACATCTTAAAGCGACTTCAAATTATACTATGAAAACATTAGTATTATGATAGCTATTTAAAAAATTAGTAATTGCTGAAAATGCCTTAGGAAAAAGGAAAAAAAAATTTGTTACAAATGGTAATAATTTTTTTAACGTTTATTCCAGACGTTTCAACGCTTAAACTCATTGTTGTACACCTACATGTGAACAATCAAATGTAGTCCTTATTCTTTAGCCGACAAGACTACTAATTTAATAAATTTACTAAGTTACCTAGTTATATTATAATACCTTTGGATATCTGACCGTCCGGTGAGATAGAATTGCATCATTTCCTCTGAAATTTGATCGTTGATTAATAATATCTGCGCAGTCCACTGCAGTCTGAGTTACTATAGACGTGCATATAACTATATGGACACAATTTATGTATTGAATTACATATATACTGTAGCGATACACACGGACATTGTGGCTGTATTTTTAGAGTTTACTTCTTAGAATAGAATAGAATAGAATAGAATAAAATTTTATTTGCAACAAAGGACAGATACATAAACAAACTTAATATAACAACAATAAAAATAAAAAAAACACATTTATACAGTCAAAAAAATAATAATAATAAGAATTCTTAAGAATCGATTTTCATATATAAGCCCGGGGTATCAAAATTTATGGGAGTAAAATCGAATGTCACATGTTACACGTTACGCGTTACAGGCTACATGCTATGCTTCAATACATATTAATATAATATAATACTTATATTTATATACATAAAAAATATTTATATTTATATCCATTGATATTTACTTTGTGAATTGAGAAAATTAAGAAACTAATAAAGTTAACAAAATTCATTCATTTACCCTCATTTAATAATCTATGTATTTTATAAGGAGTAAACTCCAGTCGTGTGTGGGAGCTGACACACATACATTTTTTTTAATATAAAGACATCATGGTTCACTTGATGGTAAGTGGCTACATAATAGGATTGAGAATAAGGGATAGGTAAGGTAGGTAGGGGAAATGCTGGCATCACTTACTCACTCACCGAGACACAACAGCACAAATGCTGTTTACTGATCAATTCTTTGATATTATTTCGTAACTGGCTCAAGGAAAAATAGTAGTGCAAGAAAGAACTCTTTGATAATATTTTTTTAATTTTCAACTCGATTGGAACTTCAACTATCATGACCTCGTTTCGACCTTAGTACTGTTAGTTTATTTAAAAGTGGTTTGGTTTTCATTACATTACAGCGTCCATCCACTAGGCTTTTTTGTAATAATATTACAACATATTATTATCTCTACATATTATAAATTAATAAGTCGCTCTTTGCTTCTGTCTGTTTCTCCGCTAACTTTTTCTAACAAATTTTGATACGGTTTTCAATTAACGCCCGACAGAGCGAGCCCCAACACGCTATATTGCTGAGGAGTTGGTTATTCCGCAGACTACTACTTGATGCTGCAGCATCAGCTCGATGTTACACCGAAGTAATACTAAATTTCACATCAATCGTAAATGTGGAAGTTAGTGAAATCCCCTCGTCAACTAAGGCTGATGGTCTTCAAACGTCTTGACAGTACTTGATAAATTATAGCAGAGAACCATCTCGGTCACATCACCTTTCAAACGAAAAAACTATCAAAATCTGTCCATTCTTTTGGGACACACACACGCATACATGCACACACACACACACACACGCATACATGCACACACACACACACACACACACACACACACACACACACACACACACACACACACACACAACTCTCCTCTTTTAAGTTGGACGTCGAACGTCGGGGGTTAAAAAATACGAAAAATCTGTCCAGCCTTTATTCACAGCATAATGTTTTTATCGCCAAGGGGCATTTCGAATCAGCGTGAAATCTGTTTCGTGTTGTTTTCGTGATAGTTCATGATATTTTTCAATTTACGTGAAATGTTAAGGCAATAGGTATATAGTCATTTTTCAAATCCATGCCGACGAATAGAGGGGCGCGACCGAGAAACGAACGTCATTTTGACGGCTCATATTAATGATCCCGTTTTTGTTCTGGCAATCGGAAAAAAAAATAGGTTACAGTTGAAATATTAAACCATCAAAGAGTTTTTCATTCAAAACAAAACTTTAATCCGATGTATACAATATTTTATAATTGATATTACTAGAACAAATACAACCAACAGCATAACTATGGCTGCAAATACGAGATTTTTTTTTTTTTAATAAGTAAATTTAAAAAAAAGAAGATTTATCTCGTTTAGATTTTTATAAGTAATTTATACTAGCCGGTGCCCGCGCCTTCGTACGTGTTGAAAAATAATATATAAACATTATAACGCATGCCCACTTGTTGCTATAACACTTTGGCCAGGCGTTTTTTTATTTTATTTTAAGTGATCCCTTTTTTCTGGATAAAAAGTACCCTATGTCATTTCTTGTATCCCTGACAACGTGTATAACAAAATTTCACGATGATCGGTCGAGTAGTAACAGACAGACTTTCAAATTATAATATTAGTATAGATTATGTTGGTTTCATTGACCAATGTCAATGTTTTGTGGAAATACGTATATTGTATTTTCATTCTGACAATTTATTTTCATCACGTCTCCTCACTAGTCAATTAATGAATACAAATGAGGACATTTTGTACGTTTTTTTTTTCTGCGTATAAACTTTTTTCATATGAGCTGGCTCACTTTTTAGACAGTAACAAATAACCTCTTTGTTATTGTTTGGTGACAAAATATAAGTGCGTATTGGATCGGATATTGATGTTGTTATATCATAACAACAGTACCTCTATCGTATCGTATAATATTGACGAACACACCTAATATTTATTTTATATTAGCTGAACCCGGACACGCTTCGCTGTATCTAGTTCTAGTACACGCGCCTAGTACTGGACACTGTTTAGATGTTATACATAATTAACTGTTGCACGCGACTTCGCCCGCGTAACTTAATAAAATATAGCCTACTAGCTGGTGCTCGCGACTTCGTGTGCGTTGAAAATTTAAAAAAAAGCAATATAACACTTGACCTCGTGTTGCTATAACAGTTTGGCCAAGCGTTAGTTTTTTATTTTTTATTTATCCCTCGGGAATTGTCCATTTTTTCTGGATGAAAGGTACCCTATGTCCTTTCTGGTGTCTCAGACAACGTGTATGCAAAATTTCATGGTGATCGGTTCAGTAGTTTTTGCGTGAAAGAGTTACAAACATCCATCCATCCTCATTAACTCGCATTTATAATAAAACTAGCTGGTGGCCGCGACTTCGTCCGCATTGAAAGATGAAAGGTACCCTATGTCTTTTCTGGTATCCCAGACTACGTGTATGCAAAATTTCATGGTGATCTGTTCAGTAGTTTTTGCGTGAAAGAGTTACAAACATCCATACATCCAAACATACTTTCGCATTTATAATATTAGTAATAGTATAGAAAGTATAGATATAGAAGTATAGATGTTATTTGCTGACAATCTAGCTTTCTATAGGTGAAATAATTTCAAAATAGGTGAAGTTGTTTTTGAGTTTATTCATTATTACAAACATACAAATCTTTTCTCCTTACAATAATAGTATATGAATAACATCTAAGTATATATTTATTTTCTAAAATAAAAGTATCCTAAATTACTGCTTATAAAATCAGCTATCTGCCAGAGAAAGTCCAACAGTTTAAAAAAGATAGACATTTTTTAAAAAAATTGCTTTATTTTTGTTATAAGTATATGTTTTAATAAACATTTAGTAAAAAGCAGTAATTAACGGTGAAAACCGTATCATAATCAGTTGTTATTTTTATCTTTCTATTTATTTTTATTAATACAATATGATGTTTCATTTAATTTAACATAAGTGTAAACACAAACTCATTAGTTTTCAGATTACAGAATAAGTTAAGTTATACAGATACTATTATAAATTATTCCGAATGCAGAATAATTAAGTGAAAGTGATTAAGTTGAAGCGTGAAAGCGTAACAAACAAACAAATCACTGTGAATTAATCGTATTAGTTAATATTATTGACACAGATCATATAATACGAGTACGACGCAATTAATGTATTTTGATTCCAATTGAGCTTACAAATAAGCTATGAGTATATGATTTAAATTGCAAAATAGACAAATAATACATTTCTTTTCAAACAACCATTAAAACCTACATAAACTCAGGTGATTTTTTTTGGGGTTGAAGTTATAAATAAGTTGGGGGTGGTAATACATCGTCACGGAACCCTTTTAGCCACGCCCGGTGCCCACAATTTATTTTGGGAAAGAGCCCCGTAGCCAGGAAAAATTGCACGGTTCACCCACTAAAAAAAACATTCTTAAAAAACGATATTAATATAAGTAAAAGTCAATGTTAAAGTTTGTTTATAGCGTAAGACGTATGTTTGGATGGTTATGGATGGTATCTAAAACCTTGTCAAATATTGCATTGAGATAAAAGTCGTATACAGATTACAGTCGTCAAATTATCCCGGATTTGTTTACTTGGAATTTAGGTACACGATAATCACGATAACTCTTAGTGAAATATTGGTGTACTAGCTTTTGTCCGCGACTTCGTTCGTGCTGCTTTTTCCTCGATAATCACGATGACTCTTAGTGAAATATTGGTATACTAGCTTTTGTCCGCGACTTCGTTCGTGCTGCTTTTTCCTCGATAATCACGATAACTCTTAGTGAAATATTGGTATACTAGCTTTTGCCCGCGACTTCGTTCGTGCTGCTTTTTCCTCGATAATCACGATGACTCTTAGTGAAATATTGGTATACTAGCTTTTGTCCGCGATTTTGTTCGTGCTGCTTTTTCCTCGATAATCACGATGACTCTTAGTGAAATATTGGTATACTAGCTTTTGTCCGCGATTTTGTTCGTGCTGCTTTTTCCTCGATAATCACGATGACTCTTAGTGAAATATTGGTATACTAGCTTTTGTCCGCGACTTCGTTCGTGCTGCTTTTTCCTCGATAATCACGATGACTCTTAGTGAAATATTGGTATACTAGCTTTTGTCCGCGACTTCGTTCGTGCTGCTTTTTCCTCGATAATCACGATAACTCTTAGTGAAATATTGGTATACTAGCTTTTGCCCGCGACTTCGTTCGTGCTGCTTTTTCCTCGATAATCACGATGACTCTTAGTGAAATATTGGTATACTAGCTTTTGTCCGCGATTTTGTTCGTGCTGCTTTTTCCTCGATAATCACGATAACTCTTAGTGAAATATTGGTATACTAGCTTTTGCCCGCGACTTCGTTCGTGCTGCTTTTTCCTCGATAATCACGATGACTCTTAGTGAAATATTGGTATACTAGCTTTTGTCCGCGATTTTGTTCGTGCTGCTTTTTCCTCGATAATCACGATGACTCTTAGTGAAATATTGGTATACTAGCTTTTGCCCGCGACTTCGTTCGTGCTGCTTTTTCCTCGATAATCACGATGACTCTTAGTGAAATATTGGTATACTAGCTTTTGTCCGCGATTTTGTTCGTGCTGCTTTTTCCTCGATAATCACGATAACTCTTAGTGAAATATTGGTATACTAGCTTTTGCCCGCGACTTCGTTCGTGCTGCTTTTTCCTCGATAATCACGATGACTCTTAGTGAAATATTGGTATACTAGCTTTTGTCCGCGATTTTGTTCGTGCTGCTTTTTCCTCGATAATCACGATGACTCTTAGTGAAATATTGGTATACTAGCTTTTGCCCGAGACTTCGTTCGTGCTGCTTTTTCCTCGATAATCACAATAACTCTTAGTGAAATATTGGTATACTAGCTTTTGCCCGCGACTTCGTTCGTGCTGCTTTTTCCTCGATAATCACGATAACTCTTAGTGAAATATTGGTATACTAGCTTTTGCCCGCGACTTCGTTCGTGCTGCTTTTTCCTCGATAATCACGATGACTCTTAGTGAAATATTGGTATACTAGCTTTTGTCCGCGATTTTGTTCGTGCTGCTTTTTCCTCGATAATCACGATGACTCTTAGTGAAATATTGGTATACTAGCTTTTGCCCGAGACTTCGTTCGTGCTGCTTTTTCCTCGATAATCACAATAACTCTTAGTGAAATATTGGTATACTAGCTTTTGCCCGCGACTTCGTTCGTGCTGCTTTTTCCTATGTGTTGAAACAGTTTATTCAATGTTTCTTATACTTTTGTCAGGCTTAAATTTTTTTATTTTTAGGGAATAGTACTTTTCCTGAAAAAAAAAGGAGGACATAATGCTATGTCCATTTTTAAAATGGACATAAGTCCATTTTTATGTCCCTGGCAACGTAACCGCATCAAAATCCTTTCCATGGTTTAGGAGGACTTCGTATCCATATACACAGACACGTAGAGACTTCAAAATAATACTATGTAAAGATATTCCAGAAAAAATTAACACTTTTTTCCGCGAATGAATAATTTACGAAACCCACATGTACCAACTGTGTATATATGTATTTGTATATAGGTACACGTAGTTCGTGAAAGGGTTGAATTTATATTGTAATGGAATAAATTTAAAGCGAGCAGATGCATTAGCGAATTACAATAAGGGGAGGGGGGGGGGAAACCATTTGTTATTATTTATCTATATCTAGACATATTATAAAATAAAATCGCTGACCGCCTCTATTTCTCCGCTAACTTCTGCTAAACCAGTTAACAGATATTGATGAGGTTTTCACTAGTGGAAAGAGCGACAAACGAGGAAGGTTTGTTTTGTGTATATAAATGCGAACCTTGGTCGGGTCGTTAGTTGAATATAATATAATATTCAATATTTTTATAATATTACTTGTATCTAATTTTACTTTTGAAAATGCGCCCATAGACTTTCTTTGAATACTTAAAAGAAACATAAATATGCAAAATAAATCGCCTCTAAACCCAAACTGAAGAATCTTTGTTAAGATTATTATCTTTTTTAAATTGTAATTTTTAGTAGATAATAAATTTTTATTTAAAGGTAGTCAGACAGGCTGACGGTCCACTTGTAGGTGTATAGACACCTACAAGTCACCTGTAATAATTAAGGGTTTAGGAAAGGGTAGGAAAACTCCCTTCCTCACTCACCGAAACACAACAGCACACGTGCTGTTATTTCACGGCGATCTTCTCTAAGAGCATGGTTACTGCCGCCAGTCGGGCTGCCCAAATGATTGAGAAACGCAGTGTGTTCAGCCACTACTTGCCAGATTCTTACCAGAGTTTATATAAAGTTCATTACCAAAGGTCATACCGGAAAGCGAACCCAATACCGCTGAGGTTAAGTCAAGCATATTAACAATTCGACCAAGGGGCTCGTCAAAATCAATGAAACATTTTGTATGTCACATTAGTATATATATGGAATCATATTTCTTTTGAAAGCCAACATTTTTGCGTAATAACGCTCCATTGATCTTTTATCAACATTTTAAGTCATTGTGATTTGATTCGCTCGATTGCATATCTAAAATGATAATGTCCGCCGGGAGTCGCGATCGTATCAAACAAAACTGCTATCTTTTCCAATGGGGGTAAAGTCTAAAATAGGTATAATACTGTATAATGTGAATTTGGTCTCCGCTACGTTGCTGGCCACTATCGTTTCAACGCGAACTGACCCTATCCGAGCCCTCTCTCGACCCACGAAGAGTATTGAGCTGACAACAATAAAGCGTTTTTCTCCGTTCATGTACCTGAAAGCGGTGGCTCAATCTCGCCCAGGGAAGATTGACTTATTTATTTTATTTACTTTCCTTCTAACATAACTGTGTATTAAGGGTTTATATTTTGAAATTATATTATGTTTGGAGTGTATAAAAATAGTTTACGCGTTCTAAGTTTTTGGAATAGCTGCTAAGACTCTCTCCCCCTCTCCCCCTCGCCCTCTCTACCTGTGCGTGTGTTTGTGTGCGTGCGTGCGTGCGTGCGTGCGTGCGTGCGTGTGTGTGTGTGTGTGTGTGTGTGTGTGTGTGTGTTTGTGTGTGTGTGTGTGTGTGTGTGTGAGTGTGTATGTGTAACAATAAAGTAAACTGCGTTTCACTTCTATAAAATAACAGCAAATATGCTTTCGTGTTTCAGTGAGTGAGTCCTAATTGGCCACGATCGTGCGCTGATTTCGTTTTACGTGTTACAATTTACATTGTCAACAAATATAGTATACGTACTCACTCGGCTTGCTCCTCTTAGCGGCCCGCCGCCATTTTGTATTGAGTAGTCATTGTATGCGTAAAACGAAATCATCAAATTAGGACGCCGCATATACCACTCAACGGATTTTGATACGGTTTTCAATAATGTCAAAAATTGAAAATTGGGGAAGGTTTTTATAAACAATTTGCATAAAACATTGAATCCGCGCAAAGCTGGAGGCGTGTCGCTAGTGGAAAATAGAATGGAAAAAATTACATTTTATTCAAAACGTAGCTGTACACTACAGAAGTACACATGTTTTAATAAAAACATTTTAATTCCAAAAATATTTATAGGTACTTGCCAGTAATGCCAGTGCATGCAATAGTACCTCACCTCGTCTCAAATGGGCACCGAACTTAGGATGCGCTGTCCGTTGGGGACCTCATTTTGACTTCAAATAAAAAAAAAAAATAAGAAAATTTCAACCGAGCCTATACTTACTGACATTTTAAATGCTGTGATTGTTCGTCACTCTCTCGTTTCAATCCATACTTTTATAAACCTCATTTTTTTATGGACTCCCTTAACTGGAATAATCTCGTTTAGTCTGCGTTAAAATTCCGTTTGCCTATTCTTCCGTAAATTGACTACATGCGAGTCATTATTTTAGTATTTTTTTATCATTATAATATTTGCGTAGCTTTTCAGACGAGTGTTTGCCCGCCACTTTGTACCCGCATAATTTTTTTTATGTTTGTCATAAACATTTAAACCTAGACCTAACCAGGCTTACTAAGGTTTTCAGTCAATAGTTCTATATAGTTAAATCTAGAAATGTTTTTACAAACAAAATCTTTCAATGGTTCTACAAACTGAAATATTTTCATGCCATGCATTGTGATATTGTAATCCTTAAATTATATGCTAAAAGTTGAATTTTGTATCTTACGCTTAATATAGTTTGTACCCATGTAATTGTTATACAACTGAATTTAAATTACTTGCCTAGAAAATAGTTTAGAATTTTAGATTAACGCTTTGCCTATGTTATCAGACCTAAGACTTTATCTTGTCTATTGCTATTGCTGTTGTTATCCTAATAACAGTCAGCTGAAACAGTGCATCATTAAAGCCTTGATTAATAGGCGTAGTATCATAGCGTATAACATAAAGCGACCACTACACTATCGGCGATGATCGTTGATCGTGTGATCGTCTATAATCGGCACGATCATCGTGCAAGCATCCATACAATCGTCTGTAGTAGTTTGTCAAGTGGTAAGCGTACATGATTTCCTTTGATGAGTATTAAAAAACCGCCAAATTACCGGTCGCTGGCGATTATAGATGACTAGCTGGTGCCCGCGACTTCGTCCGCGTTGAACGTTGAAAGGTACCCTATGTCCTTTCTGGTGTCCCAGACAACGTGTATGCAAAATTTCATCGTGATCAGTTCAGTAGTTTTTGCGTGAAACAGTTACAAACATACATACATCCAAACATACTTTCGCATTTATAATATTAGTACGGATGTACAGCCGAGTATGCGAGTATGCCCTCTACACTATCGTGCTCGCCCATAATCGTCTGTAATAGCTGATAGTGTAGTAGAGGAGCCATTACGTTATGTTATAAAGTTATTTCGTAAAAGTGACATTTATTTCAGCCCAAAACCGAAATTCTTATTAACTATAAGGTTTTTCCCGAGACCTCGTCGGCGTGCACCGGTAACAGTGATTTTTTTCTGGATGAAAGATAGCCTATGTACTTTTCTGTACTGACAACGTGTATGCAAAATTTCATGATGAAATTTAATGACTTGAAAGACCCAGTTGTGAAAAAAATCTAGGGATTTGAGTCTGTAATGGTTTTCGAAAAGTCAATCCACTTGATGCATAACAAAAATTAATTCATTTTAGCACTAAGCTAACAACTTGCACCAAACTTGAATAACAAAGGTTAAAATTTACGTGCCATCGCGGTCCTTATTATTTTAATTAATTTGGGTCCATTTAAAAGGGTCCACGTTCTGGTGGGACCCGTGTTTTAATTATAAAATTACTTTTTTTTAAAAGCTTTCAAATGTACGGATCATTACTTCCACCTTGGAAAAACAGGACAGACCCAATTTAGCCGAGTGCAAAATGATATTCTTAAAGTGAAGTTTGTGTAGGTAACTTAGCCGATTGTAAATTACCTACTGTTAGACGTCCGGACATTTTAATTAATAAATAAATGTAAAAATATAATTTTCATGATTCTTTAGGCCTATATGTATTATATAATCTATGATATATATTTTTTAAATTTATGGCTGTATGTAATCTAAATAAATATATAAAAAAATGGCCAATAAAAATTTACTGACACTTCTAATGAAACATTAGTCAAATTAAAATACTGTTTTATTTGCTGTTTATACTTTGTAAATTATTAGTTTATTTAAAAGAGATAAAGTCCTAGGAGCAACTAAACTAAAAACTAGTTTCAGAATACATGAAATCTTAACTAGGTTATATGTAATGTACGAAACTAATATGATCCTTCGGGAACAGTACTTTTTTTTCTGAATGAAAGGTATCCTATGTCCTTTCCTGTATACCTGACAGCGTTTATGCAAAATTTCATGATGATCGATTGAGTAGTTAAGGCGTGAAAAGGTAACAGACAGACAGACAGACTTACTTTCACATTTATAATATTCGTATGGATTATATGCACAGTATAAAAACGGTATCAAAATGTATTTTTTGCTTTAGACAGAGGCGGGCTGCGATTTTATAATATACATTTATGTATTTATATGTAAATGAAGTTTATTTATTTATTTATATTTATCGAAAAATTCTCTTAACATAAAATTTACAGACAAAAATTTTTTAAAAGGTTAATTTAATTAGGTATTAAAATATTTTTTTTAATTATATTTTTAGAACTTTTTTTACCTTACACAGGCATGTCAACCCCATCATCCCCCGAGCTAAGTAATAACATAACAATAGGTTATGTCATTGCTTAAAAGCTTCACTGAAGCGTAAATATATTATACAAGTCATTATGTAAATACCTTTTAATAGATGTCTCTGAACATTTTGATAAGAATATCATTTTAAAATGGGTGCCGATGAAAATGAACGTCTTGAAATGCGATAGTAAGAAAAGATCGAATTTCATCGTCGACGAAGCGAATTTTGAATCCTACGGGCCCTTTGAATTATTAAGAGATGAAATTTAATTTTCCTCTTCAATTTATTCTCGTGTTGTTCACGATGTCTAAGCTTCGTCTTATACCTTCAATTTGCCTGCAAATAGATGAGGTTTAACTGTGTTAGTATTGGCTTCGCTCAGCGGATTTTCTCGCCAAACATTCATTTATACCTGTAAGTATTTACAGTGTAGTCTAAAAGTAGCTTAGCTCTACTATTTTAGTCATAAGTAGCTTAAGTAATCCCACAGGTTCTCGCGAAGCCATTCAGGTCGTCTGTATACCAGACCGCAGTGCCTTAACAAAATGTTAACATCTAGGAAAAATGAGCGCGAACGAAGTCGCGGCCAAATGCTATTAATAATTTCTTATGTCTTACTCTATACTTATATACTTATAATATTATAAATGCGAAAGTATGTTTGGATGTATGGATGTTTGTAACTCTTTCACGCAAAAACTACTGAACCTATAACCATGAAATTTTGCATACACGTTGTCTGTACACCAGAAAGGACATAGGGTACCTTTTATCCAGAAAAAAAGGACTATTCCGGAGGGATCAATAAAAAATAAAAAACTAACGCCTGGCCAAAGTGTTATAGCAACACGAGGTCAAGCCTTATGTTGCTTTTTTTTTAATTTTCAACGCGTAGTTAACTCATAAGTTTTCCTTCTGTTATGTTTATTTTTGGGGTACATCGAGCTTGTGTTAATAAAGGCATATTTGCGGCCTCGATGCTGGGGTAGAGTGCTATAAATACTTTGTAGGTAACTATAAATACTCATCTCTCTTCTAAAGGTTATACCTTGAGGGCTTATCTTGAACACGGATTTGTTTAAGATTAATGGTAGATAGAAATAACTCTTGCTGTAGATTGAACTAAGCATGTATTTGTATTTAAAAGTTGACATAAATGACTAAAAATGTATGAATAAATAATATAAGAATATCCTTCTTTTTATTAGTGAAAACCGTATAAAAATCAGTTAAGTAAGATGGCCGAGAAAGAGATAGAGGCGGACAGTGAATTCACTTATAACTACGAGTAGCGGCCAAAATATTACATAAAAACTTAATTAAGTTTTATTATAGATTTTTTCCATTCAAAATATCTATCTGACGGTGAAAACGAACGCAGTGTGCCCTACCGCTTCTTCCTATATCCAGACCAGAGCCAAATATAAATAGTTCATTTTAAAAGTTAGCCCTGCTAGGAATCGTACCCGCGGACCCCTAAGACCTCGTTGAGGCAAGCACCTTAACCACTCGTGCATTGGACTCGTCAATATAACGTAGAGAAATATCTAATACAATATTCTCAAGAGTATTTCATCGCGAAATACTCCCGAGAATATTGTATTAACCTTCATTGTGCTTCGAAAGTTTGACGAAAAGTGTTTTTGATTTTCCTCCACATTATGGCCTCCCTAAAGGGTGTCAAGGGGATATATAAAAATCACAATGTCACAACCAAATGTTACCAGAACCCGCTCTGTAACGCGATTGAAGAAATATCGAGATATTTTTTAATAAACTTCAAACATTGTCACTTTTGGAAACGACTTGATTTTTTTTTTACTTAAAAATAGTGTATTTACTCAAGGTTAAATATTTTTCTATGGATTCTATTTCTATTTTCCGAGCATATGATATATTATTTATATAAAGTTATATGGTGGATATTCTTCTAATAATCCATATGAATAAAGATACACAGCCAATTTTATCTTGCTGACTGTAGGTACACTTAATACGATATGTTTTTTCGTCATATTTTTCATCACTGAACAGAAAAAGTTCCAAATACTTAATCTATATTATGTTCTGAGAATGAATGAAAGAGAAAGTTGAACGACCGAATTACAATTTTATTGTAATTGAATGATTTTTTTACACGTGATTACACAATAACCTATGCACAATGAGAAAAATATTTTTGGAGCTATCTACGTCTTAGATCCGTCCGTACTAATATTATAAATGCGAAAGTATGTTTGGATGTATGGATGTTTGTAACTCTTTCACGCAAAAACTACTGAACCGATCACCATTAAATTTTGCATACACGTTGTCTGGGACACCAGAAAGGACATAGGGTACCTTTCATCCAGAAAAAAGGACTATTCCTGAGGGATCAATAAAAAATAAAAAACTAACGCCTGGCCAAAGTGTTATAGCAACACGAGGTTAAGCGTTATATTGCTTTTTTTTATATTCAACGTGGACGAAGTCGCGAGCACCAGCTAGTATTATATTATATTAGTAACTTGCCCTTCTCTTCGTCAATGTCACTCGTAAACTTTTTCTGTATGAAAGTTATTTATGTAACCAACAAAACTATATTCATTTTCGCGTTTATTATAATATTTGACTAACTTTTGACCATGACTTTGTGCGCGCTACATATACTTAAAATATTTTATTCAATCTCTTTTGCTCATATTTTTGTATGGCGTTAAATTTTTAATTTAGATTATCTCTCGGGGATAGTATTTGTTTTTTCAAGGACAAAGTGTTTGTTTCATATGTTGATCTGTTGAGTAATTGCTCACAGTTTTGTTTGCTTTCAAACAAACTAACTTTCACATTTATAATATTAATAGTTACGATTTGATTGGTATATTGCAAGCGTTAAGTATTTATAAGCTAGTGACATCAAGTCACACAAGTTTTGCTGTAATAATTGGATTGGTGGTAATAACCTTAGTTATTATATTAATAAAATTGGTCCTATGGCAATTTAGTATACTGCAGATAGGAAAAAATTCACATCTATTCAAATATTTCTAGTTTTTTCGGTTACACAGAATTTCGAACTTAGCGAGAAAGTTAACATATTATTTCTCAGAGGTGCTGGCTTAGCTGCCATCGGACTTTCACTGCTATAATAAAATTATAAAATTATATTTTTGCATTATTAAATCACCAAGAAGAAATCCTTAATGTTGTCCTCATTTTGAAAATGTTTATATTTTTTTGCAAGATACGTAGCCTAGGGAATTACATCTCATTCATAAGAAAATAACCTTCATTCAAAATAATGATGGACACAGTATAGGTATATTACAGTATATGAACAAAGAGGAACTCTATTTTTAAAAATTAACACCTAATAATTATTTTTTTGTAATAATATTTTCATTTCTTATATTTTTCATACTTTTTATAAGGAAAAAAAAAACTTTTTTTCACTTAAATCAGTATGTATACACAAAAGGTTTAACTTTAACACTGTTAGAAAATGGTGATGTTTTTCATGAAAAATTTTATGAATGTGTAAATATAAGTACTAAAATATTATACAAAATTAATATTGAAAATAAAATTTTAAAATTACAAAATCTTATAACTTTATATATATAACTTATAACTCAATCGAATTCTTCTTGAAATTTTGCTTATCAAATTTTGTTATACGTATAGAAAAGGACTTTCTATACGTATGACCTTTTACAGGACGAAAGGTCCCTTTCGTCCTGTAAAAGGAAATTTGTTACATAGGCACGCGGACGAAATCCTAAATATTACATTTATATGTACTTTAGTATTCGCCCATTGGTTGAAATTTAATGATAATCATTTTGAAAGTAGTGAAAAAATGTTTGCATTTTTTATGGATAACAATAGAAAAAAATTATTACTTAACAAAAAAATCTGATAAAAAAAAAAACATACCTCATTATTTTGTCCTTTCCTAATTATATTATTATATCGATTTGATAGTATGCGCACTGTTTTCTTTATACTGTGTTGGTCTCAGATGGTCTCTCGTATTGAGTAATGAAATAAAAAATAATTGTTTCAGTCAGGCTTAGCGTCAACGATAGATGTTTGTGTTAGGGAATTCGGTCGCTGTATATATCACTGGTGTAATCTTGTGTTTACATGATAATAATCCTTTTTGTAATCTTACTGTAATTACCAGAATTTACTTTTTTTTTAATTTAATTTAATTTATTTATTCAAAACAGCAACAGCTTAGCACACTTATCATTCTAACATCTAGGTCCAGTGTGCAAGCCGATTAGAGCTGAACACATAATTCACTGGTACATAAGCTCCAACAAAATAATTTAAATTAGAAACAGTAAATTAAAAAAAAAATAGAATCTAAACAAAATTGATTACAATTAATACATTTTTTTTTTAATTGAGTCAAGGTAGCGCTTGGCCGCGATCTCACTTGATGTAAGGTGCAGATGCGGCCGAAGATAGACCACGATTACCTAGTAAGTGCCCATTTACCCTTGACTTGAAGACCCCGAGGTTGTAAGTTTGAGGATACACAGACGCAGGCAGTGAGTTCCACTCCCTAGCGGTTCGGACAAGGAACGTGGAACTGTAACGCTTCGTGCGTGACCGAGGAACATCAACCACGAAGGTATGAAACCCCTGTCCCCGCCTCGTGGTCCGCAAGTGGAACGGTTCCGGTTGGATTAGACAGTATAGAATGGATGCACACTCCATTGTATATGATCTATCCTTACTTAGACTTATTTTTATGTAAGTAGTTGAACTTTTTTTTAACGTTGGGAAATTCTCATTGATACCCGGCAGTGTAGGAGATACTGCGGAGTTATGCCGGATTTGTACCGGCTAAAACCCAACGACTTTCAAGCGCGGCCGTTGATGGGCGGTGTCTCGGGGACGTTACGACACGACACTGGTGCCCCGCCACGGCTATTTAGCGCAGGGAGAGCTACGCTCCCTGTGAGAACCTCGGCGTACCCGAACGGGAAGGTACGCCGGTCATATCGGGAATGTTACGACGGGCGGCAGGGTGGAAGGCGGCGGACATTAGGCCAGCCGCCTGCGCCCGAGCCTTCTCCGGCGGATTGGCTGAGAGAGAGGATCCTCTTCCCGCTGGACTACGCTTTGGAAATTGCTTATATTATATAAGTTATTATTTTTTCTAAAATAAAAGTAGCGTAAGTTACTCATTATAACATCAGCTATCTGCCAGTTCAAAGTACCGACAAAATAGGTTCCGCCATTTCGGAGATTAGTTTTAAATGAACTAATTTGGTGTAGGTACATGAAAGCAGGGCTATTCCTTTCAACTTATTTACGGCTTCTACTAAAAACAAACAGGGAGTAACAAAAGCTTACAGCGTCAGTAACTTTGTACCCAAAAGTTTTGAACACAGATTATGTTTCATGATAAATTTACACCGTTATGTGATACTTTAAAAGATGTTGTAATTACTAAGTATGATTACTTAACCATACAAAACATTTTGGAGAGTTAATTATACTAAAACATGTTCAATAAGCAAGCCAGTAAACTTTTTAGTCTTTCATTCAATACCAGGTTTCGCTGATTTATATCAGCGGTTATATATAACTAGCGATCCGCTCCTGGCTTCGTCCGATATGCAATTTTTTTATATACACAAACCTTCCTCTTTTATCCTTCTTACCGTAAATGAAAACCGAATTAAAATACGTTGGGTAGTTTAGAAGTAGTTAGGGGAGAAACAGACATGACGTTGACTTTGACTGAGTAGTTTTATATTTAATAAAAACATTCTTGTTAATATGGGGAAATTAACTAGATATAAAAATATAACTAGTTATTTTTCAGGTTTTTTTAAATATATACATACAGTATTATAATAGTAAAAAAAGGGACGAAAATTTAATTTTGGATAATTACAAATATTTTTTATTATTATTATTATTTTACAGTTCAAATACGAAATAATTACAAGTTTACCAAATATTTTTTAATTTATTTGTTCGCTTAAAACAAAAATTATTTTTGAAAATAATGTCATATTTTTACACGGTAAATAAATTCTTGCAGGCTTGGGCAGGCGATGGTAGTGGACCGTCAGCCTGTCTGTCGCCCTTAATAATATAATAAAAAAAATCCTTAATTACTTTCTGTTTGATACGTATAATACGACACGAAATAAATACGACGAGAGCTTTTACCACAAATACGTTTATCATTGCTATGAGACAGATTAATTTTCAACAAACGACTTTCGATCTAACGAATATGACATTAAGATATAATTTGAACTGACAAATTCACGAGACCGATAATAATTTCAGTTACATATTACAATGAGGAATTAGGTGTGAATAATTTATTGAAGGATATCTTAGTTAATCTTTATGGATTCTATTTACCATGAGAAACCAAGCAACTATGTAGTTGATGCTTGTTATAGACCGTCTGGAATCAGTAACCAACCACCACAGAAATAACAGAATATTATGTACTCGGTATTCAGCAGGGTTCGCAAACATCCTATATCTATACTCTATACTAATATTATAAAGAAAGAATATTTGTATGTTTGTAATGAATAAACCCAAAAACTACTGGAGCGATTTTGAAAATTCTTTCACCTATAAAAAGCAAGCTATATTATCAGCGAGTAACATAAGCTATATATAAAGTTACGCAGACGAAGTCGCGTGCAACAGCTGTGTCCGCGAATTCGTACGCGTTTGTTGAAATTTTTACAGATACCTAAACTATTTCCAGGATAAACTTCTTATATTGACGTCTGTCTTTTTACGTCTGTCTGTATGGCCGCTAACTTTTCCTAAACCTAAATAAGTATTTTCCTGGGCGAAGCCGGGAGCGGGCCGCTAGTATACTATAATTCTACATGATCCACGTGTAATACGTGGGCGCTTTTAAGTTCTAAAAAGTTTGTCAAGCCGCAGATATATACCACTTAAGTTTTCAAAGGTATAAAAGCCTTTTAAAGGTAAACTAAGCTAAGCACTTACACGCTTCAGATATTTCAAAATTAAGTAAGTAATTAATGTTTATTTAGTATTAAAGTGTTTAATTGAGTTTCTTAATTGCTAGTATAGAAAAAGTTTTCTATTTACAATAGCTATAAAATGAACAAAGAAAATTGTGTTATCTATTTAATTTGAGTCACAACTTTGAGAAAAATAAAGCCTTCTCTATTTGTAATTTAATGTTCCTCATTATTTCTACCAAAATTTAACAATAGATAATAAGAGAACGCTATATTTAAGTGTTTCCTATGCATTGTAATAATCGCGTTTCTATAACTTATTTATAAAACAAAAATACTTCAACTGTATACTATAATTTTTAGTCCAAAACTGTCTAAGTAAGTAAATAAAAAATATAGTCTGTTCGCGTTAAGAATGCAGTGAGTCATCAGTGAACGGTTGGGTATAGGTGTATTCACAATGGAGTTAAAAATCAAACAGATTATTATTTTAAAACATTTATATGTTATTATTCTATTTGTATAAAAAATAATAACTTAATTGTCTTAAATAAAAATAAAGCCGTTACGAATATATTTTAATCAGTGTCAGGGGAATCTCCGTTCGTATTAAAAAAGTATTTAAAAACATTGTAAATTACTCGTCTTTCTCCACTATGAATTATCGCGCCACTTTTATTCTTACGAATGGATGAGGTATTCATTTTTAAATTTTTAAATTCAAGGTAACGCACAAACGATACTACCGTTTCGTTCAAAAGTCTACCTTCAACTAATCATTGTGAACTTGACTTTCTATTTTAGAGCGACTTGATTGGTTAGGGGGCGTGGCAATACCGATGGACAACGATGACTCACTGCATTCTTAACTCGAACAGACTATAGTAACTGACTAAGTATTCAAGTTTATCTGTCCTCAAAATATTATAATTATTACTTCAAAATATTTAAATAATTCTAAGAAATTAGCTTGTATTTTTTTAATATCCTTTCCTCTAGTCTTAAGATCCATTTGATCCTTAATGTCCTCTAGAAAATAGAACATTATAACTACATTATGTATAGTACTCAAAGTGGATAAAATCAATCGTAGGTATATACGGACTTTTAGAGTGGGCACCTTCTCGACTCTGAAAGTTCAAGTGCAAAATTATCGTCCGAGTGTGTACTTGACACGCACAAAACTTTATCTTAAGAAAAGATTTGGAAACGAAAATATATTTTCACCATAATTTCCCTTGGGAACTGAACATCATTCGATATTTCGAAATTAGTACAAGTTTCAACAAATAGAACATAAATAATATAATAATGCTACACAAATACGTAACTAGTGAACCACCTCCGGCTTTGACTTGACTGCTTTGCAACTTTAACTAGCGATAATTGGTAAATTGTAAGGTTTAACTACTAGATATATTTGCAATATAGCCAGTTATAGTAACCATGATCACTAAGAATTCAATCCAACTTCTTCCTTTACTCTTAAGGCGTGAATCGCTTCGAGAAAAGGATGGTACGGCATTGCTTGAACCATAGAACATAGAAAATAAGAATCAGTAGAACAGTAACAGTTCGTAACTCTATGGCTATAGATAACTATATTGTTCCTGGTACTGTTTACCTAAGGTAAATTATTTCATTAAACGCTTTTTTTCTGTATTTTGAGCCGTCAACAAACAAATACATAGAAACATTGAAGAAACGTTAATATTTATAAATGTAGTTCCATTTATCTGTGATCTTTGTCCTGAATAAATAAGGATTTGGATCTTTTTTCTGTGTTGTTTTCACTTAATGCTAGGGTTCGGTCATCGCGGATCGAGCGTTGAGTAGGGTGTGGAATTTTCAAGTTTCTAATGGAACAATTGACTATGATATGTATATAAATTTTTAATATTTTTATTCAATTTGAAAGACATTTTATTGAATTTTTTTTTTTTAATAAATCATCTGTTACAGCAGTTTGCGTTATTTTACACATGAAAATAATATTATGTAGTTATTTTAAAAATATCAAGTGATCTTTCATCAAATATCAATTCAAAATTATCTTCATGCTTCTTTATATAGCTAATCCTTTAAAATTCGTGGCCACTTTGTTCTTGCACGGCCGACCGAATAAGGGATTGGGAAGGCGTAGGGGGGCTCTATCATCCCTTACTCACTCACCGAAACACAACAGCACACATGCTTCTATTTCACAATGGACTTCTGTAAGGGGGTGGTTACACAGAAAACACTGTTGCACATTAGGGTTGCTATACATATAGCCGGGCGGTAGAATCGAACATGTGTAGATAAACATTCGACAAATTGCTATACTTATAGCCGTTTCGGCAAAGCCGGACGGTAGACTATATGTATAGCAACCCATAGGCGCTGTCCCACGATGATTTCGTTTTTCATGTATTTTTACAATTTACATTGTCGATAAGTTCTAAAAAAATATAATATTCGCACTCACTCGGCTTGCTCTTCGCGGTCCGTCGCCATTTTGTGTTGAGTAGTCATTGTATGCCTAGGGGGCGTCCTATTTCCCCCCCTAGGTGGGTCATGACCGTGCAGTGGTGGGGGGGCTTAACCCTCGGCAATCCGGGCGGTTGCAGGGGCCGGTGGGGTCACCGGCCTTTGCTTGGCTGATCGGATTGTCGCTGGGGAACAAAGAAGACCCACGTGCGTGTGCTCCGAGCGGGCTCCGACCATCGGAGCTCGTGGCGGAGCAACAGTTTGGAGGCTCCAACTGTCTGTTGAAGCTTCACCGGTCACCGCTCGCTGGGCCGAGGATCCGTACTTGGCCCACGTGGGTGTTGGCCAGTGAGAGAGGGCACCCCCGGTCCTTGTGTGTTGAACCGAGGTATGGGTCTCGGTTCTGCGCACAAAGACCGGCGCGGGTCGCAGCGGGCGGATTCTCTAGGATAGCTCTTTCGCTCAGTGGTAGTTGGGCAACGCACGCGAAGACGGAGCTCTACGGCAGGGAAGGACCGTCTGGCAGAGTACTGCAATAGCGGCTTTGTGGAGGGTGGTGAAGACCCGGTAGTACCTAGCCGGGCTAGTAACCGCCCTCTGCAATCGTCCGGAAGAGTGAACACCCGGCCTCGCCACCCGGCCTAGTAACTCTTCCGACGATAACACGAGGTGGAGCCTGTCTCTCGGGCTGCCGCGATTGATGTGGAAATGTCAGGCGGAAACCCCCTTTGGGCCGTCCACCCTTAATGCCGTGGAGATGAGCGGCCACACGAGCAGGGGTTATCCTAGAGTGTCAGGTGGAAGCGGCCTCCGACTCTGCGGTAGGTTGTGCCGCAAAGTAGAGGTTATGGGGTGCTTCATGAATGAAGCCCCTCGCTGACTGCTCGCTGCGAGAGGTAAGTATAGGCGGCCTGTGCCGCTTCGCCCGGGGGCGGCGGACATGGGGTCGTCCGCCGTCATCACAACACCGGGCAACGAGGGGAGACGTGCTGTGTGTTTCCGGCACGTCTCTTCACGGCGCGGAGGTCACACTCCGCGCTTAATCGAGGTGGAGCCCGCAAGTGTGCGGGCCTCGTCTGGCGGGGGGACAAGGTAGCGTGTCTTAACGTTCCCTAACCCCTGCCCATAGACGGCGCGAAGAAACACCGTGGGGTTTTAGTGGGTAGAAGTCCCACATACCCCACCGATCTCCCCATGGTCGGTTGGGATCTGATTCGCAGATTTCCTCACGTTAAAAAAAAAAAAAAAAAAAAAAGGGGGCGTCCTATTTGGCCACGATCGTACTATACGATCCCATTGTGTGATGGTGATTTCGTTTTACACACACAATGACTACTCGCACGATCGTGGCCAATTAGGACAGCGCCTTAGAATTATATGTTTGTCGTAAATGCATAATCTCTCTGATCAAAATACTCAATTGCTGTTATAGTATTTGATACTTCTTTCAATGTTTGTATCAGATTTCTAGCCCCAAAAATATTTAGAAAACAGTCAGTTTAATTCATCCTGTATAAGTACAGAGAAGATATACGACCACTTACATTAAAACCGTAATGGAAAAATCGTTTCTTTTTTCGTGTATAAACCGTACTGGTTCATGAATATATTTGATATTCTTTTGTATTTTCCTACTCGTTTAGATGCGGTCGTGTGGATATTTGAGAGAATTTTTTAAATTTAGGTCAATCTCGACAAAATAAACAAATCATAAATTGGCGAATATAATCTATTTTTGTGTTTACAATAAATATATTAAATAAACGCATGATTTCCCGATAATAGCTGATCTACCTATATACTTATCTAATATATTTATACTAATATTATAAAGGGGAAAGATTTAATTGTTTGTTTGTTTGTTATCATTGAATAGGCTCCGAAACTACTGGACCTATTTGAAAAATTCTTTCACTAAATATCAACGAGTAACATAGGCTTTATTTTATAAAGTTACGCAGACGAAGTCGCCAAAGTATAAATAGAGAAGATTTGTATTTATGTAGGTTTTTAACGATTAAACTCATAAACTACTGGACCGATTTTGAAAATTCTTCTACCTATAGAAAGCCACATTATCAGCGAGTAACATAGGCTTTATTTTATAAAGTTACGCGGGCGAAGTCGCGCGCAACAGCTAGTATAAAATGAAGTCGCTTTCCGCTTCTGTTTCTCTGCTAACTCCTTCTAACGCACTCAACGGATTTTGGTAAGTATTTCACTAATGGAAAAGCTATAAATGAGGAAGGCTTCTCTGTATAATTTTCAAAAATATAATGAAAGAGAAAATATTGTATTTTTCGGCGAATAGCCAGAGCCCAAATTGACTGTTTCTTACCCCTTACTAGGGTCGATAAGTAGGTACCTAAAGGTAGTCGTCTACCATCAAGTGGATCGTGAGCCTAACCGCGACTTTTTTACAAAAAAAATATTAGTCAACAAAGTCTCAAACGAAAAAAAATTACCTATGATACAATAAATGTTATCGCTAATATGTACTAAGCTTTACTTTGTCAATACAGTTCTCGTCACAGTCTACTAATGGGTTGTAATAATTAATCAACATCCATATCTTGTAGTCTGTTTAACTTTTGTAGTCTGAGAGCCGAGTGTAGAGTTTCTTTTTTGATTAAATATTTTTGTTTAAGTAAGTACATACTATGTTGTTTTCGTGGAGTCTTGTAAAATTTTACATATTAACACAAATTCAATTCTTCGTTTTCCCATTTTAATAGCATCGTTGTAAAGGAAAATGTAACAGAAAATATTATTTAAAAGTAATTATTAAAATTAAAAAGTATATTTTAGAAATTATTATATTACGTATATTACTAAATGTGTCTCTATGGTATAACACTCATTTTAAATAATATCGGCTGCCACGACGCGGGGCCACTGATCTCCAAAACACAGGCAATCCTAGCTTGGAGGTCAGGGGACAATATATGTATATGTATTTTAAAGCCTATGTTACTGCCTAGCTATGTTCCTGTTAAAATGTAAATATTATGTATACAATACTTACTGGCTTAAAAAATAAAGTATATTATTATTATTATTATAATTATTATTATGTAATACAATACTTACTGGCTTAAGAAATAAAGTATATTATTATTATCATTATTATTATTATTATTAGTGATTACATAAAAGTATTAGCAGCAGTTGCTACTAAAACATTATTTGTACATAAACTCGATCTTCGCTCCTACACTATGCTTTTCTTACGTATTGATCTGAGTAATTACTTCTCTGTAACTTTGCTGAGTTCGCTTGAACACCTGCTAATAGTTTAAGTTGCCTATCTTCCAACTTACAGATGTTTGTTCAGGGTCGGAGATAACTTTGAGACGGTTTTATCTTGATTACTCATTCCATTGGCTGAGTCTTTTCACTATGATTTATTTATTTATTGACACACCAACAGTCTGTTTAGGGGACGTTCAAGTATTACGTAACGTAACTCAATTTGGAGGGAGGGTATGTAAAACGTTACGATGCGTTACAGGGGCGGGAGGGGGGTGCGAACAACATGTTACGTAGGTAACATTTTTTTTAATAAAATAAAAAACTAGGGAATTAAAATTTCTCAAATCAGCATCCCTTTTCATTTATGTTTTACAGGGAATCCTTCGAGTGTATTGTACGTCATTTTTATTTTATTCTCCCAAGTTGGCAACCCTTTCCTTTGGAAAAAATGGTCACTTGGTTGTTACGTAACGTTTAGGGAGGGAGAGGGAGGGTGCAGAAAAACGTTACCGCGCGTTACATAGTTGTTGAATCTTCAAAAATTGCGTTACGTAATACTTGAACGCCTCCTTACTGATACAGTAAGTGTGATACAAAGAATAGAATAATTTTCTGGTTGATATTTTTAATTAACTGACGATATAGATGAAAACATATTTCTTGACAAGTTTTAAACGAATGCAGGACAAAAACTGTGCTTAAAGTTCTATTTATGCAATATTTTCTAGCTGTGAAATGTTTCCATAAAATCAGAGTCTGAAATGCAACATGTAATGGGATCGAAGAGAGATTTATTCCTCCTATAAAATTCTAAGTTGAAAACAATATTTGCAGTTGAAATTGACTCTTCAATTTCCACTACGAGTTCAAAGCTTACGCTTTAAAACCTTATGCGATACATAAATCTAATAAAGATATGGATGTCTCTTACTGAGGAACTAAAATTTATTTTTCTCTCTTTACAGGTATCGAGGAAGCAGATAATTTGAAAATGGGTTGTGTTATCCCCAAACGAGTATTCTTCTTGAACCATTTTACACTGACAAAAGAGAAAAATCAAACTTAAGGGACGATCATTTGAACAAAATGTGAACCATGAAAGTTGAAGTCGTGCTTAGTTACGACCCAGAAAACTTCACTTTGGACTTCAGAGACTTATCCACATCGATGTATCTCACAGACAATTACGTCAATACAACATTGGAATTCAATGAAACAACCAACGACCTAGTCTACACAAATCAATTCGAAGATGATCCCCTGGTCATCTTTCTGGTCGTGCTCAAATGTCTCATCATGTTCCTCATCATTCTCGCTGCCATTTTTGGCAATTTACTTGTCATCGTATCTGTCATGAGGCACAGGAAACTCAGGGTTATCACAAATTACTTTGTCGTTTCATTGGCGTTCGCTGACATGTTAGTCGCTATTTGGGCGATGTGTTTTAACTTCAGCGTTGAGATTACCAATGGAAAATGGCTCTTTGGTTATTTTATGTGTGACGTTTGGAACTCCTTGGACGTCTATTTCTCTACAGCTTCCATTCTTCATCTCTGTTGCATCAGCGTCGACAGATACTATGCGATAGTCCAACCACTGGACTATCCGTTAATAATGACTACAGCGAAACTTGGGATAATGTTGGCCGTTGTCTGGTGCAGTCCTGCGGCTGTGTCGTTTCTTCCTATCTTCATGGGGTGGTATACGACAAACGATCATTTGGACTTTAGAAAAAGACATCCGAAAGTGTGCAGTTTCACAGTGAACAAAGTGTACGCGGTGATATCGAGTAGTATCAGTTTTTGGATTCCCGGTGTTATCATGTTGTTTATGTACTATAGGATATATGTGGAAGCTGACCGTCAGGAGAGAATGCTCTATAGGTATGTAATCGTTAAAGCATTTAATTAGTTATTACACTTTATTACTTCAATTAACCTGTTTCAATGCTTTTAAGCTGTTCAATTTTGACTTTCAATAGACAATCTAAAACCCTCAAGCTAAATTGCTTTAAATTGCCGGTGAATTCTCGAGACAGATTTTCCTGAATAGCTTCTCCTCAATATTTGGCAATGTATTCAATCACGCGACAAGTCAAATCAACTTATAAAGGAATTATAAATGAAAGCTTATAAAGGAAATAGAATATTAGATATTTTAGTTTTAAAAGTTTTTGAACATTAGTTTACATCCATTTATAAAATAATCACTATCTAAACACTTATCTGATTATGAAATAAGACTAATGTAAAAGCTACACTTCACTTAAAAAGATAATAACACATACTCAAATATACACATACACATTCACATACACACTTACACTTACACATTTTTCTTCTACAGATAGTTTAATATCTTTGTTCACATAAAATCTCTTGCTCAAACGACTAGTTTCTGACTAGTTAGATCAGAAACTAGTTAGATAGATAGACACTCAGGAGTACAAAAGTAGACGTACCAGCGCAAGACGCTAGTCTATCTAAGATATAAATAAATAAACAAATAAAACTTTCTTCCAAAGTTTCACGATGCTGAGGCAAATTGAAAGCGCTGATTATAGTCAAGGATTTTCGGCTTGTTAATTGTTTAATTGTAACGGTAATTAACTCTCGCAAAGTTGGCAAATTAAACTTTAAATGGTTGTCTTATCTAAGAAAATTATATTAATGTTGATCCAATATTATTTTAAGGCCTTAAGTCGATAAAGAATTTGTTAAAGATATCTTGTAGACTCGCACTTGGTTAACAAAAAAAAATAATTTTCTTGGCAATTTTTAATTTAAAATAAGACAAGCGCCAACTTTCATTTCATTCTAAATTTAAGAAAAGTGCATATTTTTTAATGATTACATACATCGAGAAAAACTTCGAGAACAGACATTATACTATATAAAAATTAAATCGCTTTCCGCATCTGTGCGTCTGTAAATCCGCTAAGTCCTCCTAAATTACGCAACCCATTTTGATGCGGCTTTCGCCATCAGTTAGATAATTTTTCACTGAAGGTTCTATCTATAAAATAATATAACCTAATCAAGTTTGTATATAAGTAGAAAAAAACAATATTATGCATTCAAATCGCTGAAACTCTCTGCGCTTCTCCGCTAACTATTTCTAAACCACCCAGCTAGTTCTGATACGGTTTTCACTAGTGTAAAGAAGGATAAACGCGTCGCTAGTATTTATATCCAATGTATAAATTGGAACGGACAACTAACGAACTACGTTCTCTGTTATCTTTATCATAATTGAGATCCTCGGTGACCCAATGACCCAAATATTTAAAACTCTTAACACGGTTCAGAGGACACACCCACGAAATTTACAGGCAGTTGAGTGAGGTTTAATGCACCTGATTTTAACAGGATCCACACACCCTTAGGCATTTCGCACATTACGATACTCAATGAGGACTATAGTAACCTACTATAGTATTTCGGAGAGTGTTCCGAGGACAAAGCGTGACGATGTGGTTTTCTTTATATTAATGCTGCTAACTGAGTTGCACTTTGTATGCGATTCAGTTAGTGTTAGGCATGGCATGTTGTTATAATTATATATATAATGTAATGTTGACATTTTGGCGTTAAATAAAATGTCAACCTAATAATGGTTTAAGAAGGAAATTTTCCGTGTTTATACATTTTTTTTTCTTATACTAATTTTTTTTTTTTTTTTTTTTTCATTTTTTTATTCTTCATAAAAATCAGTCAAGCCGTTTCGGAGGAGTTTTTGTTACACGAGAACTTTATTTAAAAGAGATAATAATAATTATTATTATTAAATTTTCTGCGTACTTGTTAATTTCAATTTATGTAACCTTTTTCTTATATAGATCATTTTCTTATATAGAAGACAAAAGTGTATAAGAAAAAGTTCAAGTAAAAGTATCTTCTAGATTAAACCTTTTTTTTTAAACCTACATTAAACCTTTTTTTGCTTACACAAAAGTCAATTTAGGTAAGGAAAAAATGAAATGGTGGGAGCTAGGCTTTTGTAGACAATTTAACTTTGAACTAAATTTACATAAGTTAGACAGTTATATAGAGTTTGAGAAGTGAAAATTCAAACATAAGGATATATTATGTGCTAACGTTTAGAATATGGAAATAGTTAGCGGAAATCAAACGCTACTCTAAATTTAGGTATTTTAGATGTAGAACTATAATTTTAGAACTTTAGAAGTATAATGCGATTTTCCTCTTTTAAGGTCCACATATTTTTTTCATGTCGAAAGGTAGCTGGACGGTCCATTTGATGGTATGTATGTTAGTTATCGCTACCTATAACTACTAATATACAAGTGCCATGCCCAATGTGATAGATTGTAGCATTTGCAAGTAGAATGTCACATATCTATATATCCACTAACTCCTCCTAAACCGAGCAATGGATTTTGATGCAATTTTCATAACATCAGTTAGATAATATTTCACGAAAGGTTTATTATATATAATAAAATCTAATAAAGTTTTTATTTAAATAGAAAAAGAACAATATTTTGGAACCAAGTCACCGAAACTGTCCGGGTCTATCTGTTTCTTCGCTAACTACTTCTGAATCAGCCAACAGATTTTGATACGGTTTTCACTAATGGAAAGAGGGATACAATAAAAACATTTCATCCCAGGTGAAGCCGGGAGCGGGTCGGTAGTTATAATATAAATTCGCTATCCGCCTCTATCTGTTTCTCCGCTAACTACTTCTGAATCAGCCAACAGATTTTGATGCGGTTTTCACTAATGGAAAGTGCTATAAACTAGGAAGGTTTGTGTATATAATTTGCAGAAAAATTGTTTTCTTGTGAATCTGGAGGGTCGCTAGTCTCTTATGAAAAAAAAAAGGCATATGTGTAAAGAAACCGAAATGATCTTTACTTATCAATTTCACTGTAAAAATTTTGTTCAAAATGGGATAATTCAAATCTCTCTAATTAGCATATAATTTAGAAATTCAGTTACAAACAGTTAAAACAAACTTTGTTGTTGTTTTGGAATACCAATGGACAACTAAAACACAGTACCTATGTAAAGATTATTAGGCTATCTCTGTGGACGAAAAGTAGGTATATTATATTATGTTGAGGTCGTCAGACAGAACCAGAGAAATAACAGCACCTATGCTGTTGTGTTTCGGTAATTGAGCATGGAATATCATCAAGGATAGGGCCATTGCCCTATCCCTTTAATAATCATTTTATGGTTCAAAATCAATAAATAATCTTAATAAAATATTGTTTTGGCCGTCAGTCTGTCTGGTGACCTTAACATAAAAAAAAGAAAAATCGGTTCAGCCGTTCTCGAGTTATAATGCTGTACACGACATTTTTCTTTCTTTATATATAAAACTAGCTGGTGCCCGCGACTTCGTCCGCGTTGAACGATGAAAGGTACTCTATGTCCTTTCTGGTGTTCCAGAGACAACGCGTATGCAAAATTTCATGGTGATCGGTTCAGTAGTTTTTGCGTGAAAGAGTTACAAACATCCATACATACAAACATACTTTCGCATTTATAATATTAGTACCTACTGTTCTTCAATACACTGCGCAAAAGGTGATTTTATAGAGGGACGATATTTAACTTGGATATGCAAATGGCCTGGATTGTTACAACTAATAAAATCAAAAGGGTTTAACGTATATTTTAACTTTAATACGAGTAAACCTTTTATTAGCGCTAAAGTTAAATTTTAGACCATTGTTCGTGTGATATTTACAACATTATAACTATACGGGACTTATAATTTCAAAATACACAAATAGACACCTGTTTTATTAAATGATAAATAATAATTAGTATTAATAGAAAATGTGACGATGGTGGCGCCACCACGTCTATAGTGGCAACCAATTTTTTAATTTTTAGAAAAAATCTTATATTTTTCCAAGATAAAAATAATCCTATATATTTTAATCCAGGTACTGAACTATCGGTGTGCCGAATTTCACCCAAATCCGTTCAGTAGTTTTGACGTGAACGTACATACGAGTAAATCCATCATAAACTTTCGCATTTACAATATTAGTAGTAAGAGTATTATAATTTACTAGCTGGTGCACGCGACTTCGTCCGCGTTGAACGATGAAAGGTACCCTATGTCCTTTCTGGTGTCCCAAACAACGTGTATCCAAAATTTCATAGTGATCGGTTTCGTAGTTTTTGCGTAAAAGAGTAACAAACATCCATACATCCAAACATACGTTCGCATTTATAATATTTGTACGGAAGCATACACTTCTGCTGTTTGTGTCTGTATATCCTACAAATAAAATTTATTAAGGGAAGTTTTAAACTTGACTTATTTAACTTTAACTTAAATTTGATACTTTATTCAAATTCTTTCCTCAATTTTATAATCATTAAAATATAATTATAGATATTGTAAATCCGAAACCCTTCGTTATTCTTTAGTCTCTATCCCGATCATAAATTCTAATTTATTAAGCTACTCTCTTCTTATAAATCATTAATTTTCTCATCGAATATTCATGAACGCTAAAATATTTCAAATAGAGAATAGAGATCGCAGTATTTTTTTACGACTTAAGTGGTCGCCTTTGGCTTCGCACGGATATTTACTGCAAGTTATATATATATATACAAAAACCTTTCTTATTTATCGCTCTCTCCATTGGTGAAAACCGTATCAAAATCCGTTGAGTTGGTTAGAAGAAGTTAGAGGAGTAACAGACTGGAGGATAGACTTTTTTTATAATAAGTACATAATGTACTATTATAAAAACAAAATTATGTATAGATTGTGAAATATCATACAACAACAACCTTTATGAACCCTATGAACCTTTATTTTAGATAATGAAAATTTCAAAATTTTATTTATAAATATATAAAATTCGTACGTATTTTGCTTATAAAAAAAAATCCTAACGAAAACAATAAATCAAGGAAAAATCTTTCAAAATAATACCAAATACATTATACGCAATGAGATTTTCGAGATTACTGCATAGAGATCACAAGGGAAATTTTCATAAAATTCAAAATTTACTTCTCACCACGTTTTGTATAAAGTGATCATAAATCTCTCATTAAAATCCTTAAGTGAATTTAGATAACGTTATTAAAGCGTATATGTATATATATATCATTTCTTGGAAACTTAAAAAGCACACCTAATTTTGTTTATGATAATGAATCTATTATTGAGCTTACTTTTTACAAACAAAACATCAGCCAGTCAGTTGATAATGTTGTTTCTTTGCAGAAGTAAAGTGGCAGCCCTGTTGCTCGATAAGCACCTGCAAATCAACGGAATCTCGATGGGGGAGGTCATGAGAGAACGACACAGCATACAAATGCAGCCGATGGCTAGCAACAAGATGAAGAGGGAGAGGAAAGCTGCCAGGACCCTCGGCATCATTATGTCAGCATTCTTGGCGTGCTGGCTACCCTTCTTTTTATGGTTAGTTCATATCACCTATTTATATATTATTATAATACTATTTATCATTATCATTACCATTTACACGCACAAAGCGTGACGACGCGACGCCTCGCTCGACCAGTTTTCTTTTCTGAGTTGCATCTTGTAACTTGTATGCGTTTCAGTTAGTTAGGCATGTTGATGAGTTGTAATTTTATAATTATTATATATATGGTGTAATGTTGTTGTATTGGCGTGAAATAAAATGTGTAGACAAGCCTAATAATGGTTTACAGACATTCCGCCGTCATACCAAAGAAAGCGGCTAAGTGACTTTAGCCTCCTTTTTAGTTTTTGACACAGGCGTAATCAGCAAAAAAAATGGAGTCTACTGGTATCGAGATTTTTTTTCTAGCGTAAGTAGTTTCCAAGGTACCAAGCGGCTAAACGACACCAAATTTCCATTTTTGTTGGTATTTATTTTCTAAAAAGCCACTAAGGGCTTAAATTAAACTAAACGGCCGTCACTGGACAATAACTGCTTAGGTTTTATAAAAAAATATGTATATGTCATAATCTAAAAAGCGGTTATGACTTAATAATGTTATCATCTTGTGTGTAAACACATGTTAGATAATAAATAAATTATCAGCCTGTGTCTCACCACTGCTGGATTTAGGCTGCCAAGGCTCGCCACCACTCACTATCTTCTGTTCTTCGCATCCAGCCGCTTCCTGGGAAGCTCTTTAGTACAACTCAACAAATTTATTGCAATAAATCTGTCTTACTTTACATAAGTTGATCAAAGTTAACAAATTGGTTTTCTCTTTTTTGAATGCAGTACATATCCAGAATATTGGAGAGAATTTGGAGAGAATTGGACTTGGAGAGTCCAGTCAACTTGGAGAGAATTCTGCTGGCTTTATACCTGAAATCGTTAAATTATTTATTTATTTAATAGCCAACCTTACAGCATGTAACATTTTAGAAATACATAAAAAGAGTTAAATTTTTATATAGTCTATTAATGCAAATAAATTAATTTGATTTATATATCCTATCCTACTATGTCGACAGTGCACGTGCAGCAACCTGTGGCGTTGCTTGTTTTATAGGCGACGGTAGCCACCTACCATCAAGTGGACCTTCAGCTTGTCTGTCGAAAAAAATAGATTTTTTTTTGTTAGCACGACTTCGTTCATATTCGAAGAAATGTTAGCTTTTCGTAGACTTTTTTTTATAGTGGGAAACAGGAATTACACCACCCCCGTGGACCGTATTAGTATCATACAATAATCACACAACATAATATAAAATAACTTGTTTGGGGGGAAATATAGATTTGCCTCTTGCATAAGCAAGGGACCTTGTTCAGCATTCATTCATTTTACAATATTAATATTATTTATAACATTTTATTATTTCTTATTCATATATTCACATTGTTTATAACGTCTATTTTTATAATTAATTCAGTTAATCTTTGTTCAACCTGACCGAGTTCCATAGACGTTTGAGCAAATAATGTTTACTTCACTCTGATAAAATTCGATCTTCTATACGAATTGACAGTAGCAGTGAAGCGTGCCTCCAAACTGAGTTATCGCCGCTTCTTTAGTTATAACGGCAGTAACTATAACTCGACATACATTCTGTAGCCAAACACTTCAAAGATTTACAAATATGTCAAGGTCCATTTTGTGTGGTGGTTGTTCAAGAAATCCAATTATAACTGTGAACATTTAATTGCACGTGCTGTGATTTGTAATCGATTTGTGGGTTATTTGATGGACATTTCATTTTCAATTTTATTTGCTATATAATTATTGAAGTTTGTATGGAGATTAGGGCATTTTTTTGGGTGGTTTAGAAGTAGTTAGCGGATATACAGACAGATAGACAGACGGACCTTAATCATTCATCAACTCATCAATGTATACTAATAATTATAAAGAGAGAATATTTGTATTTTTGTATGTTTGTAATGAATAAACTTAAAAACTGATGGACTGATTTAAAAATTCTAATATACTAACTGTTGCACGAGACTTCGCACGCGTGACTTTATAAAATATTGCCTATATTACTCGCTGATAATGTTGCTTTCTATACGTGAAAGAATTTTCAAAATCTATCCAACAGTTTTTGAGTTTATTCATTACAAACATACAAAAATTCTCTCTTTATAATTATAGATTGAAATGCACAAAAACAAATCTCCCACTTTATTCGGTTTATTGATACAATTTCTAACGTGACTGTGCACTTCGGGTGTAACTTCGTGAAATAACGAATTCCAGGATCGGCGAAATTGCGTCCATATTGAAACGGTGCCTTTCTCGAATCGATATTAGCTCAAAGGGGAATCAAAGGGGGATGCTCATTAGTTATTCGTTTTCAGGTACATAATAACAGCGCTGTGCGGCCCCTCCTGTCCGTCACCCCCGCCAGTGGTGGCCACAGTTTTCTGGGTGGGCTACTTCAACTCGGCGCTGAACCCACTCATCTACGCTTACTTTAACAGGGATTTCAGGGCGGCTTTTAGGAAAACATTGGATTCTTGTTGCAGGTGAAATTCATTGCTATCTATCTGTCATTGTTGTAATAGTTAAAAAAAATAAGAAAAAATATTTACACTTAGAAAATCATTTTTATAATAACCATGATTAAAGAATCCTTTTAAGCGTAAGCTGTGCCTTCGCTCTTCCATAAAAGCTAGTAACAAAATAAATATTTTAAACAAAAAAAAAAAAGATTTTTTTAAATAGAACGTTTCACACGTAACGTTTTTTTTTTTTTTTTTGTTTTTTTTTTTTTTTTGTTTATTTTTTTTTTTTTTTTAATTTTTTTTTTTTAATTTTTTTTTATTTATGTATTTATTTATTTATTGATTTATTTGAAACGGCTTGCCAACTAAAAGATACTTAATCACAATATACAACACTCACAGAAAGGAACATTACAACTATGAATTTAAATTATAGGAAAGCACAGCATTATTTGAAATTAGTTAAATTATTTAAGACACTAATAAGGCGGTGTCTTAGCATAATTTTTTTTTATTTCTTTTGACGTGATACGTCTTTAAATCGTCTTCCATAATGGGAGACAATTCAGAAAACTGATGATAACAAAATCGGGAAATACAGTTTGATGCTAATTTGTATTTTTGTTTGTAATGAATAAACTCAAAAACTACTGGACCGATTTTAAAAATTTTTTCACCTATCAATGAGTAACATAGGCGAGATTTTTTATAAAATTACGCGTACGAAGTCGCGTGCAATAGTTAGTAATTAGTTAGTAAATGCAATATATATATATATATATAAAATGTTAAAACAAACAAAACCATATATATGTACATTATTATTGTTGTTGATTGATAATAATTTTTTTTTTCCTAACGCCTGACGAAAATTTATGAGCAATAAAGATTGAATAAAGAAGAAGGTACAGACGAAGTCGCAGGCAAAAGATAGTTATATGATATTGCTTATTTTGCTCAGTGAAATACTTTTTTTTTTTTTCGGGACACACTGTAATATTATCATCGCTTCTATGTTCACAACGCAGTAAACCTGAATTTTAAATTCCACAAAGTAACTAAAAAAACAAGGGAAAAACCGCAATGCCATATAAAATGTTCGTTGGCCCAACGCCAACATATTTGAGGACCGCATACCTATGGAAATAATACCTAGTGTATTTTTTTAAATAAAATGTTACATTATCAAAAAAATAATAATTGCGAATTTTCAAATGAAGGCTCTTGCGAATATAGCTTTTAATTCGGTTTTAACGCGCAGTTGGAATACACTGTTATAAAAAAGATTACTAATTCATGTAATGACTGCGTTTTGAAATGTCAGTGAAAAAGTTATTTTTAAAATTTTGAATTTTATTTTATTTTATTTAATCGAGATATCAACAGCACATCAAAATTTACCAAGTCACATACATTAGTTATAAAAACACACGCTATAATAATATGTTACATGTTGTCTCTGTTAAATGGAAACAACTCTTTAGACACGCTTTAACTTTAAACCGAAAATAATAATGTTTACAAATTTTTGAAGCTAAAAAATATTCACTTCTGTGATTGAGTAGTCCTTTGACTGACATGTTTATGCATTTTTGATACCAGATCCCTTTGCGGCGATTATATCCGACGGTATTGCTGTCAACGCAATCGAAGAGAACATCACCACTCCAACGCATCATCAGACATTCACATGAACAACTGCATAAGGTCTACATCAGCGGACATCTTGAAAGCGCAACTCCCCTCCTGCTCAAGACCCGAAGACATCTGCTTTGGCACTTAAGGCGATTGTCCAAGTACAATTCTCGTACATACTTTGTTGGATTTATTATTTGTTAACGATTTATTTATTTAAAAAAAAAAAACGTCAATTCCTCAAACCAGTTACCAGCTATTGCAACAAATTAAAGATACAACCTTATATACTTCAAGTCAGAAGCTTCAATGGCTTGACTGAAAATTGGCAATTTATGATGCTAAAAAAATTACATATTATGGCAAGAAGCAATTGATCATATAGCATGGACTAAACTGAATATAATAATCATTATTTAATAAGGCCATGGGTTAAGGTGTTTGCCAAAATGCTCAGTTTCAAGGGTCCCGGGTTCAATTCCCAGCTGAGTCAACTATAGAAATGAACATTCAAAGTTTCAATCTGGTTTGTATTTTTGCAAGATAGATTATTAAAATCTACTCTTACAATTGGACTAAGTAGAGCCTGTATTTTATTTTTAAGGCTTTGGTCTATGACTAAATATAAAGTAGTGGTAGGGCACACTGCGTTTTGCAATCATTTGGGTAGCCCGTCTGGCGGCAGCAACCACTCCCTTACAGAAATACCACCGTTAAATAACAGCATGTGTGCTGTTGTGGTTCGGTGAGTGTGTTATTTTAACACTTCAGACATAATCATCTATTATAATGATATAAAATATTTATTTTTGATATGTGCATAAATTTTCTATAATTCAAAATAATATTTTTACCGCCATCTATTGCCGATTAACATTGAAACGAATGTAGAGTCTAAGTTTAGGGAGATATCTTGATTATGTTGCTATAATGTCTATGGTTGCAATTGACGAGTTTGATTGGCGCTTTTAAATAATGTAAATTGTAAAGTAACATTATTATTTTTTTGTAAATGTTAATTCTAACGAATTTTGTAAGGGAATAATGATATTGTTACTACTTCGGGGATAATTTTTGTAATCGGTTGTGAAGGTATAACAGAAGAGGATGTGAGGTGATGGTTGTGAATAACGGGAGTTATTTATTAGGCTTTGACACAAAATTCACAATTCAAGGCACGTGGAAAAGAGTCATATACTCGTAGCTTGTGTCATGTGAAAAAGAAAAAAAAATTAATTTTAAATTTTTTTTTTCAATAATTGAAATCGCACATGTAATGTTCGAATTTTCAGTTTCAATATTAAAATTTTTGTATTAAAAATTAAAATTCTTGTATTACAAAATTTTGATAAAAAAATCTACAAACATATTTAAAAAAAATAGAATCATGGAAGCACACTGGAAATTACACTATGAATTAAACTAAGATTTGTTTTTTTTATATATTACTAGCTAGTTCCCGCGGCTTCGTGCACGTTGCAAAATAAAAAATAACACTTGACCTCTTGTTGCTATGACACTTTGGCTTTTTTTTTATATATTTTATTTTGGATGATCCCTTGGGAACACTCTTCTTTTTCTAGATGAAAGACACCCTATGTCCTTTCTGGTGTCCCAGACAACGTGTATGCAAAATTTCATGGTGATCGGTTTACTAGTTTTTGCGTGAAAGAGTTACAAACATCCATTCATCCAAACATACTTTCGCATTTCTGGGACACCAGAAAGGACATAGGGTACCTTTCATCGTTCAACGCGGATGAATAATAATTTTTTTTTTATTATGTTATATTAATATGTATTGAAGCATATTGTAGCCTGTAACGCGTAACGTGTGACATGTGACATTTGAATTTACACCCATAAATTTTCATAACACGAGCTTATATATGAAAATCTAAAAACACTAATTAATTCAATTTTCAAATTCAAGTCACTTTTGTTATAATACTATCATACATATAACGACACATTGGTCGAGTGGTTAAAGTCCTTGTCTTAGCGCTATGTCTCAAGTGTCCCGGGTTCGATTCTCGGCAGAGACATCTTTGAAAATTAACTTTTCAGTTGTCTGGGTGTAGCTCGTAACATAAACCTATTGAGTGCTTACTTTGAGGGCCACACAATTGGTCTTTGGCGATTTCTTATTATAAAAAAAATACATAGGATTATTTTCAGTTTCAAGTAATTTCAAATTAGTTAAATACTTTAAACATTGTCGAATCGATAACCGATTCGACAATGTTCAATTCGTTGGCAGCGAAGTCGGTTTCAATGTTTTATCAGACGAACACCGTTAATTCCGGTAGGAACGGTTGTGAAATAATTTAATGGATTCTTTCTGATCTAATTAACAGATTGTTCAACAATTGAATCGAATGTTCACGATTGTTAACGATAAAACTTGAAACAAAGAGCTTTCTATAGAGACGTTTCTTTCTGGAAAATTCAGTTTTTATATACAGTTTCGTCTTATTTTGAAACTTGGTTTCCATCCCGGCTATTTTTTTATTCCGGACGCCCGAAGCAAAAACGGAGTGTTATAAATTTGACGTTAGACTGAGATTAGCGTGCATTATTTTTTAAATTTTCTAAAATTCTAAAAACTATTTTTTCACCTCGGTAATATGAGTACAATGAGTGAAAATTGTTTTTTGAAAAAAAAAAAAAAATTACGTACAGACACGGCCCGTTTACGATTTTATGATGATTTCAAAATGCTATATTATAATATTATATTGAGACTGGAATGATTAATACTGGGGTGTCTATTAAAAGGGTTGGTTGACTTTTTTATTATTACTGTGCAGTAATAATAATAAATCCTAAATAGCCCAATTACTGTGTATTTATTATATATTTGTACAAGATGTTTAAATGTCATAACAAATTAATGCCGCCCACTAGCTTTTAAAATCAAGTGGGTGTCTTCTTTGACAAGATTATAGATATTAATTAAAATAAAATAAATATCCAAAATGTCCTCAAACTGTGTTTGCTATTCCGGTCGTGCGTGGTAATCTTATAGATGATTTTATTTCTATTTCTTGAGAATTTAATCTACTTTAGGAACCCTAACAGTTGAATGAATACCAATTGTTCATACTTTAGTTCACTGTTTGAATGTTTCTTCTACTTATATATCATTTTGTTATCAAAATATAATATGAAAATAGTATTTTTATGTACATATATTTTTAAAAAGGTGTCTTAACGTGTCAAAGCGCTTCAAGTTTTGGCACAGCGAATTTTAGTCAGCGTTGAGCGCTCGAAAGTGACATACCTTTTTTCCCCTTGTCTTTACAAGAGGAATCCATCATGAATACCCACTGGCCTGGGGAAAGACCGGTGGGTTATGTCGGACTTCTACCCCGAGTTGGTAGTGGGCAAAACCTACCGACTAAACCTCTTGGCATCCTCCGCATCAACCTATAGGCGAAGTTATTTATTTATTTATTTATTCAAAACAGCAACAGCTTAGCACACTCATAATTCTAACCCTACCGCCCAAAATCTAGGTCCAGTGTACAAGCCAATTAGAGCTGAACACATAATTCACTGGTACATAAGCTCCAACAAAATAACAAAGTTGCGAAGTCGGACGAACACTTTTCCGCAACTCTAAAAGGGACATACCTAGGGACGATGACAATTGAAATCGATTATATAATTTTAACTAACAAAGATTTCCACACAAAGTACCTCTTCTACGCTGGCCTTTGGATTAACAGCACCCTTGCAGCATAGATACCAGTATTTCATAGCTATAGTCCATTAAGAATCTATGACATTCTATTTTTTAATAGGCGACTAAATCTACCTACCATCAAATATAAGCAGTCAGCCTGCTAACCTTTCTTGAAAACTTGATAGCACCATGACCCTCCTTCCACCCATGGCCCTAACCGCCTCTCTTCAGGCCGTAAATCATGGTGAACCTCTCACGATAATAAAGTTCGCAGTCCCAAAGGATAGGACCAATAAAACACTAGAATAAGTAGATAAAGACAGGCGCACAATTACGGAAGGCTCCTGACTTAATACTTTCAATCGATCGCGGTTGAAGCCGTCGAGTCAACGCAATGAATTATTAACCAAACTCTCCGTGGCACATAATTAAGAATTCCTCGCCGCCTCTCCTGATTAGAATGCATTTGATGAAGTGGTATTGCGTTAATGGCTTTAAGATTTCAAGCCTTGAATGCGAACGTCTTCTAAAAAGGTACCTTGTATTGCTTTGTTATATCTTTTCCAGTCTAGCTGTCTGTTAAGGTTGTTTTTTTCTCCTAAAAGTAAGATGTTGTTTTATTCTTGTGGCAGACAGGCCGATAGGTTAACTTGATTGTAGTTGGCTATCATCATTGTATATAAACACGAACTTTTACGTTTATTAAGAGCATGATTCAGATCACTTGTTTAAAATATAATAGAGATTAATTGGGAAAATCGACACCCGGGACTACATTTTTGGGTAATGTGATCACAATTTTAAAATTTTTTGCCGCTATTTATTTTTTATGTAATCCTAAATAACTGTGCTCTTGATTACAGTCATATATTAAATAACAGATCCAGTAAGTTTTGTATAAAAAAAAATGTTTAATTGAGTCACCTTTTTTCAGCTAACTTTGACACTTCGTCTTTTAATAAACAAATACTGTACTCCCCTTGGCAAGTTATTTAAAAAATGGCCAATTTAATAAAGATTTCAAAATGCTAAAACATATTCTATTTTTTAACTTTGTGAAGCTAAGTTTTCACTTCTCACCTTCAATCGACAGTTTTTTCGACTGGCAGTTTTTTTATATTGTTTTTTTTTTTTATAGTTTTTATTTTTAGAACGCTGTATAGGTGTAAATTTTCATACACAATATACGAGTGTCATATTTCAATTGTCTATGGCACTCTATAGCACTTATATTATAATATTTGACGTTTATGACTATTTAGGTACGTATCGCATGTCTACTATGTATATCCTGTTATTACTGTAACACTCGTGATGTATGCCAAACTTATTACCGCTTTCGGTTAGGAATTCAATGACTCCGTACCTTTTGCCGCGGTTTCAGATGCCTACTGCCATTCTCAATCCATAAATATCTGTGGCATTACAAATACGGCACATAGCCCAACAATCAAAGTGACTTAAATTCAATATTAACCGAAATATACATTATATACATCTATAAAATCCAGCTGGATTGGGTTGCATTCGAGAAGCGTCGTCACCACTGCTTCGACGTCTATAGTCAGTGCGTCTCGCCAGTAATGACTTAATTATGGTGACGAAACGTATCCTTTCACATCAGCGAGCCATGGAGCGAGCGATGCTTGGGGTTTTTTGACAGTATAATTAAAAATTAATTCTGGAATTCGTCGAAAAACCAAAGTTGTCGACATAGCCAAGAGAATTAGCAAGCCGACAGTCACATTATGTCGCAGAGAGAGCGGATAACCGATGGAGTAGACGAGTTCTCGAATGGAGGCCACGAATTTGAAGACGTAGCCTGGTACGCCTTGCGACCAGAAGACAGACTTGAAAGGCATCGTAGGAAGCGGCTGAATGCAAAGAGCAGAGCATTGTGCGTGATGGCAAGCCTTGGGAGAGGCCTATATACAACCTACTTTCTATTAGTGAAAATCGTATCAAAATCCTTTGGGTGGTTTAGAAGACGTAAGCGGTGCAAGAGACAGAAGCTCACAGGGTTTTATTATGTAATATGCATATATGTATATAGACAAAATTATTTTTTCTGTAATAAATTTTAAAACGTAATCGTCAAAAGGTCAAAGGCAATTATATCTACGATTGGAGGCCACGCGAAGTTTTGATCCGACATGAAACATGAATGTCGTAATATCGTTACGAATTTGGCCAAAACCCAAAAGCTTCCGCCTTAATTGACGTCCATCTGATATTTTTTTAAGGTGACAAGTCATAATTTTCGACACGGGTCTAAAAACTTTTATTAGCGTAATTTTTTTCTTTTTAACAACCCGACGCCTAACGCAAAAGAGGGGTGTTGACCTGTGTGTCTGTGTATCTTAATGTTTGTCTGTGGTATCGTAGCTCCCAAACGGATGGACCAATTCTAATCTGTTTTGTTTTTGTTTGAAACCAGATGTAATCTAACTACAGTTTATGAAGATCTGTTTAGGCGTTTGAAGATCATCAGCCCATTTCATATTTGACGAAGGGATTTCACTAACTTCCACAGGTTCGATTGATCTAAAATTTGTTATAATGTTACTTCGGTGGATTCTTCAGCAACTTACAAACAGGAGATGTACTAAGTGTTCAATAAAATCAATAAGTCCTTCCTTCTCGGCGATTATTAGTCTTTTGTGCGTACATGTAACTCAGACATATAAGTAAAGAAGGAAACTTTCCTAACTCATGTAGAAAGTCTTCCTACGTCTTTAAAAATACCTTGTCTTCTTGGACACATAGATTTACGATGTCAATGTCTTGTTCTATCATGACTAATATTACTAACAAGCATAGCTTCTAGCTTCTAACAGATATATGTTTGTTATAACATAATTATATATATATTGAATTTATTTATATTAAGATAGATCACATCGGATTTTCCCTTAACAATACCAATCTCTCAACAAAAGTCAAAACAAAAAGGTTTTCGTCAAAAGTTCGGGGTGTCAAGCAATCACCGTCCTTATCATATACTAATGACTCCATTAGCTAATAAGATTTTCCCGTGACTTAGTATTTCCAACAAATTAGATTGCTTCAATCACTTCGTGATATGATTGCCAAGCTTTGACTTTAACGTGAAATCTATTGCTTTAGTGGTGAGCTGAGACGAGGCAACTCAATACTCTTGACTCAATCTTAAACTCTTTTTTAGCTGACTTAGATTTTATTTCATCATAGCTACACCTTAAGTCCCTCAGAATTTTTGCATACTGAATCTTTCTAAGCATCACTGAACCAATTCTAATTGACTAAGATTTTATAAGAGTTAGGTAGGCCAAGCCGGGAGCGTGTCGCTAATATCATATAATCTTAATTTGAATGTAATGTAGAATTCATTAACATATTTAACATTTATGTATTATTATTAAATATTAATTACAATTATTATTTAGTTTAGTTCAGCCTGATCGACACTAAAACCACTATTGTGAAATATCTAAGAAATTTTTCCTTGTTTCCTATATTATGTATTAGGACTTTTTATTCTTATTTTCTTAAAATTTTAAATCTTTATTTTGAGGCTTTTCCCTTATGAACATATCGCCTCAATGGGCTAGGTCGTATATACATATTCATCTAATACTAAGCACTAAATCTAGAACAGTTAATATTCTACAGCTTCCTAGCATGTATTAGGACTTGTAAGAGTAATTTGACTATTGCCACATTTCTTTTTCATTTATGCTGTTAGCACATCACTCTTAGGTAGTGATGTCACACGACTGCCCTCGGCATGCCCGGTTTTCCACTCGGGGTGATCCGGTTTAACCATTTTGTTTTACACATATCCGGGAAGAAAGCTATTTGTCTGCCGCCGTAATCGAAAAACAAACATAGGGGATAATCTAGCTGGGAATTGAAAAATAGAATTCCTTTTTTGGCTAAGAATCTTCCTCAACTTATACTATACTAGCTTTTGCCAGCGACTTCGTCCGCGCCCCTTTTCCTTAATGGTTAAAACATTTATTCAATCTTTATCTATACACTTACTGTTGCACGCGACTTCGTCCGCGTAACTTTATAAAATATAGCCTATGTTACTCGCTGATAATGTAGCTTTCTATAGGTTAAAGAATTTTTAGAATCAGACCAATAGTTTTTGAGTTTATTCATTACAAACATACAAAAATACAAATCTTCTCTCTTTATAATATTAGTATAGATTTATAATAAAATCGTAAGCAATCCGTGTCTTTAACTAAATATTTTTTTCAAAAAGCAATGAGTACACGATGTACTTGTTCACTGAAGTCAAAAAATATTTTTTAAATTTTTCTCTGTTTATGTGTTTGTCAGTGCGTTTGTACACTCTAATCTCAGAAATGGCTTAACCTATTTGAATGCACTGATTATATATGTTAGAACGAAAACGAACTAAAGCGTGTACAAAGTTGCGGCCACCAACTAGTTGCTCATATACCAACTAGTGAGGTGATTTTTTTTATTTTTATTTTTACATGATCCCTCGGGAACATTACTTTTTCTGGATAGAATGTACCCTATGTCCTATTCTGTATCCCTGACAACGTGTATACAAAATTTCATGACGATCGCGATCTGAGTAGTTGAACTTTAAAAGCGTAACAAGCAAATCACTTTTGCGTTTGTAACATTTTAGGATTGGAACTTGCATACTAACATTTGATTGAAAAGCGTTTGTCTGTCATTTTGTTTGTGTACATTTAGTTATGTTTAAATTTACATGAAATTTTTGAATGAAAGCATTCAAATTCAAGTAGCTCTGTTTTACATTTTACTGTTATCGCTCATAACAGTAAAATGTAAAACAGAGCTACGAGCAGTAAAGAGTAGATTAAGCAATTTCATCGTAACAAAAGTATTAAAAAAAAAAAACTTTATTATTGAAACACATTTCGTTAAAGTCACTGTTACAATGATAAAAAGCATAAAATACATAAAAATAATATTATGACATAAAAAGACTGCCCTCCGTGAATATCATTCAAATGTAACTTACAGTCGTTTTGAATATTTAAAAATTTTATTTTTAAATAAATTTTAAAAAATAATAAATTAATTATTATTATTTTTTTAAAATTTTATTTTTAAACATCAAACATTTAAAAAAAAAAATTATACATAAATATGTTATTTCATATTAAAAAAGCGACAAATTTATGTTACTTCGTCGATTGATGTGCACAATGGTCGAGTGGCATAACGCAACTCGATCTCAATGGGGCCCGTGTTCGATTCTCGACTGGGCCAACTTTGGAAATGAACTTTTAAAAGATGTCAGACGTTATATTTTGCTTGTATATATTGTGTCAGGAGTTATTTATTTTAACTTTTCAACGCGGACAAAGTCGCGGGCACCAATTAGTAGATATTTAAAAAATTCTAAATTAACGAAAATTCAACTTGACTCTTAATTAAAATTATATTAAGTATTAGAAAATTAGAAAAAAAAAAACTTAAATTTACTTCTGTAATAAATATTTAGTAAAAAATAAAAATGTGTGAAATTAATGGAAATTAACATATCTTTTTGAAATAGTGGCGTTAATGTGCCAAAAATATTAGAAAATGTAAAAAAATTTAATTAAATAAAACACCTATGTAAATATACCTTAGAATGAAATCCCTATTTTGTGAAATTTGTACAGCGTGTTAAGATTTTTCTATAATGTAAATAATTAATTATAAATGTCTATAAATAATTAAACATTTAGCTTTAAATGGAGAAAAGAAATGTAAATTCATTTATTAATAACAAATGATGTAAGCTTTTCATCGAAACTTCGTAGATTTATAAAAGACATTAATGTTTATATAATTGTTAGATCTAAATACTTTTCAGTGAGTATATTTGTTTAAAAAAAAAATATTGTTATTTATTTTTTAATTAATTATCACCTTTTTTAATTTTTAAATTTTTATAAAAAATTAAATTGATATGATACTTAAATAAAATTTAATTTGTAAATATTACTATACAATTTGTAAGCAAAAGACGCTTATTTAACTAGAATAGTTTAATGCATAACCTCATTTTCATGATAAACAGATATTTTGTCATTACACAATAAATAACATAATTTAACTTTTGTTTTGAACTATTCATTCATTAGTTTGAGTTTTTGATGTTTAGTTAACAGTACGGATAAAAATAACTTATAAAATTTCTAATTGATCTGAAAGTTGTTTAATCAAAAATAAAATTTATAAAAAAAAAATCGTTTCTTTTAATCAGTTTTTTTTTATATAGAAATATAAATATAAAGTAATATAATATAAGAAATACATATATATATATATATATATATTTCTATATTTTCTATATATATATTTCTATGTTTTTCTTCGCACAGTCAATGTCAGTTTCATGTTAGAGGAAAGCGACCTTGACAACACTTGGTTACTTTTTTATGATCCCTTTTTATGAATGGTTGCACTACTAAATAGATAAAATACGTACTAATAATAAAAATACGTGTTAACTATTTGCTTTATTAAAAAAATGTTACGAACCCCTGAAATTTTGTATGCACATTCTTTGCGTTGTCTCCGTGGCTTTGCTTTAAAAAATGTTATCTTGAAACAATGAAAAAGTAAGTTATTATTTCTTGTAATAAAAGGAAAACAACATAAGTCACACACAAAAAAAATTGTGTGTGTCAGCTCCAACACACGAATGGAGTTTACTCCTTACGAATGATTATAAAATTTAAATTTTCACAATTCGAACACACCGAAATAACGACATTGTTCTTTTTTTAAATAATATTGTGCATTATCTCTGAAACTTCAGATATTCTAAAATATTAAAAAAAAAAAATTAGAACGTAACTATAACGCATTCGTGTAACAATTTTGATTTTACTCCAATAAATTTTCATACCACGGGCTTATATGGGCTCCAAAAAGTTATTTTCATTTCAGTGCCTTCTAAGACCAGCTGCTTTGTTATTTCCACCAAACATTTACCTGAAATATGTTAAGATATTTTGCTATGAAAATTCATTCAGTGTAATCTAAATATAGCGTAACGAATTCCTTTCCGTTTACGAGTATGATATCTGATATATTGTAAAGCGAAATCCCTATGGGATGCCTCATCTGTTCATCTAAGTACACAGTACAAAATAATACAGTTGTATAACTTTGTTAAAGTTACATTTAAGTAATGCATTTTCCACCTCTTATTTGTTAAATATTTAAGTAATTCCTACACCACACTCGGTAAATAAACAATAAAATTTGCGTTTGTAAAGTATCTAAAGTCTAAGTCTAATTTGTAAATAATTATAGAGTATCATTTAAATGTAACAAGAAAATAAAGTGTACCATTAAATACGTTTTAATAATATAAAAATAGTTATTTTTAATGATTGTAAAAAGTTTATTTAAATAAAGTGTTATGAAGGAGTTCAGTCGTTGCTTCATTTGAACGTGCTTTGAATAATTCGCATATCTATTTATTTAATTACTAGCTGTTGCACGCGACTTCGCCCGCGTAATTTTATAAAATATAGCCTATGTTACTCGCTGATAATGTAGCTTTATATGTGAAAGAATTTTCAAAATCGATCATTACGAACATACACAAATACAAATATTAGTTTAGAAATATAATGACATAACTTCGGTTATCTACAACACAATTAAAACCTTTACTTTAGGGAGCGTAAATTTAGTGTGACTTGCCTATTTTTTTATTTATTCACTATCACTATTTATTTTTGTATATTATTAAATATATTAAGTAGATCGTTTTCACAAATTCATTTCACTTTTCATATAAAACCCTAGTTGCGACTTCTATTTGTTCCCGAATCACATCATGACGGATAAATAACGAGTCCGATAGAAAATCCCAAGCAATTTATATAGTAAAGAAGATAAATCGCTGGATTTGTTGATACAGAAATGAAACAGCGAATTTAGCTTTTAACATTTATTTAACCGTAACTTCAAGACAGTAAATAAAATAAAAAAAAAATTAAATAATAATTCACGGAATAAATTCTTACAGTGATAAAGTCGTACACGACATCCATTCAGTTGACATGTTACTGACAAGTAGGAAAATTAACATTTCTGCCATTTCTTTTTTTCTTATACTTAATCCTATTATGCTGGCTAACGCAATTTCAGCATATTTAGAGCTGTTTGTGTTAAAGGCGACGGTAGCAACATACCATCAAATGAACAATCAATGTGTCTTATGACCTTTAAAATGGCCCGAAAGTTAATAGACATTTCCGGATAGGTATTTGAGGCAAGTTGAAAACTTGTCCTATAACTCTTCTATAATACCCCTAACACAGAACTACAGACCAGGCTGGGGAGTAGTGGGGCTAAATCAACTCTTATATTTTCTAGGTAGAAAGAACTTTCTATCTAGAAAGTCCTATCAAAATTATCTGTCCTTACCTACCCGGAAATGTCTACCATCTCTCGGAATAAAAGGTCTTTATATATCTTTGAAAATTATACTCATGAGATGAGAGTATATTTTTTAAATGATTCTTAACTGTTAATATTATATTAAATCAAAAAGCCTTAAAAGTTCAGGAGCTGACGGATGCGAGTGTTCTTTCATCTGGAATTTCATAAATATTTCAAATACAATCTAGGTAATTGAAAAGTATACTGTTTTCCGGAAGTGTCTACAACATATCCTGGGTAAGTTACATTTAATACGCGACCGCATCAGTTGGGACTCGGGACTACACGACATCATCCTTTATGGCCACGATATGTATCCTTCCGAGAAACATAGTTACGCATAAGATTACAGCGTGACCGTTCTCACACCTAAATGTATGCATACATTAAGTTGCTATGCCGAACCAACACGGAGCTTATAATATCTACACTAACATTATAACAGAGATAAGATTTCATTTTATTATGTCTTTGTTTGTAGAGTAACTCAAAAACTAATTAATTTATTTTAAAAATTCTTTCATCTACTTATAGAAAGTTATCCAACTTCAGGTACGTACTTAAAGGTAACTTCTTATAATAATTATAGCTATATTGTATTCGCTGATCTATGGTGGATCCAGGCTGCTTTTGACCGATCTTATTGGAAAATTATGGGGTAGGCCTTTGTTCAGAGTGGACGTCCTGCGACTGAGATGATGATGATGATGATGATGATGATAGTGATAGAAACCTACATTATCAGCGCGTAACATACGCTGTATTTTGGTAAAAAAAGAGATTTCTTTGGCACTGGAACAGCGCGGGATGCTGGCGACGGTCAGTGGAATAAAAAAAGGAACATGCTCTATTCCAGTCCAGCGCTGGATAATCGAAGCTTCACTTGAATGGAATGTATTTACATTATGCCAGTGCCAATCCAATGCCAATCCAGTGCTGGATTCATTTACTGGATCAATATAAAACAGCTGCAAAGACAGTTGAGCAGAACGCAGCTTGTCCTGCAAAAAGTATAAATCACATTGCCAGTTTGTGCATTTATCCAATTTAAAAAACCAAATGTACGCATAACGTTTGGTCCAATAAAATTAGAAACAGCCAACTTAAGAGGATTTTGCTTGTAACATATTAAAGTAACAGCAAACATTGACCGACGCTCGATCTCCCAACTCGTTAGCGCGTTCCAGTAATGTTATTTCGTAACTAGCCCGCACTCATATATACATAAATAAACAGCTAGATATGCAGATATTATGTTTACCCAAGGATAACACCCTCGCCGTGTCGCAGGGACAGGGATTCGTACCCAATTAATAATAAATACCTTTATGAAATTGGAACAGGCGATTTCATTGCGAGTGAGGAATTCTGCCTAAATACATCCTTTGTGTAAAAGTTTTCATTGGGATTTTCGCCTTATTAATTTGTCAAAGGCAATTTGATTTAATTTATACATAATGAGGAATTCTTGATCCCTACTTTTTCATTAGTATTATTTTTTAATATCTAAACTGAATATTCAAACTTTTATGTAATAATTTTTGATGAATACATTTGGTTAGTAAAACTCTACGTTAAAAGTTATTAACAACTAAATACTTATACTAACGATTTTCTTTTCACTTCACCCATCGATATATACATATATTCTAGAAACATATATATAAAATTCCTAGTGATTTTAAAGCAGATTTTCCTTAATTTAAGATTTATTTGTAAAGTAAGCCAATAGGCATTAGATATTCGGAAAATAAAATTAAAGTAATTAGTATAATGACGCTGTCCAACCAATATATCTGTTAAGTATATAACTAAATGTTAAGTTGGTTTGTGTACGTTTCAAAAATTCTATAACGGGTACACCGATTTTGATTCGGTATCACATATGGAAATAGTAATAAACGAGGAAGATTTTTATAATATAAAAATTGCATCCAGGGCGAAGCAGGTAACTATTATATGACAATTTTGCATACACTTCTTAATATAATAAAGTCTCAATCTAAGTATATTGACGACCAATTACACATAAGTATGTAAATATAAAAAAGCCAAATTATATACAAAAGACTGTTTCTATATTGATAGTATCTGTACATTAAATTTAAAATAGACCAAATTACAAGCCTAACCAGGATTCGAACTTACGTTCACGTTGCTGCCAGTCGAGTTTTCAACACAATCACCTACGAGTACCTTTGCTAGCACCAAATATACGAATGAAATATATACTTCAGTATATACTTGGGCACCAAAATTATTTTCAAACATACATAAAACACTCTGCCCACATTGAGCACACAATCGATATGTTCCGTTCAAATAAAGAAAACAATAGCAACAGAAACGATGGAAAAACAAAATATTGGAATAACCAAAACAACACTGGACATATTGCCGTTTTTAATCGAACTTATTTGAATTCGGATCACCGGCTGTTACTTTTTGATTTATTACGTTCAAATAACAAAGAGGTTTTGGAATATGGAAAGGCTACCATAACAATTAAATACTTATGTTATTAAAGTGTGTTTTTAATAAAATAAATACACCATATAAGTCGTCAAACAAGCAGAAGGTCAACGCCACATATGGTATAAATGCGCTGCCGAATATAGTAAGATAAAGCATTAATTCGTACTAATATTATAAATGCGAAAGTTTGTTTGGATGTATGGATGTTTGTAACTCTTTCACGCAAAAACTACTGAACCGATTACCATGAAATTTTGCATACACGTTGTCTGGGACACCAGAAAGGACATAGGGTACCTTTCATCCAGAAAAAAGGACTATTCCGAGGGATAAATAAAAAACTAACGCCTGGCCAAAGTGTTATAGCAACACGAGGTCAAGCGTTATATTGCTTTTCTTTATTTTCAACGCGGACGAAGTCGCGAGCACCAGCTAGTAAGTGATAATGAAACATATGCTGTCATTTCACGGTGGTCTTATCTAAGGGTGTGGTTACTGCCACCAGATGGTATGCCCGAATAGCGACAGCTAGACTGGTCCCTGCTACTACTTGCCTTATCCAGACCAAAGCCAACTATGAAAAACTCATTTTCAAAGTTGGCCCAGCCGAGAATCGAACCCGGAACCCATGAGACAGAGCGTTAAATCAAGTACCTTAATCACTCAGCCAAGGGACTCAGCTTTTATTTTATTGATAAGTGTCAGCGCTATTACATCCAGGCTGCTCGTTAGTTCTACGGACATAGGACGTCCACTGCTGGACATAGGCATCCCCTATAATTTTCCAGTTGAAGCCTAGATCCAACGACAACCTGTGACCCTCTAATTAAACCAACTTAGTAACCTAATACTAACAAAATTACAAGAAATTAGGTGATTTTTATTTATTTACAGAAGAGACCAATGTTCTCTGTCGCTCAAATACTTTATAAAATTACCTAAACTCACTTGATGAATAAAATTTAGAACATGAATATAAAATAAGGTTAGGCGAACATAGCAGCGGAACTACGGTAGGCCCGTGGCAACAGGAAACGCAACATATGTAGGTGGCTTTCAAACTGTGACCTGTTACAATAGGAATGAAGTTTCGTGTGGACTCAACGGAAGTAGGGGCCGTTTACAACACGAACTGAACCCTGCATTTATCACAGACATATTATTTAATAGATGAGAATATTTTGTTGACTTACTTGAGGTTCTGCAGGTTAATAATTACTCTAATTAGTATCACTTAGTACACGTGTCAGTGTCTGCGGAAGGAACATATTTTTAATGCCTTCTAATACGTTGTTAGTCGTTAACGATTATTGTGTTAACGACCAGCATATACTTACTAGCTTTTGCCCAAAACTTAGGAATAGTTAAGATCTATATAATTACACAAAAAAGTGGTTGTGCCAAGAAAATTTAAATATATTTGAATAATTGAATAGTTCCCATGAGATGAGTGGACATTAGCGCAACGCTTTTTACAAACATGATAAATTATCTAAAGTTTCTGCATGAAATATTAGTTTATTCGCCCCATGCAACTGTGCCTTGGGGAGACATTTGCTCATAAAATGTAGACGATTCGTGAAGAAGCGATCGTGCCTCGAGAAATGTTAACTAAAACTGTAATAAATGCATGCCGTATAGTAAAAACATAAAACTACTATCGGTTCTAAAGTATGAAAGGTAAAAACTATCTATAAAGACGCACGCACGCACGCACGCACGCACGCACGCACGCACGCACGCACGCACGCGCACACACACACACACACACACACACACACACACACACACACACACACACACACACACACACACACACACACACACACCCTAACGAGTTTCATTTGCATTGAGTTTCTTTCGGGGTTTCTTCTCAGAATCGTCATCTTGGCTTTTTTCCGAGACTCTGGTAAATTTAAATTTATAATAACGATCATAAGAGTTTCTTGGAGAAACCTAATTGATAAATAAATATTTTGATTTTTGATTTGATTTTTGTATAACAATGTCTCGCAGATCAAGACATTGGAATCCTTAAATCTTAAATTGAATCAATATTTTATTTTAAAAATGCTAAAAATTCTGTAAAGGTATTTTCATTTGAAATAGTGAAATTGTTTAAACTCGAAGCCATTGAAAATAATTTTATTTTAAACAGACACAAACAAAACAATCCTAATACGTTGTCGAAGTTTTCTTGAAGATATTGTTTTTTAAATGAAAACCTATCGCGAATGTAACAAGATGTTAAGGGCAAAGGTCAAGTGGACTAGAAAGGCACTCGAAGGGTTCTTCAATTTCATTGTTATAAAATTCCCGAAGCTTATAGTGAATAACAATAGAGGCGTTACGAAAAGAAAGCCCCTTCACCTGCTTTCATCATATTAAAGAAAGTTTTTTATGTGGTAATTTTTGTAAATCTATATTCATAAAATCATTTTTCTATAATAAAACAGTACTTTTTTCTGTATCTCTGAAAACGTGTATGCAAATTTTTTCAATGATCAGTGAAAGCGTAACAAACTAACTTTCGCATTTATAATATTAGTTGGGATATTTTTAAAAAATATATACTATATTTTAGTAAGACTGTTTATGCTTTATAGACACTTTTATTATGCTAAGAAAAGTGCTCTCGACTGAAGACCTGAAGCTTGAAGAGATAGTATAAACACTAAAATTTTACAATGTTAACTATGGAAAACATAGTAATAAAACTCTTGTGTTGAAAGACTAACCTTTGAAGTCCCATAAAATCAACCAACCAAGTTAGCGATCCCTAAAACTTAGGTACACAACTTTTGCAAATTCCAATATGACGTTATGCACTGCAATCTTATATACTTGTGACCTACATTTAATATATGTGTGGAATAATTTACAAGCAATAAGAGTTTATTAATAATACTATATCTTCTTCTTTGTCTTAATATATAAAAGGCAATGTGTGTATGTTCCAATATGTTCCCTATGGACTTCAAAACCGTTGAACCGATTTATATATATATAAAAAAGTAAATAATATATTCTCTCCGCTTCTGTTTGTTCAACCCAAAGGATTTTGATACGGTTTTCAAGGTTTGTGTACTTATATAATTTTCAAAAAATAGTAATACATATCAGTCGTTGGACTGCACGGCAGACAGTCCTACGACTGGCTTACTGGCTGGCAACAAAAAAAACTAGATCAGAGGTGTATACTACATTGATCCTTGTTATCATATCTAGTAAGTTTATTTTTATATGTAGTTGTCTTCTTAGTACTTATATACAGGTACAGGTATCGATTACGGTAACAAGTCGCGAGTTCAATGGTTTTTTCCCATCTCAAAAATTGTTCATTTTTTAATTTTAAATTAATATCAACGCCATCTCTGTTCTCACTGATATATTATTTCAATTCAAAATTCAATTAGTTTCTAGTTCTAAACATATTTCTTCTGTTACAAAAATATACCGTTACAGTAACAAGTCGCAAGTTCAATGGTTTTCTCTCATCTCAAAAAAGCCCAACGCGCCTAAGGAAGTTTTCACTTCAAAAATTGCATCCATGCGAAGCCTGGGGCGTGTAGCTAGTTTTATTGATATATTGATTTCTTCTTTGATTATTAGTTTTAATGTGTTAGCCCTCCCTCGCTTTTCGCTTAGCCATCTCTAATAGCGTTAGTATTGCTCGCAGGTGACCCTGAGGGATCGGCTCCACATCGGAATCCTATATTAAGTATGTAAGAGTATGAAACTGAGGCAGAAATAGATCCTGTAACAGCGACACCGTATAACGTATCAGCCATAGCTGAGCTATTTCATCCGCTCTCATTATTCTAACGAATGATGATGAGTTATTTGAATATGCAGTTAAAATCATTATATTTACCTCGACTAAATTTTTATGTCACTAATTTCTGCTTTATACTCGTTTACTGATTATTAACTTCTAATTGTATTGTAAATCTAAAGAAAATAACTTAAAACTAAAGGAAAGGGGATTTAAAAAAATGTCAATATTAATATTATCAAGATCTAATACTCAATTTCTTCTGAAATGTTGTTTGCAGTTTATGACTGCAGAAAGCAGAGTGCCAGAGCTATGCCGCTCTCTTACTGGCTAACCCAAAGACTTTTTAGCACGACCGTAGGTAGTTTGAGTCGAACACGACATCCGCTACTCGAACGCAGTGTGCCCCCCTTTCTTTAACGTTGGGAAATCCTCATGGCAGTTATATGGGACACTGTGGGATTATGCAGGATTCCTACCGGTTAAAACCCAACGAATTCCTAACGCGGCCGTAGATGGGCGGGGTCGCGGAGACGTTATGACACGACATCGATGTCCCGCCACGGTTATCCAGCGCGGGGAGGGCTTCCCAGAAAGTGGAGGTACGCCGCCCATCTCGGGCGACCTCCAGACGGGAGGTAGTCTCCCCCTAAACACCCTAAACCCTTATGTTCAAGCATAGAATACATGGGGATGTCGAAGTAGTCATCAAAAACCGAAATCCGCCACCTCTATCAAAGGGAAGTTGTCAGTAGTTCACCTACTGACATTTGGTAGTATCGTGTACGAAACCTGATTGGTTGCGTATACTTATTGAATTTTCTTGTTTACCGGTTTATTGCTTTCTTGGGTATTGGAGGAATTTCGTTATATGCAGCGACCGTATGAAATGTTCCTTTCGGTGTCTATAAAATATAGCAAGGAAAAACTTAATGGTAGAAGCGAGAGTCTGAATTCGTTATGGCCTTTTTGATATAACTGTTCAACATAAAGCACCCCTTTAGAAAAAAACACAGTATAAGGACAATAGCGTGCTTCATGCTGTGGGTTTGTTTTGGAATATACACTCAGCTATTTTTTTAAAAAAATTTATGTTAAGATCGACAGACAGGCTGACGGTCCACTTAATGGTAGGTCTACCGTCGCCTATAACAAGCAAAGCCATAAGTGCTGCAAGTGCGCTGCCGTCCATAGAATCCCCTACTCACTCACCAAAACACAACAGCATATAATATGCTGTCATTTCACGGTGGTATTCTGTAAGTAAGTCTCAGGGGGTTCGATTCCCGGCAGGGTCAACTTTGAAAATGTTTTTCAAAGTTGGCTCTGATTTGGATTTGGAAAGTAGTGGAAGCTAGGGCACACTGCTTGTCGCAGTCATTTGGGAATCCCGTCTGGCGACTATAACAACCCCTTTCAGAAAACAACTGTGAAATTACAGCATGTGCGCCGTTGTGTTTCGGTGAATGAACTATATACAGGCACAACTTAATCCTAACTTAATCCTTAATCCTACCATTGTCTACAACGTATTTGCAGACATTTGATTGCTTGTTATAGAAGACAATAGTCAGCTACCATCAAGTGTCTGACAACCTGTCAGCCTGTCCGACAATAATTCTTCCATCTTCGAAAGAGTTGGTCTATTTTTTCGCCAAATAGCGCCGGACCCGTAGCAACATCGTAGCACTCGTAGCTTGACAAAATTATGTCGTAGCATACAGATTGTCGTAGCTCTGCTACGAACACCGCTGGGTTATAACGTTCATTTTTAAATCTAGCTGTAATAATGTACGTCCTCTGGTTAAATATCTGGTTATGAATCTATCTAGAAATTAGAATTCTAGTCTAGAATTCTGTGCCAAGCCTTTTGGTTTTCTATCGGATACATTTTGGAGAATGTGCACAGGAACTTCATGACAGTTCCTACATCTCCTTTTCGTCATCGGACTAATCGTTTTAGACGTAGGACTAAAACGAACTAAACCAACTAGTAACTAATATATATATTAATTAAAATAACATACTGCATAGAGTCCTGGCTATAAATTCATATTACGTAAGATTTTATCACGATGTGAGACAATTAAGTTTGTGAGTTATGTTATGTCTTGAATGCTTACTAGAGCTATTAGTCTAAAACTTAGTTACTTAGTATCTCACAGATTGAACAAAAGTTTTTAATTATCAATTAAAATTATTTATATATCATAACTAACGAGTACATTAACTATCTTAGCAATTATTATGTATTAACCAGCGTTAGGCACATAGTCGTCTGAAAATATACTTTGGCAAATTATTTACAAAACTTAACGAAAACTTATAGGGATTTTATTATGTAATTCATAAGCTACACAATTTAGATGTTTAATAAATTCAACAACTATTTTGATTTTTTCAAATTTTATTATTATTAATGAAATTAAATTATTGGGAGGGGAGCGAAGGAGAAGGGAGAAGCATATGCTGGTTTTTGAAATTTTTATAAAACACATATTTTTATTTTTATTTTCAGGTAATTTTACATCAATCCAAATGACAACGTATCTATTTCCAGATAGGTCTCACATATTATTCCTAATTTAGTTCTTTTCTCGATGACATAAAATTATGATTTGTACTTTTTTTGGTGATAGTCCAAACGAAAATAATGTCCATTATGAAAATTTTTTTAATGTATTTTTCGGTAGATTGAGATGAAGTAGGTTCAGATTATTTCAATATTATGATAGTAGTTTAAGATTAATACTTATAGCATAAATCTTAGTAATAACAGTAAATAATAATAATTTATTTTATTTCGCATTACAAAGATAAATATTTGTTAGTAACAATTAACTTAAAACTATGTTAGTAGTAGCAGATTTTAATAAGATATATGGTAAGAAATGTCGGTGTCAGTGAAAAGTCTTTTCATCAGTATCAGTATAATATAATTCAATTTATATTAAATTTATAAACCGTCATGGCACATTTGGGTTTTGTCAAACGTTGACTTTCGGTGACCTCAACTTGTATAGTACAAATTATAAGCTTTCAATAAGTGTCCATGCGTTACAAATAATTAACAATTACATAATAAAATAAATTTATTTATTCATGACATAAAATTTCAAAAAAAAAAAAAAATAGCGGGGACGGCTCCCTAGTACTGAATATAAATAAATATTCAAAATGAATTAAGTTCAATGTATAAAAATCAAAATTATATTAATAAAATTATATTGTGCAAAATAGACTGAAAAACTGGAAAGCCATTACGGATCATTTTTAAATTAAAATTTAGGTCTTTTTTCAGTTTTTGTCGATTTTTGCTACCAAGGACCTGGGCTACGGCAAAAGTCACTATGCACACTTTTTAGTTAGGTTAAATTTGCAATTGAATGAGGATAACTTAGTCTTGGTAGGCCAAATGGTTTTAAAGATACGGCTATTCAAAGCTTGCAAAGTTTCTAAAAAAAATTGATGTTTTACAGTGTTTTAATTTTCACCACTAAGGATTGGGTTTATGGTAAAAGTTATCTTATAAGTTATTAAAGTGCACTAAATTTCCAATAAAATGAAATAAATTTGGTCTACATAGACCTTATAGTTATTGAGATAACAGCTGTTGTGAAATAACAGTGTATATGCTGTTGTTTTTAAAGTGAAACTTTTATTCTATCGTGTCAAAATTTTTCGTCCATCTATCGCATGTCGCATTACAGAAGGCTGCGGAGTGGGGGTGAAGTGAAAGGCGCTCGGCAGAGCAGCCAAAGCCAATATGGCGGCGCCCATGGGTCGCATCAGCTGACCGTGTAGATAAAAAGTTTCACTTGCATCGTGGTTTCATAAAACCACATAATGTTTTTTGATTTTTTGAATTAATAATGTCGCTTTTCTGTCACAACTTGCGACATCGAAGGCTAATTCAATTCTAACACCCGAGTCTCTAGGGTACAACAAGTTATTAGGACACTTGTATCCCAACCCAAATTAATCCAAACCTGTTGACCCATGCAAAATGGTTTAGCATACAGTTTCAATATAAATATTTACGAGCCCGTATTATCGTTAAATTGTTGTTGATTAAATATTTTAATACTTTATACATTAATATTACAATGTCTAGACAAACCTGATAAAGCTTTACAAACATTTTTAAGAAGCTTGTATATAAAAATACTTATTAGATAATAAATAAATATATAAATAAATAAATTATATATAAAAAAATTAATCATCTTAATAATGTACTATTAGATAAGAAGAAATTATAGATATTACTGGGAAAATATCGTGTAACTTGGTAATGAGGTTTTATAGATTTTTAGTCCTACGACTGCCAGTTTTTTTTTTCTTAAGAATATTTGCAATTACTTTTTGAAAAAGCTATTTATTTTTTGGAAGGAAGTAAATATGTAATTTTCAGAAAATCAGTACACAACATTCCACAATATACAATATAAATTGAGATATAATATGAATGGAATATAGTCAAAACATTCACAATAATCGTTTGGTTTTTCTTCAAATTTAAATATTTCCGATTTTAAACCACAGAGTCCCGACTAAATATTAACACAAAACAGAATTAGGTTAATGAGGAGTAGACGGATGTTCTACCTTTTCATCATTAATTAACTTTGTGTTTGTTTGCACCCAATTTTGATTGCAAAATTTTAACCCAACGATTACACGAGATAAATTTATAGCCTTACGCGGACGAGACTGTATTTGCTTTAAGGTACATTCACGGTGCAAGCGAGGATTAAAAACAAACTCCTAATTATTTTCCTGCAATTTCGTGTATTTAATTAAACAAGCTATAACTAAAATTACAAACTAACTTCCGACTTAAGAGGCTAAGGAGTTGGGTATCCCGCTGACTAGTTAATGCTGCAGCATCAGGTCAAGGTTACCATGTCATGCAAATACCATCGAATTAACAGTATACCAAATTTGACATCAACTGAACCTGTGGAAGTTAGTGAGATGCCTTCGTCAACTAGGAAATGAGCTGATGATTATTAAAACAAATGAACAGATATTCATAAATTATAGCTAGAAACTTCTATATTTCTTCTTTCGCCCGTCAAATCGATCAAGGTTATCACTTTTTTGTCCAAATATCTTTACACTAGCTGGTGCTCGCAACTTCGTCCGCGTTGAAAAAAAAAAAAGCAATATAACGCTTGACCTCGTGTTGCTATAACACTTTGACGTTAGTTTTTAATTTTTTATTTATCCCTCGGGAATAGTCCTTTTTCTGGATGAAAGGTACCCTATGTCCTTTCTGGTGTCCCAGACAACGTGTATGCAAAATTTCATGGTGATCGGTTCAGTAGTTTTTGCGTGAAAGAGTTACAAACATCCAAACATACTTTCGCATTATAATATTAGTAAGAAGTATAGATAGAAGTATAGACAATAGGAAGTATCATTTTGACTGTGATTTTGGCTTAATTTATCTTGCATATAAAACGCTACAACTAGCACCATACCCGACAAATATAAATTCAACAAGGGTGTTGTACTCAACAAGGAAGAAACAAATTTGGCTATTCAAAATTATACGAAATTAATAACAGAGGCGTGTGACCACGCCATCCCGAAGAGAGGGTCGAAGGAGAGACTGGCGCTGCCGTGGTGGTCGGAAGAACTTGGGATCATGAAGAAAGAGGTCGCCACCAGGAGGAACAGAATCAGGAACGCTGCTCCGATCCGGAGGTCGTGGGTCGTTGAGCAATATCTCGAGAAAAAGGAGGAGTACGAGTCGGCGGTGAGGCAGGCTCAGACAGACTCCTGGAAGTCTTTCTGCGAGAGGCAGGACGGCGAAAGCGTCTGGCAGGGCATTTACAGGGTGATAGGAAGGACCACCGTCAGGGACGAGGACGTGCCACTGGAGAGGGATGGCATGGTTCTGGATGCGAAGGGCTCGGTGGGGTGGCTTGCGGAGGCATTCTACCCGAAAGACCTTCCCAATTCGGATGAAGAGGTTCACCGCCAAATCAGGAAAGCGGCGGAAGGAGTGAATATTGGGGAACAAGACTCTTCTTGGGACCCTCCATTCACTCTGACCGAGCTCGAGATGGCGGTGAGGTCCTTCAATCCGAAGAAGGCCCCCGGCGCCGATGGACTCACTGCTGACATTTGTTCCAGGGCCATCAGTTGTGACCCTAACGTATTTTTAAATTTGGTAAACAACTGCATGGCCAACCACATCTTTCCGCAGATATGGAAGGAGGCAGCAGTGATTGTTCTTCGGAAACCGGGGAAGGATAGTTATGCCACCCCCAAGTCATTCCGGCCCATTGGCCTGCTTCCCGTGCTTGGCAAAGTGTTTGAAAAGATGCTCGTGGCTCGCCTAAGGTATCACACCCTGCCAGGCATAAGCGCACGCCAGTATGGCTTTGTGCCCCAGAAAAGCACGGAAGACTCCCTCTATGACCTCGTGTCGCGGGTGCGCAGGCTGATTGGAGACAAGAAGCTTGTGACGCACGTGTCCTTGGACATAGAGGGAGCCTTCGATGGTGTCTGGTGGCCTATGATCAGAGTCAGACTGGCGGAAGCGGGTTGCCCCGTGAACATCAGGCGGGTCTTCGACAGTTACCTCACCGACAGGACGGTAAACGTCAGGTACTGCGGTGAGGTATTCAGCACGATGACAAGCAGGGGATGCATCCAAGGGTCTATAGCCGGCCCTCTGCTCTGGAACCTGACACTCGACACATTGCTGCGGAGCCTGGAAAGTAGAGGAGTCTACTGCCAGGCTTACGCGGACGATGTGGTCCTCGTCTTTGACGGTGATACAGCCTATGACATAGAGAGGCATGCCAACGCCACCCTAGCGCATGTTCTGGCGTGGGGTGTCAAAAATAAGCTGAGGTTTGCGCCGAGCAAAACTAATGCGATGGTGCTAACCAAAAAGCTTAAATTTGGCACTCCGCGCCTGAGCATGGGCGGGGTCGACATTGGCATGCAAAAAGAAATCAAATTGCTCGGCCTAACCATCGATGAAAAGCTGACCTTCAACAGTCATGTTGACAGGGTCTGTCGGAAGGCCATCGGCGTTTACAAGCAGTTGGGGAGAGCTGCCAAAACTAGCTGGGGACTTCACCCCGAAGTGGTTCGCTCAATCTATATCGCCGCGGTGGAGCCTATAATCACCTACGCTGCGAGCGCGTGGGCGCCCGCAGTCGGCAAACTGGGAGTGGCCAAGCGTTTGAACGCTGTGCAGAGGGGTTTCGCTCAAAAATTGTGTAAGGCCTACCGCACGGTGTCTCTCCACTCGGCTCTGTTATTGGCTGGGTTGCTCCCCCTTGACCTACGTGTCCGCGAAGCTGCTTCGCTTTACGAGGCCAAGAGGGGAGTACCTCAGCCGGAGCTGGCTGACAGGGACGTCGAGCGGATGGCCCCAGCAATCGAGGGTCCCCATCCCGCCGAACACACCAGTCTGGAGTTCGGAAGGCTGGTGGACGAGGAGCAACTTAAAGAAAATAGTGATTACCAACTGCGTATATATACGGACGGCAGCAAGATTGACGGCCGGGTTGGGGCCGCGCTATCCATATGGAATGGCGAGGCCGAAACGTCGGCCGTCAAACTTGGTCTGCCGTCCTATTGCACCGTCTACCAGGCCGAGCTCTTGGCGGTGTGTGAGGCGACGAGGGTGATCCTGCGACGTAGCGAAACTACCTCTGCAATTTACAGCGACTCAATGGCTGCCCTCCAGACCATCGCGGCGAATAGTTGCTTACACCCTCTGGCGGTGGAGGCCCGGAGTAACTTGAGGACTGCTTCTTCGAGGAAGAAGTGTATCAAGTTATTCTGGGTCAAGGCTCACGCCGGCCTAGAGGGTAACGAGCGGGCGGACTACCTAGCTAGGGAGGCAGCGCTAAAGTCCAAGACCAAGCCAAAGTACGACCTGTGTCCGGTCTCATTCGTCAGGCGAAGCATACGCATGCGATCGCTTGAGGAATGGGACCGCAGGTACGTGCAAGGCGACACAGCGGCAGTGTCAAAGCTGTTTTTCCCCAGTGCTGTCGGGGCCTTCTCGATAATCAAGAAGATTGGCATCAATAATATTTTGACACAGGTATTTACGGGGCACGGTGGATTCTCCGAGTACTTGAATCGCTTCAAGTGCAAGGAGAGTCCATCGTGTGTCTGTGACCCTAGTGTTGCGGAGACGGTCCCTCACCTGCTGACCGAATGCCCGGCGACTGAGAAGGAGAGAGTCGACACTGAACTCGAAATTGACCTGAAAATTACAAAGGAAAACTTAAAAGAAATAATGAGGAGCGATAGAAGGGATAAATTCCTTAACTACTGTAAAAAGATAGCAGAAAAAGCAATAAGGAGAAATAAAGACTAAAATTGTAAATATTAAACTAAATATAAATTAATTATTGTATTTTTTGATATATTATACAGAGATGTTTGCGGAACTTAAAGTTAATATTGTATTATTTAATGCTTAGTGTCTTAATTATTGACATATTTAAATTAATGTTTTAAATAAAAATTTAATATTCCCGAATTTTAATATTGTTAATGTTTTAAATTACCGAATTTCAATAATGTTAATGTTTTAAAGAATAATTATTTAATGTTTAGCAAGCTGTGTTCAAAATGTTTTTAATGTCGTCTGTGTAATAATATTGTATAGTGTCTAATTATTTACCCTGTGTCACCCTATCTGCTAAGAGTAAGGAATAATAAAATAAGAAATAAAATAATAGATAGTCAGATCAAGAATTGATAGGCGGAAATCCCATCCGCAATGGAATGAATGAGGATGAATGTAAGAAAGACAAAGTATGAAGCATGAAAGTACGAGAGGCAAGTGAGCGAGAACTGGTATGAAAGAGAAATGTAGATATAGGCTTCAGCGCATAATGCTGGAGGGATTTAAGTATAAAAAAAAAAAAAAAAAAAAAAAAAAAAAAAAAAAAAAAAAAAAAAAAAAAAACTAGCACCATACCCCAATGTCTGTGTGCGTACGAAATGTATCACGAATACACTTAAATAATTTCAAATGTAAATTCATGTTTGTGGCAAAATCATTGAGTCGCGCGTGTGTATTTATCAGATTAAGGTTTCGAATACATTATTTATATTATTACATTATACATTTCAAAACTAACTTTAATATAAATATCTACTATAGTTAAAATGTAAAATTTATTATTCATGGTTCAATTTAACATATAAAATTTTATTCTTAGATTCAGTTAGGTAAGTATAAGAAAATTTCTGTAAATATTTTTAAAAAATCGACTTGTACGAACATAATAATAAAAAAATATATATTTTACAGCATCCTACGAAAAAGGCAGAATAGAAATCATATTTTTATCGTAAGCTAGCTTTTGCTCGCGACTTCGTCTGCGCCCCTTTATCTTAGTTATTTATAATGAGCAAAAAGATTGAACATCTAATCAATTTATTCTCGCTCGTATATTTTTGTCAGGTGTTGAATTTTTTAATTTTTATGCTCATAAATTTTAGTCAGGCGTTGAATTTTTATTTTCGCTGATCCCTTGAGAACTGTTCTTTTCTAAATCTCTGATACATGATATATATATATATATATGATATAATGATGATATGCAACATTTTATGATGATCGGTTGATTGGCAAAACTTATAAACGAACCAACTCACTTTCGCATTCATGATATTCGTTTGGATTATTTTCATACTAAAATACCTACTTTGCAACTGTACAGTTGAGAATGTGGTTGAGATAGTAACTTTATAAAATTCTGACACACAGGACAGAATGATTAAAATATATAGTAGGTATGTACACCTATGGTTTATGCAAATAAAATTATATTAGTATGTGCTAGTGCGATGCCTTATGCCCTCTAAGCAGACACGAAATATTACCTTTCCTGTTACCTTGAACGCGTTTGGAAGGACAAGACAAACTCTGCCTTGCCTCTGTCCCCTTCACATCCGACACAGGAAACGTGTCATCATCTACCCTGTCCCTCTTCAACTTGACAGTTTGTGCGAGACAAAACTTATCCAATTTAATCATAAGTTAACCGTATAGGGTGAAATTATTGCGAATCCACCGAGATTACGATTCGTCGACTCTCATAACTTGTATTATTACAAGGTAACTGTCGCCTTTGTGACGTCACTGAAGATTTAAGGTTAATTATTGCTTCTCCAATTATAGCAATAATGAAAATAGAAAAATAAATTTAAATAATTTAATAACAAATTTAGATTCATATATACACTTATCTACTTATCTATACTAAAGGTGTGTAAAATAGAATGGATTGTTGTCATAAGTGGAATTATTGTCACTGGAAGAAACTAGCGTCTAAGATACAGGCTCGGCCTAGTTTAAACGCTAGTACTCAACCTAATTAAATATTTAAAATGGGACTTACAATGCACATGTTTATAGATTTGTTAATTAATAAATAAAAATTATTATTATTATTATTATTATTATTATTATTATTATTATTCCGAACCAATTTTTATTTTACTACCAATTTAAATGACAAATAAGAATTTATTTAAAGTAATAGAATCTTATTATTCTAGGTAAGTGGTTGTGTCTTAAATAGGAATGAATAAAGACCTATCTTAATATATTTGTTTAGCAATCTATTATGCACTTAAAATGAACAAATAACTGATATACTAGAAAACAGAATTACTAAAATTAATTCTATTTTAGAACATTAAACATAGAATAGAATTAATTAATAAAATATCACTCAATAAAGAGGCTTTGTTTAGTATAAACAATATAAAACAAATGACGCCTATTTTGGTTTAACGCTGCCAATTATTTAGATTGCGACTGTCTGTCCCAACAAACAAGTCGCTACTGAATTAATGGATATCCCCTAGCTAGGATTTGTTGTATAACTAACTCATCAATCAATAATCCCAATCCTAACTAAAATTATAAATGAAAAAGTGAGTTGTTTGTTTGTTTGTGACGCTTTCGCGACTTAACTACTGAATTGATCATCATTAAATTTTGTATACACATTGTCAGGAATATAGAAAAAGAGTTAAGGTGCCTTTCGCCCAGAAAAAGTACAGTTTCTGAGGTTTTAACAAAAATATTTTTTAAAAAATCAACGCCTGACGGAAACGTGTGATAGAAAAAGATTGAATAAATAAGAAAAAAGGGCGCAGAAGAAGTGGAGGGATGAAATCTAGTTAGAAATACATACTAAATTCTCTGTTACATATAAATTAAATATTTCGCATATAAACTATGCAGTTGATTGTATGATTAAGTTGCTTGTCTTTGAGCTCTGACTCAGGGCATATATTTCGGTGAGTGAATAAGAAATTCCATTGATTCTAGGATACATGCATATTATTATTATTAAATTTTACTAAGTAAATTAATATAATATGTAAATTGAGTAAATTAATATGTATAAAATAACAAAAAATGTTTAAATTGAAATTTTTATTTTATTTTAACCGTTTGAGTCGTAGATACATAGTATACAACATTTTTGATACTTATCGATCTACGATTAAGAAATATGACTCTTGCAGACCTTAACAGGTCTTATCAATCATCAAATTACTTTAATATCATATGTCCCTTTAATGTTATAGTAAAATAAATTATTTTTTTTATTTATTTCAATTCTAACAATGCAGTTAGGTATATAGGTATGTCTATTATATTTTATATTGCTCCAAACTCAATGTGATTTACAACTGCCCACGCACACCAGACCACTCGCATAATCAACATTTAAAATTGTGCTCATAATCTATGAAACTTTAAAGGTATTTTATTTCATCAATTTATCTCCAGTACGAAAAATACGCTTACCGTATTTACCTTGATGATTGGCTTAAAAATTACTTAAAAAAAGATAAAAACAGCCATTTAATTGCGAAAGGTGATTTTTGTTACTTAAACATCCAATAAATCATAATAAAAAATTTTACACAATTAAAAATTAATAAAGACAAATAATTTAAAATTTTATTGGCTATTAATTTTTTCAGTTTTTCCAAGAAATTGAGGCTATTTATTTTTGTTAATACGTATTAATTACGTATAATGATATATATCGGTATTTGATTAGCTGAATTAATGGAGTGCGGGGGAAATACCTCTTAAATGAATTATAAGTTCAATTGTAGGCAAACTATCGTAGGGAAACTGTTTTAAATCTAAAACTTCATACTGAATTCAACACACTACAGGCGTTCAGATCTGCATCAAATAACCAACGTTTTATTGGGCATACCGAATAGTGGAGAACCTTGCAACTATGTCTCAAAGTTTTAATGGTTTCTGCCCTCCCACTTACTCTAGAATAGAACTTACTTGTTTCCAGAAGCAATTATTTTGCGGACTGCTATAAGATAGCAATAAAAATGGGAAGTTAATGTATGGAGATATAAAGAAACTTGAAATGCAAAGATTTTTTTTGTCTACTACAGACTTCTAACTACTTTCTGATAGAATGGCAGAACGACAAAATCGGTGCTTAATGTCAGAGCACTTCCGACCTTGATCGTATACATGACAAACAAGCTATAATTAAAAATTATAAACTAATTCCCTATTTTTAATTAAGATTAAACACGCTATATCTGCTGTAAATTGCTGTGTAGTTGGGTATCTCGCAGTTGCAACGAGTTGCAACATTAAGTCAAGTTAACCATGTCATGGAAATACTTGTTATACAAACAGTATCGAACCTGTGCAAATTAGTAAGATCCCTTCGTCAACTAGGAAATGATCTGATGATCTTCCAACGCCTGAACAGATCTTTATAAATTATAGCTAGGAACCAAATTATTTTGTTATGTAGTGAATTATTTTGTTAGGTAGAATGTAGCGAGCCTTATTCTTTATAAAACCATTGTAATTACCTATATTTAGCATATAAATTATTATTATTATTAAAAAAAAAACTCTCCAAAATCTGACCATCCGTTTGGAAGCTACGATAGCATAGACAAGTCATACAGATACACAGATATCCTAAATCATACGATCTTTGGTAGTGCACTTGCAGCACCTGTGCTCTTGCTTGTGTTATAGGCGACTGCAGCCACTTACTATGAGCCTGTCTGTCGACCCTTTTTTTTTACAAGAGGAATCATCATCTATGATCATTCCTCTTGTAAAAAAAAGGGTCTAGTCCCACCGGTCTGTTCCCAATCGTAGATGGTAGTGGGGTAGACCTACCGACTAAACTTCTTGGCGTCCTCCGCGTCCACTATAGGCGAAGTTGCGAAATCAGACGAAAACTCTTCCGCAACTGTCGACCCTAACATTGTACAATACAATTTATATAAGAATACACCATATTCGTAAAAAAAAATAATAAGTTTCTTTTTCAGCATTTTTATATCCTTGTACAAATCAAGTGGGTCGATCGCATCCGACGTCTACACTCCTTGTGAACGAGTATTTAACCATGTTTTTATTTGTTGTGAACACAGGGGTGATGGGGAAATAACGAATCGGGAGTGTGGAAAAACTAGGTTCGTTATGTGTTTTTCAGATAGTATTTCTGTTAATTTTGTGGAAACTTTGCTGATATATGTTTATCTTGTATGATTTATGTTTATCGTATGATTTCCAATTTCCATTCTCTCCAGACTGACTTGGAAGTGGATATTTTTCATGAAAACTTGAATTGTTTTAAAAGGAAACTCTCAAGATTCAAAAGTATCTATTGATTGCCTTCATTTTGACGTTATTTTATTCAAATAATAATATAAATAATGTAATTGTGAATTTATGGTCTGACGAATTGATGTTGCTGATTGGATTGTTGTTGATAGGATTAAATTGTATTATTGGATATTGCTTTGACTTGTACCTATAATGTAAATAATTGAATTGACTTATTATTTTTTTTTTTTCTAAATTTTTAACAGAGACAACATGTAACATATTATTATAGCTGTAGATACCAGTAATTGGTACCAGCAAATGTAAACGTGTCTTTATAACTAATGTATGTGATTTGGTAAATTTTGATGTGCTGTTGGTATCTCGATTAAATAAAAAAAAATTAAAAAAAATTTAAAAAAAAATTTAAAAAAATTAAAAAATATATATAAAAAAATATATATATGTATATATCAACGACAAAAAACAGCAACAACAACAAAAACAACACGAATATAGACAGCAATGACATAAATGAAAGTAACAACATCAAAATAAATAAGAACAAAAAGTGGAGGAGGCCTTTACCCAAAAAGGGATTCATTTTTCATAATTTAGAAGGAAGCCTAACAAACCTAGATTATAATTATAATCTAGGTTTGTTAGGCTTAATTAATTAATTAATTCTTAATTAAGAATTTATAAAATCAAATACCAATCACTAATTTTAATTGTGATATGGAAATAAAAGGCTATATCATAACATATCAAATGTCAAGTCACAAGTTATTTCAGCCGTGTCAAATGTTTTACTTTTTATAAAACTTTAAAAAAAAATATTATATTCGATAATGTAATTTTAAATAATATAAAATTATTAATAATTATGTATTAAGATATTTTATATAAGATTATATTTTCTGTTTCAAATAGTTTCTTCTCATATGATACTACCCAACCAATGGTTACAAAACCACAATGAGTTACTAAACAAACTAAATCCGTCCGTACTAATATTATAAATGCGAAAGTATGTTTGGATGTATGGATGTTTGTGACTCTTTCAAGCAAAAACTACTGAACAGATCACCATGAAATTTTGCATACACGTTGTCTGGGACACCAGAAAGGACATAGGGTACCTTTCACCGTTCAACGCGGACGAAGTCGCGGGCACCAGCTAGTTTTATATATAAAAAAAGAAAAAATGTCGTGTACAGCATTATAACTCGAGAACGGCTGAACCGATTTTTCTTTTTTTTTATGTTAATGTCACCAGACAGACTGACGGCCAAAACAATATTTTATTAAGATTATTTATTGATTTTTGGTGCCTTTCTGATCCGTTACTAGGAAATCTATAAAATGTACAATCAGACTGTAAATAAAAAATAAAAAACTAACGCCTGGCCAAAGTGTTATAGCAACACGGGGTCAAGCGTTATATTATATTGCTTTTTTTTAAATTTTCAACGCGGACGAAGTCGCTAGCACCAGCTAGTTTTAAATAAATACTCCACCAGGCAGACATTGATTACATACACATAGAGATTCCTCAAAACGTTACTCACTTTTGTGAGCGACAGTACAGAAGTGAGGTCTCCGTGATCTCCGTCACTGGCGCTACCCTTGACACCTCCACACAAAGGGAGGCAGAAATGAGATATCACTTGCTTTTTATTAAATCTGTCCTCACAATTAGGGCACCTACAAACGCTGATTTTTGCAGGTAAGCTTTAATTATATTATGTTTTCTTTAGTACAATTTTTGATTCAGTCATGTGCTACATACATTGGAGAAGATTTGAATTCGTGTTTTATTTTTATCTATACTTATACAGTATACTTGTTATAATATTATAAAGAGAGAAGATTTGTTCACTTCTTTCACTTATAGAAAACTACATTATCAGCGAGTAACATAGGCTATATTTTATAAAGTTACGCGAGCGAAGAAAAATAGTTAGTTAGTTATAAATAAAATAGTTAGTTAGTTATAATAGTTAGTTAGTTAAGTTAAAATAGTTAGTTAGTTAAGTTAAAATAGTTAGTTAGTTAAGTTAAAATAGTTAGTTAGTTAAGTTAAAATAGTTAGTTAGTTAGTTAGTTATAATAGTTAGTTATAATAGTTAGTTAGTTAAGTTAAAATAGTTAGTTAGTTAGTTAGTTATAATAGTTAGTCAGTTATAATAGTTAGTTAGTTAGTTATAATAGTTAGTCAGTTATAATAGTTAGTTAGTTAGTTATAATAGTTAGTTAGTTTAGTTATAAATAAAGAGGTACAGTTTGTATGTTTGTTACAAACAAAAAACAGAACAAAGTAGAGGTAATCTTCGAAACTACCCGATTTAAAAAAAATTCAAAATATGCTTAGGGCTGTATACATATTTTGATAAACTCATCTATAATAGAAATTATTTTTTAAAATAAAGAAATGTTCCTTCTTAAAAAATATCATCCTGCTAAATATAAAAATGCGAAAGTTTGTGAGGATATATGGATGTTTGTTACTTTTTTTACGCAAAAACGGCTAAATTGATTTCGATGAAATTTGACACGCAGATAGATTACTACCCGGATTCACATATGGGATACTTTTTATCCTAGAAAAATGTTAGGTTCACGAGGGATAGTCTAAAAATATAAAAAAATTGTGATAAAATTGTGATATTACTCAATACTCATATATATTTTCATTTTCAACACGGACGAGGTCGCGGCTAATCTTTTATAATACAGCTTTTTATAAAGAATTTTTTTATTCTCATAAAAAGTGTCATAAAAAGCCTACATAAACTTTTTTCACACCGAAAATATTAAATTAAAAATATATGTAAATATTTTTTTTTATATAGCTTCGATCGTGTATGAGCGGCCTAATCGCCCTGGGAGCTTTACAAAGGTAGGAAAATGGGCGCAAATTGTTAGTTTGCTTCGCAATTTACCACTTATTAACTTTTGATACCATTTATTTTAACTGTTGTAAATTCTCGTATATTCGAAATTGGTATATTTCATACTAGCTGGTGCTCGCGACTTCGTCCGCGTTGAAAATTTAAAAAAAATTAATATAACGTTTGACCTCGTGTTGCTATAACACTTTGGCCAGGCGTTAGTTTTTTATTGATCCCTAGGGAATAGTCTTTTTTTCTGGATGAAAGGTACCCTAAGTCCTTTCTGGTGTCCCAGACAACGTGTATGCAAAATTTTATGGTGATCGGTTCAGTAGTTTTTGCGTGAAAGAGTCACAAACATCCATACATCCAAATATACTTTCGCATTTATAATATTTCATATGTCTAATACCGGACTGACGAGCCCCGGCTTCGCCCATGAGCAATTGGGGGGATTAGTATACATAGTATAAACCGTATATGTCGATCTGAAATAACTTAGCTTTCAAGTGACTTTATTTTAAAATATTTATAGACATAAATAGAATTATTTCGGCTAAGTTAATCGTATCTTTATAAATGTGCTAGTCTAGTTTACAGGTTTAAATTATGCCGTTCTCAATATAAACCGAATTTCAGAAAAAAATAGCCTATGTAACCAATGCTATATATATATATATTTATCGTTAAAATAAAATTATAAATAATGGCGATAAATAATCCGAAAGTAAACTTTTATATTATAAATTTCCTCCTCTTAAATAATCTTTTTCCCCCTCTTAAAGAATCTCTTGTGGTTTTTAAATGAATTTGAGAAAACCTAAATGTTTTCCTTTTTTTTAATTATTTTAAAATTAAAAAAAAAAATTTTTTTTTTGTTTATAAGGTTTGCGATTGTTTATGTGCTGGTTGTATTGTTTGGAGGCGAGTTAGTGGCAGACAACCGAATACTTCCGAGAAGAACCGAAGTAATTTAATTTATAGTACAAAAAGTGCACTATACATTAAATTACACTAAATAAATTTTATTTTTATTTAAGCACATTAAAATATTCTTTAATTTAATCTTAATTTCATTTATCAGGTCAGGTACTTTTGAAGATATTGAAGATTTTCTAACCGACCCTTTTTCTTTGCGGTCCAGTGTATTTACAAGTAACATGGGTCGAATGTAAACCAGTTCTCATTAGTTCGAATATATTACTCGTACCTCATGCTACCTACTTAAATAAGAATAAAATTGTGTATATATAAATCGAAAATAATAATAATAATGAAAAATACATCCTAGTCAATTGTAAAATTTAATTAAATGTCAAAATATTCCCTAATATTATAAAAAACATTGGTCTAATAGCCACTTAGTCAGTTTTATTCTAAATAACAAATTTCCAGGTAATTCTCCGAGTGCAGTGGGTAACTTATTGTATATATCGCGGTATAGCCATCGACAATCAATTTCTGATTTCAGTTATTTAAAAGAATTAAAGCCTCTTTTTGTAAGAGTAAAATTTGTCTAAAACAAAAAGGTTTGTAACGCTCACAGAACTTCAACATTCCTCTGTGAATTAATTACAAAGAAAACATCTTTGAACATTTATAATGAGGAGTAGCGTCAGCAGATTAAATGTTTTAACAAGTGACATTTTTTTATTGTATTTATTATTACTTGATCAACAGCTTACAAATAGTTTTAATTATGATTAAAATTTATTCTTGCATTTTAATAACTGATTCTCACTTTATAAGTTCATACAAATGTCGCTCAAACTTAAATAGATAAATTATTTTGGGTAATTTTAGAGAAATAATAATAATCATAAATTAAATCTAACTTTTCCCATAATTTCCCAAATTAAAAAAAAAGATAATTGGTTTATAAACTTTGAAAAAGGAATCCATAGTTTTTGCTTCACGTACCTATTAACAGCAATATAATATAAAATAAGACACATATGTGTGTCAAATTAGTAAGTTGGAAATGTATATTATTATATTAATTTATTTAATAAGCAATCACATACAAAATCGCTAATAAAAGTAATGGCAAAATTAAGGTTAGTAACATATAGTTTAGAATATATAAAAAAATCGAATTACAACGTATAAATTTACACTTTGAAATTGTTTTTCTGTCTGTCCAGGAAGCTATCTCGTTACAGTGCCGCAGTTTCATGTTAAAATTTGCGCGTCACTGCACACGTCTGAACCACCTACGCTTATTTATTGGATTATTAAGGAGTTATACACGTATATACTATTTACACAATTTGTTATACTAACAAACTATTTGATAAATTTTACGTTTATATATTTCTATTTTACGTTTATATACCAACAAAATAATATAATTTGATAATATCGTGCTAAGTGTTTAGCCATTTATTAACATTCAATCATCTTTAAATAGATTCAATTTCTAGGGAATATTCCGTCAAATATTAAATTGAGGCCATAAATTTTATGAAACCGTTTAAGGCGTGTTAATTTGCTTGCTCGATCAAAAGTTATATTAATGTAAACATTTCATGAGCAATCATGATATAATATATATGCTTTAGATGAGGGCCATGACTCGACGGTAGATCGAGGCTGCTTCAAGATTAAGGATGATGAGATTTGCTACCTAATAATTACTAATATACATAAAGTTAATAAGTGAAAGTCAGATAGAAGATTCTGTGCGTTTTGTTGACAAGTTCGAAGTGCATTCGTCGATTCTGTCTTCTGTAGTTTCCCAGGAGGCTATTTTTCTTGAGTGTATTGACGAATGTGTATCTTTCGTTCAATTTACTTATAACATGTGAAAACTTTTATTATTTAACTTATCTGTCTTATCTTTTAGCTTATTTATCTTTAACCACTTTGGCTTGAGAAATCGTAAAAATTTAGAGATTAATGGAATTTGATATAATTGTATAATTACAAGATGTGTACCAAGTACCAGCGACACGATATTTTGAAATTTTAAAGTTTCTTAAAATCTATCTCTTAGGAGTGGATAGTAGCAAAATTTGATCCAATGTTAATGCAGGCCAATAAAATGTATTTCTTCCTAGATTAGTTAGTGAAAACTTAGTATTGTACTAACTTAGTAATACTTAGTGAATTTCATTAGTGCAATTTTTAGAGGCGGCGGCAGGGTATATAGTATACCGCAGTTACTAATGGACATTTGCCTCACATATTTACTTCCTACATTTTTAAATTCTTGATAATTACCTGCATATCTCCTCGGTATTGCTTATGGCCTTAGGTCACCTACCATCGGTGACCTATTTACCTGCCTGCCACCGTAATATAAGAAAAAAAAGTTGTGCATACTTTCGAAGGCTAACATCGCAGCCACAGGACGTCCACTGCTGAACATAGGTCTCCCCCTAATCTCTATATCTATGCTAATATCATAAAGAGAGAAGATTTTTATGTTTGCAATGAATAAACTCAAAAACTATTAGACCGATTTAAAAAATTATTTCACCTATAGAAAGCTACATTATCAGTGAATAACATAGGCTATATTTTATAAAGTTAAGCAGGCGAAGTCACATGCAACAGCTATAATAATAATAATAAGAATAATAATAATAATTATTATTATTATAATAATAATAAGTCCAATAAGAAGACTATACAAATGAGTTAAATAATTTTTTTTTTTTTTTTTTATTTATTTATTTGCCTGTACATGGGTGCAAAACCAGATAATACCATTCAATGCAACGTCCCAGCATGTACTACCACATTTGGTGTGCAAAATATCTATATTACGTCAAATTTTAAATTTAAAATGCATCAGAACACTAGTAGAGTCTGTCATTTAAAAATTCATCCAGAGCATAATAGGCTTTCCCTGCCAATAGATCCTTTAATTTTTTCTTTATTAATCCCGTATCAGAAATGCTTGTAATAGAAAGGGGCATCTTGTTATATATTTTAGGAGCCAGACAGAAAGCACTCTTATTTAAATATTTAGTTTTGGATTTTGTTAAATTGAGTGTATGCGCTCGTCGCTGTGAGACTGTATTGCTTTCATAGAGGTGTTTATTATTTATTACATACATTACGACTTCTAATATGTACAAAGATACAAGCGTCAGGACGCCTAGGCTTTTAAAATGTGGCCTGCATGACTCACGTTGTCCGAGATTGCATATGGCCCTAATGCACCTTTTCTGAGCTTTAAAAGCGTCATTTTTATTAGTTGAGTTACCCCAAAATATTAACCCATATCTAAGCGTTGACTGTACATAACCATAGTAAGCAATAAGTGCAGTTGGTGTTCCTGAGGATTTATTCAGTTTATTTAAAGCATACGAGAATTTATTTAGTTTTTTGCAAACGTTTTCAACATGTGACTTCCATGTAAGTTTGCTGTCTATTTGCAAGCCTAAAAACTTTACTTCTTCTGTTTTTTCTATGGTTTCGCCACGATAAAGAATATTGTCTGGATTATTATTACCCCTTATTCTGAATTCCATTGCTTTAGTTTTATTGAGATTTATTTTCAGGTTGTTATTTTCCAACCACTGAACTATTCTATCCAATGTAGCACTAAAAACAGAGTCAAAATTAGTTAAATCTTTGGTCAGAAACAGAACAGTGCAGTCATCCGCGAACAGGGTCATGGGGTGATTTATATTTTTTGGCAAATCATTGATATAAATTAAGAACATATAGTTTCTTTACTGTTTACAAACGAGTATTGTGTATGGAGTATCACTTCAACTGAGTTGAATTTAGACGCGCAGTGTTGTGTGAAATTGGCACGCTCTTTTTGTGGTCTGGAACGCAGACACATATACACACGACTAACAACGACGACGAGCCCGTTGGATGAGTGGTTAGGGTGCTTGCCTTGGAGGTGACTATCGCCCTTCACTTTCGGGTACGCCGAGGTTCTGACAGGGAGCGTAGATAGCCATGGCGGGGCACCGAAGTCGTGTCATAACGTCCCTGCAACCCCTCCAAGAAGATAACTTTTTAAAGTTGACTATGATCTGGATCTGGCAGCCCGTCTTCTGGCATTTTCTCTTTTGTTTCGTTCGTCATTGTAGCAGCAATAACCACCACTTGTAGAAGACCACCGTGAAATAGCAAAATTGTGTTTCGGTAAGTAAGTAAGGGATGCCAAACCCCATTTTCAATGTCCCCTCCCAATCCTTTATTCATAAACCTACTTTCTGTAGCGATACTTTGTTTTATAGGCGACGGTAGCCACCTACCATCAGGTAGACCATCAGCCTGTGTCAGGTGTGTCGCAAAAACGGATTAGGTAGTCCTTTCTTTTTTATGTAAAAAAATGGATAATTTAGTATAAAATTAAAAATTTTAAATAAATACTTAAATTTTATATTAAGTTGACCAAGCAAATTGTTCGTTTTGAAGTTGGAATAATTGGAAAACCATGAGTACCTAAGCTTCAAAGTTATAACTTTATTCGTACTGCCAGCATTTAAGCACTCCATGTACCGTGAAGACCTAGTGAAAATTGTCATAAATTTATGGTCCGTTTCAACGTTTGTTTTATTAATTGAATCACCAATATGGCTAACAGTAATTGTTATGTTCTTAATAATATTCATTCGCACAAAAAACAGTACTTTTTGAACCAGTTATATATTTTAATTTTTTACGCATTAGGTGAGGTTTTTCCAACATCCAACCGTGAATATTTTGCACATTAAAAATACGAAATTTTGTCGAAAAAATCCAGTTCTTCATTAATTGGAGAACATGAGCCTATTTTCTAGTTACCAAAGAGATCTCACAGGTTGGATTGATGTGAACTTTGGTACACCTACTGTTAATTCGGTGGTGTTTCCATGAAACGGTAACCTTGATCTGATGCTGCAGTTTCAAGTAGGCTGCGGGATACACAACTCCTCAGCCACTTACAGCAGATATTTATATTTTATAGGTTGTACAATTAGTATTTATAGACTGAAACCAACTCAATTGTATTCTAAACGGAAGACCTATAAACAAACGCTAGACTTTGAAGCCAATAAAGTTACTTTAGATATAAATTAATCAAAAGCAATTACGCTTATCGATTTAATCAAACTTTTCAATATTAAACTCTCAATCAAGTGTCCGAACTTTTGAGGAATTCGGTGCCAACAAATTAATTTTAATTATCTCTGAACGCTTCCTTAGAAATTAAAGTATAATATTACAGATGAAAATAATCTAAGTTAAACGTTTATCCAATAAAGTATATTTTTATATCTCATTAACCTTGATGAATACATCTTTCATATCAGTTTCCCATAGGCCTCGTCATAATTTTTCAATATGGCCTGTCAGAAGCAGCCTGGATTCACCGTCGATCCAAGGCCCCTATCAGGTCGTCTGTCGACCTTATACGAGGATGTCCTCATTTCTGATTCGTAACCCTGAGTGTAACCCTGAGCATAGTACTCTCCATAGCACGTTGAGCTTTCTTACGAAGCCCTTTATTCTATATAAGCCTTTCCACTTAGATATGTATATAAATGGATGATCTATGAATAGATATTTAAATGTTTTTTATATTTTTGTAATCCTTTCAGAATTCAAATAGAATAATTTCCAGTAAAGTATACAAAATGTATTATAGTATAAATCATGGACTTGCCCTCAGTAGCTAATAAAAATTAAAAAAAAAAAATCGTAATGTAGGTTAAGGAATCAAACTAAAGACATGCATAGCGTTAAGCTCGTTAAGCGACGATGAGCCTTCTTTTGAAACCCACAATTATTAAGAGACCAGGTTTCAACGCTATCGTATGTCATCGCAGGCAACACATTGGTCGAAAACTTTTGTTTTCAGACACTGAAGGGTCTCGACGAATAAGTCAAAATCAAAATCAAAACATTTATTTATCAATTAGGTTTCTCTGAGAAACTCTTATGATCGTCATTATAAATTTAAATTTACCAAGGTTTCGAAAAAAAAAAAAAAGGCCAAGATGTCTCGGAGCTTCTCGAACTTTGCCCATCCGAGTTGGATTCAAATTCAAAAGTGACAAACGACAGCTGTCAAATCCTAAGAGTACTTTTAAAGTGAATCGATGAAAATGGACTATACAAAGAAAACAGGCATACGGTACGATGTAAAGAGCTGTCAAGGAGAGATTTCACAAAAACGAGGCTTTATCATAGCTTGTTGAGTCAATTTCTTTGTTGGAAATATTTCACACGAACATTTTCCTGTTGGGCGAGACCTGCCTGAAGCAGAATGGGGGCTTATACGTCCCACAAAGTAAATCTCATTATGTGTACAGAACAAATAGGATGGTTTAGTTTGTGAACTTGTTTAAAATTAACCTCATAATCATGACGATATAAAAAATGTGCAGTATTTTTCTTATGTAAAGGCTCGCAGGAAAACTAATACAAAAGCAACTCCGTGTGACAAAAATACCTATACTTAACTATAAACATTTGTTGTTAACCATCATGAATTTCGTCACTAAATAGGATATTACAGCGCTCGAATTCTAGTCACCAACTATTAATTTGTCGACTTTTTTGGTGTTCATCGCCAAAAGTAGTTTGAAATGTTGCAAGAATATGCTGTGCTGTCAAATTAATGTTAAAATTATAGAAAATCTATACTTATATTCTAAACTAGCTGGTGCCCGCGACTTCATACGCGTTGAAAAATAAAATATATTAATAATAACGCCTGACATCGTTATAGCTTGGACGACGTTGGCGCCGCAACGCGACAGTGGCGCCTAATTTATATTTTTAGACGATCACTCGGGTCTATTGTCTATAGATGACTATAGACAATAATAGACACAAGTCTTCTACACCGCTATTATTTTCATACGTGATCTAATCGTATTCTAATGCAGTTACGAAATCGTATAAATAACTTAGAAATGCAGACTTGATAGTCCAAAGAACAGTGCCTTAAGTAAGTATGTGATGTACTTAACATCACATCCAAATCCCTCGAAGATTCATCTGTCTGTTACTTTTTCACGACTTAACTACACATCGCCATTAAAATTTCGCATACACGTTTTCAGGGATACAGGAAAGGACATAGGGTACTTTTCATCCAGAAAAAAAAAAAACTGTTCCCGAGCGATTTTCTAAAAAAAAACATGTGGCGGCTCCACCGTCGTCACAGCAATAAAGATGTCATACTCATATACTTTTTCAGGTTTAATATTTTTTTTATTTTTCAACGCGGATGAAGTCGCAGGCACCTGCTTGTTATCTATATAAATAAAAATGAATAGCTAAAAGTGTTGCTTAGTGTCTATTTCATATTATTTTTTCATTCATAATAGATTATAGAAAAAGTCTAAAAAATTTATATATATACCTACAAATAAATCACGAAGATTTCTCCTTAAAATAAAATCTTATTTTCTCTAATATATTTGCTTTGCCAGAAATGTTAAAGGCCTCATTATACAAATGTTGTTTTGAATACAAAGTCACCTTTCAGATTTGCAGGCCGTAGGCTAAAAGGTTTATGGTATACTAAAGGTTTAACGCGGTTTTTGCTTCTTTGAAATTAAACTTGAAACTACTGTCCTATTATCCTGATTTATCCCCGCTGGTGTTTGTGAAGGTTTTCTAGTACCTACCCATCAAATGAATACATTTTACATTATATCGATAAAATAACTGCATTCCGCATAGATAACTTAGTTATTTAAACAAGCCTGTCTAAGTTCATTTCAACATTATATAACAATCGAAATTTTTTGAGATTTGTTTTTTATTTTATTTCTTTCCTTTTCAAATACCTTCTTCGTTAATCGCTATTTCTATTAGTGAAAATCGTCTCAAAAACCGTTAGGTGGTTTGGAAGAAGTTAGCGGAGAATTTGTATTTGTAATATTTGTAACAAAAATAAAATTAGTCTACCATGTACTCTGAAAGTCTCTACTCATAAAAAAAATCTCATCTAAAACTGTCTCCCCATTACTGAGAAGATACAAAAAACCTTTGAAAATCACAGACAAACACTTTAATTTTATATTTGTATGTATAGGATTCGAGATAAGATGCGTAATGGTCTAAGTTCAGAATAAAATTATACCTAGGTCTTAGTAATGTGTATACATTCTAAATCTGGTCTTAATAATCTGGAGACTTTACAAAGGCAGAACTTACCTTTGTAAAGTCTCCGAGTGATTTGGATGTGATGTTGTTCATTGGACTATCAAGTCTGCATTTCTAAGTTATTTATAAGATTTATTTATACTGATAATCTAAGTTATTTAATCTTTTATCTAAGTTATTTATACTACTTTAGAATAATATTACTTAGATCACATATGAAACGAATAGCGGTTTAGAAGAGTTGCGTCTAAATAGAAATTAGTCATCTATTGACGAAAATTTTAATAATCGTTTTCAAAATTCGAAATAACTCAGCTGTCAAAACCACAAGGCTCACGTCAAAATACCACTCAAAGGGATCATTTTTCATCGCCACTTGGAATTGTTATTCAAACGGAAGCGGCTTTTCGTGCCTACATTACATTATACCGACACCGTTCAGGGATATATTTTATTTATTTATACGAAACACGAGTGTTTTATTCGTGGGTAAGTTTCGAGTGATCTCGTATAAACATATTGCTGTTGAGGAAAAGTGACTTGAGACAGGTCGGATGGGCCTTGGCTCACTTTGTAGATGTGTTACATTATGTGGAATTGTGGAGCCCCAATTCTGGTCGCCTGCAGCCATATTATACGTGTAACATACTAGCTGTTCCATTCGACTTTGTCCTGCCTGGTAATATGTCTTAAATAATGTTATTTTAACTTAATTAGAAAAACGTGTGAGCCTGCAGGCCCACACGCACGTGAGTCTTCTTAGTTCCCCAGATACAATCCGATCAGCCAAGCAAAGCAAAGCAAATAAATGCCTACCTGTCGTCGTTTATTAATAAAAAAATCACTCGTTTGTATTCAGCAATCGAAATATTGCATCTGTATGAAGCACGAAAGACATACATTCTCCATTATGAGTCCAATCAAATCTCAATTACTGTTCCATCCGGAACATAATGCGTCACCGATTGTCTTTCAGAGGCGAAAATAGAATAGGATCACTATATGAATGTTTATCTTTTGTTTGATGAACCAAAATGTCCATGAATGATCGTCATTGTATTCTGTCATGAAATAATATTTTACAAAATTCATATTATTCTTCAATTAAAATATACAAGTTACCCATTGCACTCAGGGAATTACTGGGACATTTATTTAAAATAAAACTGACTATTTATCTATTAGATCAATGTTTTTATAGTATTAGGGAATATTTTAATATTAAATTATATTTTACAATTAATTATATTTTTTATTTTGTAAGATGATATTATACGCCAGATATGGCAGAGTATGAGGTTGCATATTTAAACAAAATAAGAACTGGTTCACATTGATCCATGTTACTTGTAAATGAATGAATTTGAATTTGAATATAGTGTAAAAAAACTACAAAAATTAAAATCAGTTGCGTGGCTTATGAGTAATAACGGCCACATAGGCAGACGCTGAAAGCATTTTCAAATTATATTGTGTAAAGGCTACATTTATTTATTTTAAAAAAGCTTGATGAAAAATTAATTGTTCACTTAACTTTCTGACCATCGACCTTGTAATAAATGAGCGAAACGTTTTGAAAATGCTACATCTCGAGACCTGAATTCAGTTACTTAAAAAACTTTTCGCATTAACAATGCCTTGGCGCGTTCAAGTTTAGACCTTTCCAGAAGTGATTATAAGTAGATTAAGGTTGCACGTACCCTTATTATTTATTAACTTACTTTGACACCGTTTCTCCTTCCTCTATGAATTTAAATGCATCAATATAAAAAAGTTCATTTAAGTCAGTAATAGGTAATTGGGAGAATTTGTTGTCTCGATTTACGATAACGGAAATAACCGAAGACATAACACATTGAACTTGCGAAAATAATAAAAACATACTCCAGCAATTTTAATATTTTAGAATAACCTTTATAGGTAGCTATTGAGAATTCACATTTTAAATTAATTTACGTTAAAAATAGGATGTTTTCATGTAAAAACATTATTGGCTTTTTATAGTCAGTATGTTTTCTATGTATTCGTAGCAATACATAGAAAACATGACTTTTCTAAGAACTAATAATAGTTAGTCGAGATAATAAACTATAAGTGTACCAAATTTTATCGAAATCCGTTCAGCCGGTTTTGCATGATTGAGTAACAAACATCCATACAAACTTTCGCATTTATATTATTAGGATTTAGGTAGCTCAGTATTTTAACTCATTTCCATGATTGTGTACATATTTTTGTAAAGATAAACAGGGATCAACTCTTTTCACAAGTTGGCGCGTAAATCTTTAACGAGCGAGAATACCCGCAGAGGCTTTGTCCGGTTACAATGGACGCATTTTTGCGATAAAGACTTGTCCGCATTATGTGGTGTTTGTTAGCGCTACCAACTGTGCAGCTCCGGGGTTTTTAATGGATCTAAAAGCAACAATACATTGTGTGGCAACTTTGTCTCGTATGATTTAAGTATGGGAATTAAAGTGTTCTATTTTAATGATATGAGGAGGTGGAGCAGATGTAGAACACAAGAAAATCAGACGAGTTTCAATCCCCCGCAGCATACATACACTGAGACAGATTATACAGAAAAATCACAAGTACAATCAGCCTCTGTGCGTAGTATTTCTGAAATACGAGAAAGCTTTCGCCTCAGTTGAAACCTGGGCAGTTCTGTAATCCTTGTAACATAGACAATCGCTATGTGCAGAGGTTGAAGCATTTGTACAAAGCCGCGACGGTGACAGTGCAAGTACAGGGCCAGTAGATGAAACGATCCAACTGCGAAGAAGAGTTCGATAGGGGGATGTCATATCCCCTAACCTGTTTACCAATGGAAGTTGGAATGTTGGAAGATATATCAACACGCTAAACTAGCAAACGCAAGGAGTTAATGTCAACGACGAATATCGGCTGACGATATAGTCATTCTGGCACAGTCGCTGGAAGAACTCAAAGGGATTTTGGATAGCCCCAATTCCGCCTCTCAACATTTAGGACTTGACATGATGAAAGTTATGTTCAACGAGCATATTCTGCCAGGATCTGTTGCCGTAGAGGGTGTGACTCTTAAAGTTGTACAGGATTAGGTCTATTGGCTCGATGATCTCAACCGAGTTTCCCAAAGGGTGGGCCTCAAGATGAATTTGGATAAGACGAAAGTTATGTCTAGTGTCCATGTTGTGCGCACCCTAGTAACTGTTGGGAATTCAACTCTCGAAGTTGTGGACGAGTACGTTGACTTGGGACCAACAGGCAACTTCGAGAAGGAGTTCAATCATCGATTAGAGCTCGAATGGATGGCGTTCGAGAAGCTCCGAAAAACTCCTCAATAACTTAAAACAATGTGTGTTATCAGTGATTATATATGACGCTGAAACGTGGTCTTTAACTATGGGCCTCGTAGAACTTTAATTAGGGGTACTGGCATGGATATTTTTCGATGTTCCGCATCTTTTAAAAAAGAAGTCAGAAAGTTTCTGTCATCAGGTACAGCTTGATAGTCGTTTTTAGAGTTTGTGTTTTGTTAATTATATGGCGTGCGAATGGGTGTAATAAAAAAAATATGTGCCTAATTGTATACCTACTATTTTTCTGTTGTTTTTTGTTTTATATTGTTTAGTTTTTTCGAAATTCAAATTAAATTCAAATAATTTATTTACAAGTGACATGAGTCAATGTAAACCAGTTCTCATTAGTTCGAATATGCCACCTCATGCACTGCCCGTCTGGCGTGTAAAATTATAATTTACATATCTTTCTAGTTAAATAAAAATCATATAAAACGAAAATAATAATAAAAAAATACATCGTAGTCAATTGTAAAATTTAATTAAAATGTCAAAATATTCCCTAATATTATAAAAACATTGGTCCAATAGCCATTTGGTCAGTTTTATTCTAAATAAATTTCCCGGTAATTCTCTGAGTGCAAGGGTAACTTATTGTATATTTTTATAGAGGAATAATATGAATTCCTTTTTTTATTTTCTTTTTCTTAACGTTATTTTATAAACAGATAAAGTCGTCTTTTTTGTTCGTTTTTAATGCATGCTAAGTTAGCCTATAAGTGGAGTATACAATATTGTAAAAGATTGTTTAAATATGAAAAAGTATATGGATTGTTATATACTGTGTTGGATTCCTAATAAATAAAATAAAAATAAATTAGTATTTGTATTAGAGAGAACATCAAAAAAAACTAGTTACATTCTAAGTGTTGTATGAGCGTCTCGTTGCGACAGAACAAATGGCTGTGGCGGTTAAAAGCGTCGGCCATTATGTACGTCTAACGGTCATTACGTACTCGGACAGCACAAACTATATTTTTCATCTACCCACTAACTTTATTTTAGACTAGCCATCTCACGAAACATTTTTCGCGTATAGTATTTTTTTTTTTAATTAAGTAGCTTCGCACGGATGCAATTTTTTTTTTTTTGAAAATTACTTATGTACACAAATCTTCATCTTCACAATTAATGAAAGGCTAATTTCTTTTATACTCAAATGAAATGAAATGGGTCAGATTTTTTCCAATAACATTGGAATTTTATAAGAAACCTAACTTCATCCGTAAAGCATTCCAATCCATATTTCCATAATACCGGAAACTCCGACGGATATAACGTTCCGGAGGTTCCGGCGGAAGTAACGGCCTCGAGAAATCTAATACTTCGACATTTTTACTAGTAGCTATACATACTTACATAATTTGAAAAAAAAAAGTAAGGAGTTTTTATGTTATTTACATTATTGAGCGCTGAACACAAATTAAAAAATAAAAAAATATATATTTTTGTTTGTAAAGATAGAAAAATAAAAACATTAGTATTGCCATATTGAGTAGGTATTTTCACAAATACAATATTTAGAAGAAACTGTCTGGGTAGATGTAGGTATAGTGTAATATTTTATTTTTTATATAAGCGAATCCGTGTGCTAGACCTTAGACCCGACAAAAAAAAATAAGTTTTATATTTATAAACCTTTAACGACCGTGACAGGATTCGAACCTGCAATCTTCGGATCCGAAGTCCGACGCCTTATCCGTTAGGCCACACGGTCCCTTAAACCGTCCATTGAAATAGGGAATCAACTGTGTTTTATTTTATAAAATCTGATACATCTAAGTATATATAATTTAGTTATTATATAATTATATAAGTGAATATTATAATTTCACGCCTTAACTGCTCATAATGATATTTTGCATACACGTTGTCAAAGATACAGAAAATTATACATAGAAAGCTGACGTGATCGAAATCGTTCATAGCTATAATTTATGAATTTGAAGATCATCAGCTAACCCTAGTAGATGAAGGCATTTCACTAACTTCCACAGGTTTGATTGATTTAAATTTCGTGTATTGTTACTATAGTGGTATTTAAATGACTATTTAATGCTGCAGCATTAAATATTTTGCGAAATACCCAACTCTTTACTAACTTACAATAGACTCTGGGGCTAGTTTATATTTTTTTAAATTATACCTTGTATTTAATGTTAACACAGTAAACTTAATTAGAATCGCATTTCTCTCTAAATCTTTGGTTGTAAAACAGCATTTTTTTATTATATCTTAGCGTGTTAATATGTAAATAATCCCATAAAATATATTTAATGTTTCACGTGCCTTAATATCATTAGCATGGCGTTATTGCTAACCCTATTTCATCGTAAAAATAGCCTGTCCAACGATCTACCTATCAGGGCAGGTAACTCATTAAAGCCTTGTTGCGTGTACAAACTCAATGGTTACTAATTTTGTCTTTATAGTATAGACTTAAAAACATTTACAGAAGTAAATAGATCTTAGTTTTGTTAGGGGTAAAGAAATTTTATTTTTATTCAATAGTTATTTTAAAAAGTCAATCCAGACTAATACGAGTAATATGATGATGATATATGTACATAATATATGACTATATATGACTTAGTTTTAGTAGGCCAATTTAGCCCCTCAGGTTTCTAGTCACTTGGGACTAAAGCCCCTTTAATTTTCAAAATATTTAATTTAAAAAATAATTAGTAATATCAATTTGGTTTATTGTTTTAGTGTACTTACTTAAAATATTTGCACACCCTCAAAGGGTAGAATGTGGCGAAATTTATCTATTGTAAAACCATTGTAACCTATATTCAGCAAATAAATGATTATTATAATTATATATTATTATTAATGCCTTTTTTTTTAATTGAGTCAAGGCCGCGATCTCACTTGATGTAAGGTGCAGATGAGGCCGAAGGTGGACCATTTGACGAGCCCATTGGATGAGTGGTGAGGGTACTTGCCTAACGTCTCAGGGGCTCCGGGTTTGACCGGCGGGGTCAACTTTGGAAATGTTTTTTTAAAGTTGGCTTTGGTATGGATTTTGACGCAGGGCACACTGCGTTTCGCAATCATTTGGGCAGCCCGTCTGGCGGCAGTAACCACCGACAGCAGTAACCGCTTACAGAGTACCATCGTGAAATAACAGCATATGTGCTGTTGTGTTTCGGTGAGTGAGTAAGGGATGCCAAAGCCCTTTACACCATTATTGCTTGTGTCATCGGCGACGGTAGCCACCTACCATCAAGTGGACCGTCAGCCTGTCTGTCGACCTTAACCTAAAAAGAAAATACACCTTTCAAACTTAGAAAATACGATATTAATATTTAAACTAATTATATCTAGTCAAGTAATTAGTATATTTAAATAAATCATACAATCAATAATTTAACTAACAAAATGTTATTAAACTAATAAGTGCTATCTGATACTTCAAGAACGTGTATGAAATTTAAAAAATCTTAATATAGAAGAAATATAGCGACGAAATGTACTCTTAACTATTTTGCCCTATACCTAATACACCATAATTTGACAGACGCTATCTGTCTGGCTCAAAGTAAATTGAGAATAATAGTCTTAGCTTGCAATGTGCACTCTTTTAGGTAAAAAATAAACTATATAAAGACCCCATTTATTCTTCTTTGCGTATTAGATTTCAACATATAAAAAAAGAAAAAGCTAAATTATTATATAGTTCATTTAATTCGGTTTTCGCCAGCGAACTTGGAAAGATTATTTCGATGATTTTCACCAATGGAAAGAGGGATCCCAGGCGAAGCCGGGAGCGGGTCACTAGTTTAAAATAATTTAGTCCGTTGAGACATCTATTAAGTCTCAAATAATAAAAATGAAATGTTCTTCTTCTTCTTCTTCCTCGGCGGCTCAAAAAGTCAGTGGTACTTTGGCCATATTCGCGGAGATTTTTGAGCCAGGAAGTACGTCGTCTGCCCGGCTTGTGTCTACCTACCTTGTATTTTCTCCTTTTATTTTTAAACGTTGGGAAATCCTTACGGATACCCAGCAATCCATTGGCGAAAACAGCATGAAAACCGGTGCAGTAGTTTTTGAGTTTATTGCGTACATGAGGATGTAAAAACATCCAGTGTTGAATCCGCTCGACTGTACTTATCTGGCAAATTAAGAATCTGTCGAATTAAGATTCTGACGAATTAGGAATCTGTCTAAAAATGAATCTGTCGAATACAGAAACGACCGTATTGAGGTCGCATTGATATGGGACGCTGCGGGACTATGCCGGATTCCGACCGGCTTCAACCCAACAACTTCCTAGCGCAGCAGTTATGGGGTCGCGAGGACGTTATGACACGACATCGGTGCCTCCCATGGGGCTATCCAGCGCGGAGAGAGCTACGCTATCTGTCGGAACCTCGGCGTACCCGAACGTGGAGGTACACCGGCCATCTCAGGAGATCTCATGACGTATTAGTCTACGTCCTGCATAATCCCAGTCCTGCATAATCAGCTGCAGTAGATTATATATCTCGCCGCGCATGATATGTCCAAAGTATCCCAGTTTTCTGACTTTTATGGTTATAAATTTAATTTAAAATTTGCCTAAGCAATTAATTATGTTATTAAAATTCGTTAATTCTACGAGATTAATAGTACTTCAGTAAAATTATTATTCAACTCATTGAATCATTTAACGGTGGGTGCTATAAAAAATGTAACAGCCTTCCTAAAAATTGTAACTTGCTAGTCTAGGTTCACGGTGACCTTGTAGAAAATGACAGGTTTGTCCTTGTTTGCAGATCGCTAATTATATTATGCATTCGTCACCTATTTGACCATGAAATTGATCATATGTGTGTAAAATCATTACTATTATTAACAGAACTTTCAAAAAGATTGATAAACGAGCAAGGTTTTTATAAACAATTTAAAAAAATGCATCTGTTCGAAGCAGAGGACGTTTATAATAAGTTTATACGTTAAGTTTAATTTAATTGAATTTTCTAATTTTTCTATTACACTAGAAAGCTTAAAAAAACTGTTTTCTTTCAAATGTTTGAACGAATTGAAAAGGTTTACGCCTTTGGTGATCAGATTAAAATGGAATTAGTTGAATGTAAAATCAAAAATGGAATAAATATTTAAAAGTTGTGTAAATAAATAAGTATTTGAAGCTCCCTGTGTGTTCAGACTTGCCTAATATTGAGAACTCTTACACCGAACTTCTAAAACTGTAAGTCACAACAAATTACGCGGAGTCACAAACAGCCGACTCGAGCAAAAACCACGAAGGCTTTGACTGCAATAATTTATTAATTAAATAAAGAAGTTGGAGGCCTTACTCGAGCAAGTTCTACTTTAAGTTATTGTAGGTACTAAGGTGTGAGTGCTGTAGACTTAGTAGGAAATTCGACATTTTTTGGTATAATAGTTGATAGGTTTTTTTTTCTAACTTAATTTAATGCTTTTGATATTAAAGTAACAATTTAGAGTCACTCAACGATCTATGGTTGCACTGCTACATCTAATCAGCTGCCTTATTCTCTATTTGTGGTTTTTAAAACCTATCGACTCCAATGTCGACATTAAATTGGAAATAATACTTTGTCAAAAGTAAAAAACCATAACTTCATCGACATGTGTCACATGTAAACTATGGTAAAAACATCATAGACATTTTGACAGGTGCTTAGTGTATACCAAAGTAGACAATTGTCGAGTCTATAGCCGCATTAAGTTGATAACCACAGCAAATTAAATAAGCTAGTTGAGGGTTTGTGGATCCCTTGTTTGGGTAAAAGTCTCCCCCATTTTTTTTCCATTGTTTTCTGTCATTACCAATGTTTAACCAATCTTTCCCTGCTACTTTGATGATGTCATCTGATCACCTTTCCTTTGGACGTCTAACACTCCTTCTCACTTTCGGCATATTGCAGTCATATATTTTTCTCGTGTTCTCTTAAACCGACATTTTACGGAATGCCACATTTAGGTAATACGACAGCAACGTTGAGCTGTTGATCTCCCAAGGGAAAAAAGTTGGGAGTGTTTGTTCGCAAGAAAAATTCTCGCCTTGTTATTTACCCTCAAGTTTGTCCCCTAAGGTGTGTCTCGATTTCGACGACCGTTGATTACAAATATCAATACACAATTTGGTTTTAGTTTTTATCTTTTCTGTTGAATTTTAATATTGGCTATTGGTCTCAACTGTGATTCCAATATTTTATAGAAATTACCCTATAAAAATTGATGTACGAAAATATCTTGGTTTCATCTTTTCGTTTTCATGGCTTGACGGGGAATATTTGATAGTGGTGATGGAGCCATTACAAGAACTACTAAATCCACATCTTCCCAACAACAGCATCTTACGCAACTTAACTCTCTATTAACTTACACAGCCTGTAGCTCCTAAAGTATTGATCGTAGAGTAAAAATTAATATATCCAAATTTATAGAAAATTTTATGAAGAAGCTTTTGTCAGAAATAATCATAATGCTATTCGTAAAGATATTCGTGATATGAGCAAAAACCTGAAAAATGGTACCTTCAACCCGCCTACATCCTCAGCACAGCCCTTGAGGACTTTTAGTGTGTTCATCTGGATACCGCAAGGTATAACTGTACCAATTTTCAACACTACATGAATTGTTTCCCCTTATTTTATTAATTTGACTTGATTATTGAATACCTTAGAGAATCAACCTTTCGACTTATAACATTTGTACATGTATTTAACCAACTACGAGTATGTTTAAGTGCGAACCGAGCTTTCGTCCCATAAATACTTGCATGAGTTAGTGCATTGAATTAGTTACTAATTAGACTAAATTACAGTAGCTACACAACAAGAACAAGAATATGTCAATGCAGTGGTGAAGCGGCGTTAAAATCTCTTTATCGGGTAGTCTGTAAGTCCGTCATGCTGGCTGCAAGCCAAACGACGGCGTCTACTTGCAGTTTGCAAAAAACTGCGTCAGCTACTCGACGCCTTAACAAGAACTCGACTCTGAGTACTGAATACATTTGAGGCTTTATTAAGAGGTTAGATAAGTCGTTTTTATTGTTCCAACAAACACTTTATAGCTAGAAGCAGCACATTAACCTCATGAGTCATTTACCAACGGACATCTAATCTAGGTATCGATATATATACCTATCTATATTTATTTAAATATATAAAAAAAAAAGTATCAGTTCACCAGTCTGTTTTTCCGCTATTTTTTTTTAAATCACTCATAGATTTTTATACGGAAAGAGGGATAAACCCGTAAGATCTTCCAAAAAAAAAAAAAAAAATTGCAACTTTTTCATTTTTTCGCTTGTTAGATTCAAAAAAGTTAAGTAGTTAGTTATCAAAATATTCTAAATATAGGATACATTTTATCCTGTATTATACAAATATCCACCAGGAATATAATAATATTTATTTTAACATTTATTTACGAATTTAATAAACACAGCTGTTTGCCTGTCCAATACCTTATACCGAACAGAGAATATACGCACCAAAACATTTTGCGTAATAATTGGACGAGTGAATTTTTCATTAATATTTTTATCGTGTCAATGGAGACACCTTTAAAAATACAATATTCAATTTATGAATATCTACCCTTTCTGCCTACTCCCGAAAATTAAAACAATGACAGATACAAAAACAAATATAACATTTTGTGTGAGAAGTCGTATTGTGCCCTTGCAAAATGAAATTTACGAAACCTACTCGCCTCAAAGACAATGGTTTTCACTTTTAACACGGAACAAGTGATTTCTAAGTATAGAAGCAGTTATATTTTATCCTAGCATTAATACTTAATTAATTATTTTAAGAAATTAAGTAATCATCATGATCATTATGAACCTGTGTCTCTCCACTGCTGGATGTACTTAAGCCTCTTCCAAGGTACTTTACCACGCACGGTTTTCAGTTTTTCGCATGCAGCCTCTTCCCGCGAAGCCTTTCAGGTCGTCTGTCTACAGCATGGTTTCAGGGTGTCTTTCCACCATTCGAGAACTTTTCTACTTCATCGGTCATCCACTCTGCAACAGATGTGATAAGCCCATTGCCACTTCAACTAGCTAATTCTCTTGACTATGTCTTCAACCTAGGTTCTTCCGGGAATTTCAAAATTTAAATAACATTACTTTCTGATTATTATTATTTTTTCAATTCCTGTAACTATAAAATATATATGTAGTATGAAACTATGTTAGCAGTGGCATGCAACAAATTCGGTCGTCTGGTGATATAACTCATTTATATAGACTCTTTTGGTGAGTGAGAAAGGAATGCCAGGGACCATTTTGTCTATTCATTAAGTGTTAATCTATCTGTTCTGTTAATAATAATAATTTATCCTATGTAACCTATGTTAAATTATTTTTCAACGACTTGGTTGTACATAAAAAGTTAATTTAGGTTTTATTAGGGTTGCTATACATATAGTCGGGTCGGCAAAAATCATTTGGCAATTTTTGTTGAACAACAAAGCCGACCCGAAGTACCTTCTATATATGTTCGACTTTAATCTACATATATTACCACCAGGCTTTGCTGACAAGGCTGTAAGTATAGCAATTTCAATCTTTTCAAAGTTCGAGTGAATGGGCATCTTCTGGGTTGAGAATGAGGTTCGCTCCATTTTAGGCCTCATCCTTGCTACACAGTTGGTTGTTGGTCAAGAGCAAACCCATCTTTTATAAAAAAAAATTGTCGAACATTCATCTACACATATTAGATTTTACCGCCCTGCTATGCCGGCCCAACTATATGTATAGCAACCCTTATATATATAAACTTTCCTTGAAAAGTTATTTAACTTTTCAAGGAAAGTGGAAGCGTGCTGGGCTCATAACCTATATTATAGGTTATACGTTTCATTAGATAGATCCTATATCTAATGAAACGAGAAGGTGTGCATCACAGACTAACTTTATTTCATTTGATTTGACATTTAAAAACACAGATGTCGCTACACATTGTTTTGTTATTTATCAAAATCCATTTTCCGCATGATTTAGGAGTTAGCGGCCATACAGATAGACGTGGAAAGCGATTTAAAATTATACTTTTTAAAGATAATTTAAATGAAGTAAGATTTCAGGAAATGAAGATCGTATACTGTTTTTTTGTTTTACTGTGACATATTTGTGCAAATATAAAATACGAATTTCCCTTGTAACAGAATGGAACGCAGGTGTTGTTTGAACGGCGTAGAATTTGTTTATAGCTCTTATCGCATTTTTAAATTATCGCTTTTCATTCTTCCTCTTATTGTAAAATACTGACTGGCTTAATTTTTTTTTTTCAAATTTAAACATCGTCTGAAACAGGCTGACGGTCCACTTGATGGTAGGTGGCTCCCGTCGCCAGTAACACGCAACAGTTTTTGCGTGAAATTGTAACAAACAATCACACATCAATTTTCACAAAATTTATCCTCTATTTATAGTAGCTGGTGCCCGCGACTTCGTCCGCGTTGAAATATGAAAGGTACCCTATGTCCTTTTTGGTGTCCCAGACAACGTGTATGCGAAATTTCATGGTGATAGGTTCACTAGTTTTTGCGTTAAAGAGTTACAAATATCCATACATCCAAACGTACTTTCTCATTTATAATATTAGTACGGATTAAAATTCATTGCGTAGAAGCGACTGTTATATACATACTATGTAAAGAAGTAGGGTGCAGAATTTTTTTTTTTATAAATAACCAAATTCCAAAAATATTTACTATTTGATTCAATATGATTCAAGTAAATTGATTCAATACGAAAGCAAACCAAAATAAAGGGCGTTACATACAAACGCGCCAGTAAACTTTACACTCCATCGAACCTTTACAATGTTTTCACGTATGAACGCTTGTAAAATAAGGCGGAGTACACATTGAATATTATTATCCTGCCTTTATATTTATACATATTATAACGACAATGATACAGAAAAAAAAACACGAATATTTGTTTTACAAATTAACTTAGTATTTGAAATATTTACATAAATTAAAAAATATATTATTTACTAACTTTTGCCTGCAACTTCGTCAGCGCCCCTTTTTCTTAGTTGTTAAAACATTTATTCAATCTTTATTGCTCTTACCTATAAGTACTTTAGTTTGGCGTTGAATTTTATTATTTTTATTTTTAAATGTACCCTCTTGAACAGTAGTATTTTTCTGCATGAAAATTACCCTACAACCCTGACAACGTGTATGCAAAAATTCATGATGATAGTCAAGCTGTAAAAGCGTAACAAACAGACGAACTTAAAATTAAAAAGGCTGCAAAATAGCCTTACTAACTTTCATTGCATACTGTACAACTGTGAAAATGTAACAAATGGATTTAGAATAAGACTCTCAAGTATCAGAATACTCTCCCCTTTATCTCGCCAATCCGCGACGATCTCGTGAGACGGAGCGTAAATCTTTGTAAATACCCTCACTTACACGATTAATGGCCGCATTCTGCTTCTTCAATGCGACTAAACGATACAATAAATACATCCACATTAAAAATATATATTGTGGTATAACTCGATTAAGTTAATTATGATGTACACTATTCAAGAACAGTCAAGTGAAAAATATTTATCTACTAAAATATTACAATAACAGTCATGTATATACTAACTATAGAAATCATCCAATGTCATCGAAATAATATATCTTTGCAAGCAGATTAATGGACAATCCAATCAAAAACATAAAATTTTAAAAAATGCTATAATGTGAGATGTCATGTAAAACCAAGTCTGAATTATTTTATTAAGTGTCTGTGGAAGCATCTATTCAAAAATTTATATATTGTTATTAATTACCTATCAAAATTTATTGGACGAATTTATATTAGACATCTTTATTTCTATAATAATTACAAATTATCATGTCTATATGTCCATTTAAGAGTATTTAATCAGATACCACTTATTGAAGTGGCCATTTACACTCAATGTTTCAAAACTTGAACGTATTTGTATAAAATATGCATGGGATTTGGCTTCAAGCAATAGAGATATTGTAAATTCAAGAACATTCGAGAAAATGGCTGCCACATTCGCATATTTGTTTCTTATTCCAGACACGACGTTCCATAGCAAGATACATTTATTGCAAGCCACTCTATCATTTATTGCAAAGTAATAAGATCGAAAATGACAGGGCTCAATTTCCGGTCTCGTATGAGTTTACTTAATCGACTTCTTTCGGTTCGCAAGAACAAATTGTTCTATCGTCTCAACAGCTCTCTCCCCGACGCTGACCCATCTCAATGCTCCATTCCTTAGCGTTGACACGGATTTAATTAATGATTTTTTTAAAATTCTTTTATCTATTTTAATCTAAAATTAGAAGGTCTGTCTGGTTCTTTTGCCGAACAGGACCATTTATGGAAATGAACTTTTCATACTCGTAGTTGGCTCTGGTCTGGTTCTGCCAGGCACACTACGTTTCGCCAGTAATTTGGGCAGCTCGTCTAGCGGTAGAAGATTACTGTGAAATAACAGCACGTGTGCTGTTTTGATGAGTGAGATGCCAGAGCCCATTTCCCAATCCCTGATCCTTAATCCTAATACGATCGGCAGCGCACTTGTAGCACCTTTGACGATGCTACAATCGTCAAAGGTTATAGGCAAGTGTTATAGGCGACAGTAGTCACCTGCCATCTAGTGGACCATCTAATGAACTTTTCATAAAAAAATCATATATAGATTATAGATATAACTTCTACACATAAATAGGTAAAGTAGTGCTTATATTCATTGAGATCAAATAATTTTACGGCGTGATTACTGCAGATCACAATTATTACAATGTGATTATTGCAGATTATGTAAGATGCATATAGACGCAACATTGTCTATGTGTGTTTTATAAATTGTAGTTCGGAGTGTGCTCAGGAGCTGCATGAGCTCATACCGTCTTCCCCTTTCTTCCATCGGACATTCAGACGTACAAATGGTTACCATTCTAATCTTGTCGAAATTCCTCTTTTTCGGACCAAGCGTCTTAAAACATTCTTTATAATGCGCACTGCCAAGGTTTGGAACTCCCTGTCGGCGTCTATGTTTCCGAGCTCATATAACCCAAATCTTTTCAAAATTCGAGTGAATGTCATCTTCTGGGTGAGCTCACTCCCTCTTAAGCCTAATCTTCGCTACACGGCTGGTTGATTGCCAAAAGCGAACCCATCTCTAATAATATTTTTTTTTAAATCTGATTTTGTTCAAATCGAGTTCTCAGATTCTCAGCTCACACTCAGATTAATCAAACACAGAATAAAATTCAGTATAATAATATTGTTGTCGATAACATTTTTTCATTGCATCGAACAACTTTATATAATGGAAGCGAGTTATAAAAAGAAATTGAAATGTGCTTCCGTAACTTTTCGCAAAGAAAAGTGTCTGCTTGTTGCTTGTAATATTTGTGATATTACGAGTACGCTTTGTTCGCTTACACTCCTAACTTGTATATTTGCGTTTCACAAACAATCGTCTCTTGGATTTGATTTGGAGAATTTTTTCTCAGAGAAACTATTTTTTATGCAAAGATATGATAAGACTATTTTTTTTTATGCAAAGATCGACAAACGGATCAGTAAGTTGAAGTGGCAGTGGGCAGGGCACACTACGGAGAGTCTTGGGTCGCTATAGCCGGAACATTCTCGAATGGAGGCTGCGGACCGACAAGCGCAGCGTATGACATCCACCCATCCCCGAGTGGGCCAACGTACCTCCATTTCCGGTTACACCGAGGTTCAGACAGGGCACCGATGTCGTGTCATAACGTCCCCGCGACCCCACCCATCTACGGTTTTAGCCAGTAGTCGTCCGGCATACTCCGCATTCTCTATCACTGCCACATGGGACGTTGGGAATTTTTTGTGGATTTAGCAGATGAATATAAATAAAAACAGTTGATTAAATAAAAACTTATTATTGTTGCAAAACGATTACACATACAATTCCAATGAAAAAACTACATACATATAATTTATTACATATTTGAAATCAAATATAAAATTGTAGTGATTACTATACAAAATATATGCAACCTGTTATGTCCCGATATGAAGACGCAATGTTTATGAAACGCGAAGTCCCTGTAGACGCGAGGTCTGTGTATTCAAGCTGTACTGAGAGAAAGAAACTTTTAAAACTTAGAAATTTATTCTAAATACTAGTAAAAGTTATACAGCTAAAATGTCTATTCCTAATGGTAGCTTTCCAAGATCTGTCAGAGCTTCAGTTACATGCGGTATTTATACCATTTGTTATCACTTGGCACAATGTGGTCTTTTAGCAAAAATGTTAGACAAAGATGTCTTTTGTGGATTGGGAGATCATGACCGTTTAGAGGAATTCGGAAAAAATAAGGAAATCAAAGGGACACACGTCTTAATTGTGGCGTCAGACATCTTTTTTTAGACACAGTAAACAGACGACCTGATAAGGGCCACTGTGTTAGGTGGAAACGGCCCCTGATTCTACGGTAGGTTGTGCCGCAGAGAAGAGGTTATGGGGTGCTTCAGGAGTGTGTCAGCTTGTGCCGCTTCTTCCGGGGGTTCGTCCACCGTTATCACAACACCGGGCAACAAAGGGAGACGTGCTGTGTGTTTCCGGCACATCTTGTCACGACGCGGAGATCAAACTCCGCTCCTAATTGAGGTGGAGCCCGCAAGTGTGCGAGCCTCGTCTGGCGGAGGGAGAAGCTTGCGAGTCTACATGATCTCGTCAAAATCAAAATTAAATAAGCAAACCTTCCTCGTTTACATAATTAGTGAAAACCGTATCAAAATCCTTTGGGTGGTTTTATTTTATTTTAGTTAAGGAAAAAGAGACAAAACAATCACACAGTATGTCAAACTATGAAATATTTATTTAGATTAATGTACAATCAATAAAATTTACCACGAATAAGAAAGAATTACAAATAAGAGTTTTTAGAAGAAGTTAGCTGAGCAAACAGACTTATGTTTTATTTTATAATTACTAGTGTTATATACTCGTATTTGTCTATTTCTCTTCCGCGTCGACGTTACAATGATTCAATCCACTCGGCTGCCAATCAGCTCGCAAGTACTAGTACTCGTCCCTTATCACTGTAATATAATGGCGTGAACACATTTTTTCTCTTGCTGGTACTAATTACATACGAACATAGTTAATACTACTGCTTATATCAACTGCGAATATGTAGAACCGACAATGACGTCATGTCCGTTTTTATTGTTATTAATTTATACTTATCTATACTAATATTATAAAGAGAGAAGATTTGTATGTTTGTAATGAATAAACTCAAAAACTACTGGACCGATTTTAAAAATTCTTTCACCGATAGAAAGCTACATTATCACCGAGTAACATAGGTTATAATGTTACGCGGTCGAAGTGACGGCCAACAGCTAGTATAGCAATATAGTTTTCTTTCTATCCAATTAATATTCAACTAATGCGAAAGTGAGTTTGTTTGTTTGTTACGCTTTCACGCCTTAACTACTCAACCAATCATCACGAAATTTTGAATACACAACAGCACAGGTGCAGTTATTTCACGGTGGTCTTCTGTAAGGGGGTGGTTAGTTCCTCCAGATGGGCTAGCAAATTTATGACTGCAATAGGCTATGTGACCTGTCACTACAAAAAATAATTAAATAAGAAATACCTGGACGAAAGTATCAAAGAAGTGGTCTGCTCTGAATCTAGGTACTGAATCTGCTAGCAATGATGAATATATATCCCATGCAGACCTAAATGAAGATGTCCAAGCTTATTTTATTTACATACTAAAAGTATACTTACATTACATTATTAAGTGGACACTCCGAGGCCATTAATCTTTATGCTTTCTCGTTACACGAGTTAGAGCTAATATCAGTTCAAGCCCACTTAACAAATGGAGTGTCTGATGTTGACCGTTTAATTTATCATTGTATCTCAGTATCATGAAGTGATTATATGAAATTTATCGCTTTCGAAATTCGAGCCATTATTACTCTCACGTTCGCTTGGTTTCCTCTCTAACTTATTTTGTTATTTAGACACGACGTCACGTACAAAAGATATTAACGGCTGTCGGTATCGAGACATTCTATCTATATATAAATGGATAGATAAAACAGTACCTACACCTTTGTCGGTTATTGAAATCAATAGATTGAAATCAATACACCAATTGTTTTAATTAAAAACTCAAATTTCATAAGAATATTGTCAAATTAAAGACACTGAAAAACTGGTAACTTTCGTTTTATATATTTTTAAGACGTAAGTCTTTTTCTAGATTTTTATATTAGGTATTTTATTATACTTAGTAGGTACTGACATACAACCTCAAATTAATGTATATTATTTGTTATTGATTTTATTATTACAAAAATTCGTCTTTTATGATTTTTACATATATATCAAGATGTAAAAACCACATCTAAATTCTCTTACTTAACAAAGTTCATGCAACTACATTTTCGACTAAAAGAAGTTCGTATACTTTTTATATACTGAATACCACCGTGAAATAACAGCACATGTGCTGTTGTGTTTCCGTGAGTGAGTAAGGAGCATTCTAAAATTGATAACCCTAATGCTCCTTCACAAACTGAAAAAACTAAAAATAATATCAATATATATATATAATTAAATAAATTATTTAAAAAAAATCTTAAAACAATAAACTCTAATCTCAATAAAACAATTAATAAATGTTTATGTTTTGAAACAAAAATTATATTACCAATAAAAAGCCCATTAGCTCATCCCTTGCTTATCCCTTATCATTCTATGATCGGCAGCTCACTTGCAGTACCTGTGGTGTTGCTTGTGGCGACGGTAGCCACCTACCATCAAGTGGACCGTCAGCCTGTCTGTCGACCTTAACATAAAAAATATATATTATTGTTATAATATTTTCGACATTTTCGACACACAAAATTAATATAAACATTAAATTCATAGTTTTCATAGTTTAGTCAAAAACTATACATATATTATGAGTTTAGTAGCATTAGTTAGTTCATTATTAGCAATTCTATACTTTCAATAGAATAAATAATAAATACTCCTATTATTCATAAAAAAAAATGAATTATAGTAATTACAATAACTGTCGTACTCGAAGCAAGTCAACTGAACTTTAAACCTCCTGCATTGCCACTGTAGTAAGTCCATCAATGAAAAATCAATTTTGGATTTTGTTTACTAAGGAATATTAAACATTAAGTTGTTTATCTGGTTGGTTAATACGATATTATGATACAATATTTTACAATATTTTTTTCTTTTCAAAAGTTCTCGAACTTTTAAATTTACATTTAAACAGCTTTTGGATATTACTTGGATAGAAGTTCTGATATTATCTTCAAAAATAAGATGCTAATCTTGTTGAGACGAGTTTTTTTTAATTAAAACATTATTTTTTTAAATTTACTTCAACTTTATTATTATTATTATTATCTTTTTAATATTTGAGACAACAAAAACAATATAAGGCTTACAAACGTATGTCAGCCTCATCATCCCCTGTACTTCAACTTGAATATTATAATATATACCACACACATCACTAGGTGTATATATTTCATTTAAGAATATATTTTCGAAAGGTAATGTCTAGTCTTAACGCCGCCTACAGTTTGTATATTTGATTGGGATGAATATTTTATTTGTTTTCTTACCCGCGAGGGATAAATTTTATCTCGTTCCGAACCCTCATATTTCTTAGAGACATTGGAAATGCAGGTTTTTTTCTTATTCAAGAATGGCGTGCCGTTACGACCTTTCATTGCTAAGATACAGTGCAAATATTTTTTTATGTTAAGGTCCGCATCAAGGATTGTCCGGTTCAATCGACGGTAAGTGGCTACCGTCGCCTACCATCACTGGGATAGCAAGTGTGTTACTGACCTTAATAGGATAGGATGATTGTTGGAACGATATTTAGTATTTATCTAGCTAGATCATTAGGCGGCATTGAATATTACTTGGATGATATTTAGATTACTTATATTATAACTATTACTTAACTTCTTGCATGAAATGCAAGCTTCGAACAAGGTTGCATTTAATTAGATATTTGCGAGATAATTTTGATCACACAGTCAAATGGTTTCAGATTTCCCCTCACTGACCCATTTAAATATGATCAGAATGTATATTTGACAACATTTAAATAGATGAATTAATTTTCTTCTCCGACCTTGAATGGAACGCTATGTTTGGAATTTACTCCGCATTCCGTTCGGAAATGACTTCGAAAATTTGTGTAAACGTCTTTTGCGGTGAATTAACTCCAAAATAAAGAAGACTTTCAAAATACTTGTATTAAATAAAATAATATTTTGTTAAATAAAATTGTATTAGAAGCGTTCAAATATATTTTTCTTGGAAAACAGGAAGTTGTTCTATAAATAAATGAAAAATCTTTATTTACTTACTTGTAATATGAGCCGTAGAAAATCCTATTAATTATAATGTGGACTATGGATGTTTGGTACCCTTTCACGCAAAAACTGCATAACGGATTTGGATGAAATGTGGCACACATATAGTTTATTGCCTGGATTAACATAGGAGAAACTTTTTGTTCTATAAAAAAAACAGTGGCACTCCAGGAGTGCAGACATAAGTGAAAACTTGAACAATTACGTGTGTATTTTTTGAATCGTCAGGAAAGTACATATTAAATACAGAGGTGTCGGTTACGGTAACAGTGTCGCGAGTTTAATGGTTTTTTCCCATCTCAAAAATGCCCAATGCACCTAATAAAGAAGTTTTCACTTAAAAAATGTTAGGTTCCCGAAGGACCGTCAATTGATAATGATTGTTTGAGTAGTTAAGGCGTGAAAAGGTTACAGACAGATAGATAGACAGAGTTACTTTCACATTTATGATAGTATTGATATGGAAGTATGAATTCTAATTCGTTGGATATATGTATTAAACTAGCTGGTGCCCACGACTTCGTCCGTGTTGACAAATAAAATATACAACACCTGAGATAATAATGATTCATTGTCAATGTAAAATTTGTATTTTATTTTTATTTTTTTCTTTTGCAGAGCAAAAAAAAACTTATATTTAGCTGACGCGTGTTCCAGATATAAAATGAGAAGAGACAGGCCTCGTTGAGGAAAAATAAAACACGTTTTTTTAGATTCCGAACACAAATACGCTTCTACTCACAAATGCGTGTTACCTCATAGAACGTGATGTTTGGGAAGTAGAGGAACAGATCATTGTGTTAGTATAGTATAGAACATTTTTGTTACATTTTTAACCCCCAATGCCTGACGCAAAAACGGGGCGTTATAGGTTTGACGTGATTGTCTGTGTAACTTTTCGTTAAAACGTACATAACTTAACACAGCCACACCCCACAGGAGCTGCATGAGCTCATACCGCCTTCCCCTTTCTTTCATCATCATCATCATCATCAGACATACTACTAGTTATCATCCTCATCTTTTCGAAATCCCACTTTTTCAGAATAAGCGCTTTAAAAATTCCTTTATAATGCGCATGCGCATGCTATACTGTCAACGTTTGTAAATCCCTATCGGCGTCTATGTTTGCGAGCTCATATAAACTAAATCTTTTCAAAGTTCGAGTGAATGTCATCTTCTGGGTGAGCTCACTCCTTCTTGCTTGCCAAAAGTAAACCCATCTGTATTAAAAAATAAATAAATAAATATGTAGTAATACGTATCTTACTAAATATTTATTGTGCAATTATTGGTATGATTTTTTTTTTCCAAATGAACTGTAATTCTTGGTAATTGTCTCATATTGAAGAATAACAGGCCACTTTGACCTTTCCCGTTTACTATATATATCAACCTTTATTTTATACGTTCCCACGCCTCCAAAGAAAAACTAATACATATTTGACGAACTTAATACACCGTGACAGTGGCTTCACTTATTTATTTAGGTACCTACCTACTGTTTTATTCATTTAAAAGTAGTTTATCTTAAGAACTATTTAATGGATATTATTATATCAGACTCGGCCGTGCGGACGAGATTTTTTCGGTCGAATTGACTAACAATTAGTCAACTCGTGTGCTTTTATATTGGGTTGAAGTGCCTATTGTATATATGTATTGTTTTTCTTGGTATAATAAAGACTTCAGATTATAAATTGGGATGAATGTTTGCAAGCAGTTACACCGCTCTTATAAAAGAGCAATGTTAAATAACAGCACATAATTATGCAATTGTCTTTGGGTGAGTGAGTAACGCATCACTCATAAGGAAATCCTTATGCTCTTCTTATCGAGATTCAAAAACAAAATTAAAACTTTTTATCTGTCTAATAAATACATATAAAAATGTTACTTCCTTACTGCTTTGATTTAATTATGTGTATTGAAATATTTATTAAATGTTAACTATTTTTGGAAGCAGGTCCCAACTTTTATCAATTTATATTTGGTTTTCTTTGTGTTCTTATTTCAAGTTAATATGTTTGTTTGTGTCTCTCTTTTTTTTTTAATTCAATATAGATTTATCATATTTGATTGAATTGGATTTTGAATATGTACAAATGATTAATTAAAATGAATATGTGCTTAAGAATCAATGAATATGCACGCTGTGGTGGCCTGTAAGTGTGACTTGTGCAAGCTGAACTGTATTGTGCAATTTGTTTTGGATTTTATGTGGACATTGTTACGTTGGCTATCCATATTATATATATATATAAAAAAAAAATATATCTTCACACATTCCACACATCACCATCAAGTTCCACACTAAGCAACTAAATGCTTGTATTATGGATACCAGACAGTTGATATACTACCTAGATAACTTTTTCTTATAAATACATACATATTATAAATACAAAACATCCATGACTCAGGTACAAAGGTAAAATGTTAACACATAAACATTAGCCCCTAGCGGGATTCGAACCCGCGACCGTTAAAAAAAATATATATCCCTTACATCTATTAAAGTTAGCAGAGTACTATAACATTGCTTGTAGCGATAGTCACTTTACAATCAACTGGGCCGTCAGCCTGCAACAAGCTTAGGTTTCATTTATCTGGCCATATACATACGTATATAACCTAAACCTGATATTTATCTCATAAATATATATCAGGTCATAATAATCTCAAATAAATATCACATATCAAACAATATTTGAAGTTTGTATAGTATTTAGCTTGACATAATTTTATCTAAGTATACAAAACTATGAGATAAATGTATTTTAAATTACCTATTGAAGTGAATACTAACGAATAAATACTCAATTGCTACTCCCAATCACATTATTTCTCTGCAATACAAATAAAAGCTTAGATAAACGTTAAAATAAAACATATTTTATCGGCTCTGTTTCGAATAACAAATCCCAACATATTGTAGACGAATCTCAGATGTCATTTATGACATTCCTCCTCGAACTCCTTCCGAGCGTTGAGAAAGGCTACGCATTGTAAATAAATCATGCAATAGGATGAATTTTCTTGGATTACCACTACTATGATTCCACTAAGCCATATTTTTAACACTACAAATCATGAAGCTTTTCATATACATTCTTATATTTGTAGGTAACATCTTGACAATTGAAATGAACAGTCGTAAACGAAATATTTATGTATTTATAAACATAATAATAATGTTTATTTTTCAACCAAAAAAATAGAAAAAAAAAACTGAGGAGATTCTCAATTCGATGTGTATATTTTTTTTATGTATGATCATGCATAACTTTTTAGGGAGCAGTCCGATTTTGATCTTTTTTTTTATTGGAAAGGTTATATCCGGAAGGTGGTCCCATATAAATTTTGAAAAAAAAAATTCCAACCCTAAGTGTAGGAAAACAGGGGATGATTGATTGTTCACTCACTGATTGTAATGTATGACCATATTTGCAAAAAAATAAAAATAGGGGTGGGAAAATAGGGGTGATTAGAATCTGTGAGTGTGTTCACTCACAGATTCTAATGTTGATTCTAAAAGTAATCAAAAATTAAGCATGTAGTAATAAGTAAATTATAGCCACAAAAAAATATAAAATAAAAACTTTTTAACAAAAAAAATAAACCGCCGAAAAAACTGAAAAGCAAAAAATAATTTTATTTAACCTTAATAACTAAATTTTTAAACTAATATAAGTATACCTAAGTAATTTTGAGTCGGCGCCAAACAAATTACATTAACTTTACTTAACTTACTTTAGTTTAAGAACTTAGTAATTAAGGTTAAATAAAATTATTATTTGCTTTTCAATTTTTTCGGCGGTTTAATTTTTTTTGTTAAATAGTTTTTATAACCCCCAACGCCCGACGCAAAAGGGAGGTTTTTTAATTTGACCTGTGTGTCTGTCTGTAGCTTAATAGCTCCCAAACAGATAAACTATGACAAAATTTCATTATAATCAAATGAATAGTATGTATGTGTATCTTATGAAAAGGACCTCTTTTCATAATATGTTCTGCTAAATTCACCTATGTGTGTAGTAGGGGCACAAAATTCAATCGTCCGTTTGACGATTACGAGGCCCGTGATCAGAACACCAATGCGCAGAATCATGGAGTTCCTTTTTACGATGCAAAGGTTAACACAGCATAATGTTTATGGCGGAAAGGTTTAGCGCGTAATGGGATTGCTCTGTAACGGACTTTTATGGCAAAAAATAAACAAAACAAATGTGTTATTAAGAAGGGCTTCTTGCCTGCCCCTAAATTGGTAGCAACATAATTGGCAGAGTATTGCCAATTACAGGTATTTTAATACGATTTAATGAAATCATTTTGGAACAACATATGTTACTATTTTAACCAGCTTATGTCCGTGATGCCACGTAGGTGAAACCGAAATAATTAAACTCTTTAAATAGAAACAATGCTTATTGAAAATATTAAAAATATTTAAACAATATTGGGGTTAGTCCAACTAGTTCTACTATTAGTTCTACGATAGAACAGTTTGGACAAAAAAAAATCCAAGTAGTTCTACTGCACAGTATGACATATTAATTTTAGTGGAGCATGTCCAAATTGTTCTACTATTATTATATTATATAATATTATAATAGAAAAAAATAAACGAAAACATTCAATGAGTTCTACTGTTGAGTACTTAAATCAATAATGAACATTTTCCTTTAAACTCTTAAACTTCATTCCGCCAACTTGGTTCCACTTTTAAATCTTCTGCTTATGAAAAATAATACGCAGAAAATGTTGTTATTGTATTAAAAAGTACCTTTGATTTACTTATATTTAGCCCACACCTGTCGACGAAACATTGAAGTTGTATAACATTCTGTTAGCTTACCTCTCAAGATCATATTTTCTCAAATAGACATTATACTAAATCAATAAAGGTGTATACTTATGTCTGTTTATTCCTTAACTAGGTACGTAACTTTTGTTGTTGTTGTTGTTGTTGTTGTTATTGTTTGCACAATATATTCATTGTAATAATATAAAACTACGAAGAATTATTGTTCATCATTTTCAGTTTATTAGATATTTTAAAAATTTTGTATGTAAAGATGGTCAGACACTTGATGGTAACAGTGCACTTGATGGTAAGTGGTTACCGTCGTCTATAACACAAGCAACGCCACAGGTGCTGCAGACCTTTGTAGGGTTAAGAATAAGGAAAAAGGAAGGGATAAGGAAATGGGCTCTTTCATCCCTTACCCACTCAGCGTAAGGTCTTCTGTGTGTGCGTGTGCGTTTGTTTGTGTGTGTGTCTATGGCATTGTAGATTCCAAACGGATGGATTGGGTTATTTTCGTTTAAAAGCTGACGTAAAAGAGATATTTTTTCTCAAAATCGTACCTACTGATGATTTTTTTTTGCGATAAGAAAATAAAAGCCAAATTTCATTTTCATTAAATTTATTAACAAAATTATATTTTACAGTAAATTTTGTTGCTGTGTGTACTCACAGTTATATTATTTCCACTATAATTAAATTGTTTATACAGCGTGCAATGCCTCAGGTAAGTCAATTAGCCCCACAAATAGGTAATGTAGTCTCATACGGTGAACCTCTTTGCCCCGAGACTTGCAGCCAAAGACCATAGTATAGAACATTGTGAATAAAAACAGGCCATGCAGCTCTATTTTTGAATTTGTAGATAATTTTTGAATTAAATAAATTATGGCTACATACACCCATTGTTGGGGATTATCCCTTTTTTGTTTCATATATAAAGATCGGCAGACAGGCTGATGTAAACGCAAGCAATGTGCTCTCAAATTAATTAACATTTATACTAATATTAAGAAGAGGTAAAGTTTCTATGGTTGTTTGTTTATATGTAAGAGGTAATCTGAAAACTACTCATCCGATTTAAAAAAAAAAACTTTTACTAATAGAATAGAATTTCAAGATGGACATAGGCTAAACATTCTAAAGCTAAAAATCCAATAGGGCGAAGCTGCGGGCTAAAAATCCAATGCATGGCAAAAGTGTAATGTCAGGCGTCTATGTATGTCAGACGTCAACGCGGACAAAGTCGCGGACACCAGCTAGTGTAATAAGAATTTATTTTATTATATGTGTTATAAAACATGCTATTTAACTACCTATATTTTATAACATAATTTTTGTTATGTAAACTTCAACAACTTCAAGTAAGGACGAGTGCGTTGTCGCCTCAACGCTTTATCGTGTGCACTAAGTTCAAGCTTTAAACATAAACATGATTTGGAGTAAGTAAGTAGCGGGACGTAACAAGGTTACAGGGTTGCGCCGAGGACGCTTCCGAAGCTCTTCACTATGCTAACTATATACTATATATGTATTAAGTATATATCTCATAAACATATAATACAAAATTATATGTTTATGAGACATGCAAACAACCAATGCTTTATAAATAAATCCTTAGAGACAACCTTTAATAAAAGATCTCTCTTATAATAAGGATCTAATAATAAGGATAATGATAATAATAATTCTTTAATAAGGATCTAGATCACGTGAATCGTGATTATGAAAAGTCTGTATCGTTTTTAGACCTTTCCATAACTCTCATAGGAAAAATAGTAGAAGTGGTTTCCCGTTGCCTTCAGCTCAAGTTATTTTAGAGATTATTTGAATCTCAAGGCTGCTGCAGCCTCGTCTACTCTAAGTAGGTGAGTGGTTCGTTGGTTAACCAGCATAGAGTACTACAGAAGTCAATGCCATCAGACGCATGCAGGTGAGGTTGACATTTGGGATTTAGAGATTTTGATTACCTTACCCCCTTAATAACTTACTAGTTAGTAAGTTTCGATCGCATATAATAAACCTTATAATTATTAAAGCAATAATGCTTTGATCTTTTAGCTTTTAAGTGGTGTAATTTTGGATGTAAATGACAGATAAATTTATTCTATGATAATATATATAGCTACGTCAAATTGTATGGCTCTCGATTTTGTTATTAGTTTTCCGAATCGTCTTTCACTATGGAACTAAATTTGAAGACGTTGTCATGTCGAAGAAACTCTTCAGCTCTATTGTATATATGTATTATGTATCGATGTAAATATTGTTGATAAAAATAGATTGATAAATACCTTCGTAATACTAATAATATATATTATACTAGTTGGTGCCCGCGACTTCGTCCGCGTTGAACGATGAAAGGTATCCTATGTCCTTTGTGGTGTCTCAGACAACGTGTATGTAAAATTTCATGGTGATCGGTTCAGTAGTTTTTGCGTGAAAGTGTTACAAACATCCATAAATCCAAACATACTTTCGCATTTATAATATTAGTACGGAAGTACGGATAAATGTGAAAGTAACTCTATCTGTCTGTTACCTTGTCACGCCTTAAAAACTCAACCAATCATCATAAATTTTGCATGACACGTCAGGGATACAGGAGAGGACATAGGGTATCTTCGACCCAGAAAAAAAAGGACTGTTCCCGGGGATCAACTAAAATAAAATAAAAACTAACGCTTCGCCAAATTGTTGGGGCAACAAAAGATCAAGCGTTATATTGCTGATATATTTATTTTTCAGCAACTAGTTGATTTATATTTTACTAGCTGGTGCTCGCGACTTCGTCCGCGTAGAAAATTTAAAAAAAAGCAATATAACACTTGATCTCGTGTTGCTATAACACTTTGGCCAGGCGTTAGGTTTTTATTTTTTATTTATCCCTCGGGAATAGTCCTTTTTTTCTGGATGAAAGGCACCCTATTTCCTTTCTGGAGTCCTAGACAACGTGTATGCAAAATTTCATGGTGATCGGTTCAGTAGTTTTTGCGTGAAAGAGTTACAAACATCCATACATCCAAACATACTTTCGTATTTATAAATAAATAATAAATAAATATCTTCACACATTCCACACAGCACCATCTAGTTCCACAGTAAGCAACTAATGCTTGTATTATGGTTACCAGACAGTTGATATATTACATAGATTACTTTTTTTTTGTAAATACACACATAAATACAAAACATCCATGACTCAGGTACAAAGGTAAAATGTTAACACATAAACATTTGCCCCTAGCGGGATTCGAACCCGCGACCGTTTGTTTAACAGCTAGGGTTACTAGCCACTAGACCAAACGTGTCGTCAATATTAGTCCGGATTTTATAATATTAGATTGGCTTGAATCTTCCTGCCACTTTACCAAGTGTGCCGTCTGCGGCAGCTGTCCCTTATATAAAAGCTATATAAGATAAAAAGTTTTTATTATTGGAGTTTACTCCTTAAGAATAGATTTGCATATAGGTAATATATAAGCCCGTGGTATAAAAATTTATGGGAGTAAAATCAAAATTGTTACACGAATGCGTTATATATATGCGTTACCTACTTTCTATTTTCGAATATTTTAGAATAACTCTGAAGTTTCATAATTATGAATTTTATTATCTTTCGTAAGGAGTATTTATTAATGGTCTGTCATTATGAAGTTCATGTTAAATAATTATGTTCTATTTAATTGTGATTGTGTGTCAGTGTCATATAAGTATTTTCTCTTGTATTTATTTATCGTTCGTAATGAGTAAACTCCAGTCGTGTGTCGGACTTGACATACACACTTTTTTATTGAAGTAGGTACAATCAACAACAAAGAGTTGTAAACAAAGTAAGAATATTATCAGGGAAGGAATTTCGGTCAATGTCGCAACTTCGTTCTGGATTCAAGGTCGAAAAAACCTTCAAGGTTGAACAAATGCTAAGACATTTACGGAGTATAAAAGATTTTCTAGCAATTTTCTCGCGAGAAAAACCGAGCGGGAGCGAATTGAGGGCAACCATGCTGTAAAGTAGATATCCATAGGTATACCTACTTAGGTATTTCCCCACATTTTGCAACTTTTTGTAATAGCTCAAGCTGCAGCATATTTTATGCTGAGCTGGCAAAACACTTTGACCTAAAAGATGTATTATTTTTAAATTACATTTGTTCCTATCTGTTTTATTTAGTTCGAGTAAATATTTTCTCTCTTTTCTTTGTATGAATGTATACAAAATTTGGCAATGTAAAACCTAGATATAAATACGAATTATTATAAATTATAACACAACAAGAATGTTGTCGAAAGTGTTCAGTCTTTTAGATTTCATATATTAGATACTAGGTGGTTCCCGCGACTTCGTCCGCGTTGAAAAATAAAAGATATAGCGCACGCATTGACACCTGACATTATATCTACTTATGCCAAGCGTTGAATCTTTTTTTAGACAGCTGGTGCCTGGTGGAATTATTAGCCCAGTAGTTTTTGAGTTTATTCATTACAAAAATACAAATCATCTCACTTTATATTATAATATTAGTAAAGATTAAGTACATATAAATATAGATTAGTGTAGATTACATTTTGTAGATAAAAATTCGTTACAATGTTGTTAATATGTCCATTGAAGTAAATCAAGTTTGAGTTTTGAGACCATTTGAAACAATATTTTTATTAAAAGTCTAAAACGAGCTATGTTTTGATGTAGTTTAAGCATCCCTCACTTTTTAAGATAATATACCTACGAAATACGAATAACTAGGGATCAATAAAGCTTACGAGAATCCGAGGTAGGACGAGCAGGTCCGTAATAAATGTCTATTTAGATAAAATGTTACAGATCTGTTGATTCAGGTGGCGAATTTGCGTATTTAAATAAGTACCTACTGAGTTTCACGAAAGGTTTTGTTTATTTTGGTACATAAGGACTGTGCGAGAATCTGTCAAATTTAACATTTCACAAATCTGTTAACGTAGGTACTGAACAAACCAACATCTCTGATGGCTGAACTCATCTCGTTATTAGGTTGTTTTTATGTAAGACAGATTGACGGTCCACCTGATGATAGGTGGATCTATAACACAAGTAAAGCCACAGGTGCTCCGAATACTTTAAAAATGGGTGTATTTTCTTTATTAATAAAACTAAAGCAGACGATAATTATGTGCAAAAAATTAAATTTCAATTTCAAAAGGTAAAATGTGAAAATCTTACAATTATGACTCATTTTTTTATATTACAAAAATGCATGCCTATCAATATTTACGCCATTTTTACTTGTGAACATGCATATGCATATGAATGCATATTCATAGGAACGTTAAGGAATGCAATGAAATTTAATTTAATGACAAAAATGAGTTTACAATGACCGCACTCGCTAGCGAGAGCGTAAAACATTTATAGTTTTTCAACTGTCAACTGTCAATGTCAAATTGACAATTTTCCATATAAATATTTTACGCTCTCGCTAGCGAGTGCGGTCATTATAACTCGTGGTAAAGGTATTGAACTGACTAAGTATATACGAATTTCAAGACTTATCTGAACATCTATTCGCTTACATCACTGTCTCGGCCGAGAAGCATTTAAACTACTGTTTTACTTATGAAATGTTTACAGAAGCGTTGGCCACGTGGTAAATAGACAATAGAACTTTTTAAACTGACACTAACTTATTATTCGGTGCAGAATTTATATGCGCGAAATAAATTATAAGCAGTTTTCGATATATTTTTCAATTAAAGTCAAATTCGATTCTTCTTGTGTTCTAATTTTTTTTGTGGAGTCTCTAACACATTAACGAAAATGTGTAACATAAATGGTTTAAATATAATATAATTATATTTTTTTCAAAGCAATTGCGTTGTCTATTTCTTGTAAATTTCTCCATTTTACAATACCTATTTTTAATATTTAGCCTCTGTTAAAGAGGCTCCATTAAAGAAGTACGAGTAAAAGAGGTGTTAATAAAAAACATATTTCTATAAAATAATTTATTTAACCAATAAAAAGTATATCAGAGAAAAATAAATACAAAATGAATACGTAAAAATCTAGAACTAATGGCACACTAAAATTAACATTTTAATTAAACTATATTAATATATTTACAATACACTTTGATTGTGCCAAGTTTAATAGTCAGGTTTAAAGACAATACTTTTGGACGGAATTATATACTTAACCCTGATTTATATTAAATATATTTAACCTAATGGCTGATTTACACATTGGCATTCGTCTTCGCCTTTCCACTGATCGAAATATTAGACTTAAATGTTCATACGAGCACGACGCATGCGCATTTACTGAATTCATTTGAAACCTAACACAAAATGAACATTATCAATCCTTTAGCCGCCACAGTCGGATTTATCCGACAATTATTTTCGTGTCCATTTCGCCAGAGCCGTATATATACGACAAATTCCCCTACTTGTATGTTTTTTTTTTTTTTTAAATCATTGCGTTGCTTTTTCTTAAAAAAATATTTGTTTACGAGTCAAGCGTTAAGGGAATGACGACTCCTAAAAAAACAAGCGGTTAAAAAGTTAAAAACTAGAACACTAGATTTTAAGTTATTTAAAAAAAATATTGGTCAATTTCATTCTCTATGTCTATAGTCAACACTAAGTTGTCGTCTTGTACTTTTTTTATTCTTTAGTGCACTGTACTTCACTTGGCTACTCGTGCGAATAGTGTAAATGCGGCTTAAGGCTTAAACTCTAGTCAATCCTTCAATCCAATCAATAAAGCTAGTCTTTTAAATCATGCACTAATATTGTAAAACACATAACCTATTAATCTTCAGACTATTAATTCAATATATAATCATGGACAAATCTATTTTCATAGCTTAAAACGTAATAACATATATTATCTCAGTAAAAATTCAATAAAAAAATGTACGTTCATCGTTTTATCTTATTTAAAAAAAAGGAAGATTTTTTAAAATTGTTTATTTGTGATTTTTATTAAGTGAGATTATAAAAATAATAATCTGAATCAATTGTGAGTAGTTTGATCACCTTAGGTATTGTGACGCATGTATAGCAAGGCCAACGAGACAACGCAAAGAATGTAAACAAACTTTCAAGGGTTGTCAAAATCGCTTCCTATACAATGAAACAAACAGCACTAGTCGCTGGCTTTACTATAGTTCCGCTTTGTCTGTCCGTCGTCTATATTTGCCTATGTATGAGGCACAATAGATAAGATATCCAGAGATATGTCGCGCGATATCCAGTCACATGAGAACCTGTGATTTTACTTCAATAAAAAAATAATATTTTAATTAATTATTTTGATAAGTAAAATTCATAAAAATGTTAAGCGTACACAAGATAAAATATATCAATTATTTATGTATTAAAAATTAAAAAAAGTTTTTTTTTTTTTATTTTTCTATCACCCCAACCAAATAAAAATATTAATTTTAACAAACTTATATAAATAGTTAAAAATAAATATCTTATGTACGCTTCAAAAACTCGAAAATGGCTAGACCGATTTTCAAACAAGGGAAGAGGGATAAATTTATTTATTTATTTATTTATTTATTTACTAAAAATATAAAAATTTATAAAAATTGCACCTCGGGGGAAGCCGAGAGCGAGTCGCTAGTTTACTAATAAATATAGAGAAAGCACAATCACGACCGTTTCAAAATATTATAAATCGATGTCGTAAGATATGTCCGACAATGGTGCTCTCATGCGAACTGGCGCTCATATAGAAATCCTATTTAGTGACTTTATAACCGATCAGATTTTCGTGATACTTTTTCAATAAATTTACGATAAAAAATTTATTTATAATATAAAAAAAAAATGAATAAATTAAATTAAAATTAATTTTAATTATTCGCTATCAAATCGTAAAGAAAAGAAAACTGTTGCTATGCAATTTTACCATTTAAACATTCCACTCAAAATATTCTATTTATATACAATTTATTAATGTTTATTACAATTTTTAATTTATTATTATTTTTTATAAAATTATTACCTACTTAAATACAACAAATAAGTACATAACAACGCTTACTTAGAAGCTAACTTATCAGCCTTACTTATTATTAAAATATGTTATGGAAAATGAGATTCCTCAAGAGTCTCTTGTTAAGTACAAGTTTACGCTTAATTAAATAAGAAATTTGTGTTTTTATACATATATTATGTAATAGTTCAAAATTTGTTATAACAGAACAATTTGGGAAAGCAATTTTTTTATATTGTACTTTCTGTGTGCATTTTTAAAAATAGCTGAACTAATTTTGATGAAATTTCCTGTGGTGTATTTAAATAAGCGTTAAAAAGATGCTTCAGATTATATTATTTCTAAAAAAAAAAATAAACATTTAAATTACATTATTCATAACTTAAATATGGAAAAAGCCATTATTTTCAAATAATGGCTTTTTCCATAATTCAAATAATCAAATAATTTTCAAATACACGCTATTCAGATCTGACTGAACCCATTTTAAGAAATCTGATTTTTAAGAAACAGGAAAACTAATGACAGCGCTAAAAAAAATTAAAAATAAATATTTTAACTGTCTTAATGTGTATAATATAATCATTATTAAGACGCTATACAAATTTAGACCATTTTGGGTTTATCGAAGTACTACAACTATGGAATTTGCGTCACAAACGCCAAAAGCGGCACATGTCAAGTACGTCAAAAACTGAATCATGGCGGAGTCAATGGTGAAAGGTAGTAACGACCAATTTCTACTATTCATTTTAAACTCCAATCCGTTGACGTGAAGTCACATTTTCTTTAAATGACAGAGATGTTTGGTTGGTTTTAAATGACATGTGACAGAGTTGATGCTCTACGCATATGTCACTTTTAGTTCATAGTGTTTTTTTTTGTAAGGCGTGCGAAATCCATAATTGTAGTACATTGATGGTTGGATACGAAATACTAGTAAATATTTTAATTTTCATATTTGTTCAATATGAAATCAAACACTCCCAGTGCGGACGTAAACAATATTTTTGTCAATTACTATTGTAATTTTTTTTAAAAATAGTTTGTATGGGTGTTGATGTAACACTCGCCGTTTATGAGTAACTCATAAATGACTAAATTGGTTCAATTTAGTCAATTTAGTCATTTACGAGTAAGTTACTCATAAATTTAGTTATTTATGAGAAGCTTACTCATAAATGACTAAATTGGTTCAATTTAGTCAATTTAGTCATTTACGAGTAAGTTACTCGTAAATGACTAAAATGGTTCAAAGTACGGCGAGTGTGAAATAGCGGGAGGGAACATACAACATACCATCGGCTGGTTATTAGTACAACATTATAGCGCCGTTAACTTTCTCCTCGAGCGCCGGAGCGATGGTATCCAAGTCGCGACCGTCTGCCATTCCTATCATTATCAGTACTAGGTTTATAAACGCACACACGGTCGCCGTAACCACTAACCTGAAAAAAAAAAAACACAAGACACTTAGAAAACTTCTTCCCCTCATCTTTAATCCTTAATACAGCATATGTGGCGTTACTTGTGCTCTGGGCGACGGTCGCCACCGGAAGCATATCTTACAAAAAAAAATTAAAATTTAACAATATTTAGTTATCCTCTTAGTTAGGCAAGTTGATGTAATAGAAAAAAAAAAATGTTACCAAAAGGACAGTCCCAAGTCGGCCATTCCATCAGAAGACCAAGTATTCGCCAGGTCTTCGTCAGACATGACGTTGTGCTGCAATCTCAGGAAGTATTCAGTCAGCCAAACCGCTATCGCCCCAAGACTGAATAACACTGAAAATTAATTAACTCACTTGTATTTGTGAAGAAAAATGAATCTTATTTCATGCACAGAGCGGATATTCTAGCACAAAGAGCAAGGCGGCATAACTTTTTGGATGTTCCAAGAATGAATTTAGAAATATGTAAACGGAATTCATATTATTCCTCTATTAAAATATACAATAAGTTACCCCCACTGCACTCAGAGAATTATAGGGAAATTTATTTAGAATAAAACCGACCAAATGGCTATTGGACCAAAGTTTTTTTTTATAATATTAAGGAACATTTAATTAAATTTTACAATTGACTACGATGTATTTTTTTTTATTATTATTTTCGTTTTATATGATTTATTTTATTGAAATTTATTTTATATATATATATATTTTCAAATTTAAATTCAAATTCAAAATAATTTATTTGCTGAATATAGTTAGTTATACATAAGTTGTTGTAAATTTAAATAAATACTGTCCACATATTCAACCGACAAGCGGAGTGTAAATTTAAAAAGCATTTAAAATTAATAATAATTCCTCTTAGATAATTTAATAATTATGGTATTTTTATTTTATTTTTACTATATTATAGTTATGAAAATGGAAATTAAATTACAAAGATGGAAAAATAGTTCGTTGTTTAATAACTAGTTATGAAACAGTTGAATTAATTTTCCGTTTTAGTATCTGGTTATGAAAAATGATTAAGAATGTGGTTGAGGGTAAATTTGTTAGTGCCTTAAATGTAAGATATGCTTGAGCCCATTTCCCCCATTTCCCCTTTTTAATACCTTATCCCTAACCCTATTAAGGTCTGCAGCGCACTTTTATAATTTCAATATTAGGTACTTTTTAATCACCATCATCATCATCATCATCATCATCATCACCACCACCACCATCATCATCATCATCATCATCATCATCACCACCATCATCGTCATCATCATCACCACCACCATCGTCATCATCATCATCACCACCACCATCATCATTATCACCACCACCATCATCATCATCATCACCACCACCATCATCACCACCACCATCATCATCATCACCATCATCATCATCACCACCACCACCACCACCACCACCACCATCATCATCATCATCATCATCCTCAGCCGCAGGACGTCCATTGCTGGACATAGGCCTCCCCCATAATTTTCCAATAGGACCGGTCATAAGCAGCCTGGATTCAACGTTGGCACGCGGCCTTTATTAGGTCGTCTGTCCACCTTTTTTACTTTTAAAGATTTTCTATAATTTTTCGAAAATTTTAAATGCTCGTTAAGAGCGCTCAACAGTTTAACGCTGCGCGCGTACTGACCGTAGCAGTATTTACCCCGAGCTTTGAATAATGTACATATTTAAAAAAATAGCCCTTAGTATTCTATAATATTATGTATTTATTTTCTTACATATTAAGCACTGAAATTTCATGTACACGCATTGTTTTTTTCAACGAATGGTCTGAATTTACACTAAACGTACAGCACAAAATGTTGGGTTAAACTTATAAAAATCGATTGCAACAAATAAAAGTAGAGAATAATTTTAGTTTTGTTCTTACGTGAACCAAAATCATGTAATAAACGTTTGCAATAATAACCTGCGAGGAGATTGCTGGCGATGAGAGGTCGCGGCGAACATCTGTTTCTAGCCGCTGAACCTAAAGCGGCGAGCACACAGGCGCCTCCCAGCGATATAAGGGCCGCGCCCAACTGAGCGGCCGTGCCGCACCACGCCCAGCGTCGCGCTGGGTGTGTACCACCCTTTACTGAAATGTGTTTCATCTACAATATTAATACTCGAATCATTTCCTTATCGCTTCTTCATACTTTATCCTTAATCAGTAATATGATCGGCAATTCACTTGCGGAAACCTGTGGCTTCGCTTGGCCACGGTAGCCACCTAACATCAAGTGAACCGTGTTAAAGGTTTGAATTTTATACTGTTGATAAATTTAAGAAATATAATTTGGAATGTGATTTTAAAGATATTTAGGAATGTGTTTTAGAAATTGTATTGAGATGGTTATAAAGTAATTTTGATGAATATGTTTATATGAAGTTATACATAGAGTTATGTAAAATGAATTGATTAAATTTATGATATGGAAATATAAGAAAGTTTTCTTATTTATATATCTTATGGGGCCCATGATGAAGTTTAATAGAAACAGAAGTAAAAGTCAAAAATTTTTACAACAAACCGTTAGCCTGTCAGCCGTAGCCAGGCTGTTGTTGTCAACAACTATATATCTAGCTTCAGATAGTTGCTCCGAGTGGAGTACCACAAGGATCTCTGCTAATATACACTTAATATACGCCGTGAAATATCTGATATTTCATATGTAATTAATGTTATCAATGGTCGTGATATTCTCTCGTTGATTAATTTTAATTACCTAGATCTGTTAGGTCATACAACCCGATTTCAATTGCTTGGTCTAATTATCGACAGAATGGCTTTCTTTGGCGGGCTGGCTGTTGATATTGAAATTGATATATTTAATTGTAAATCGGCGGAAGTTAAGCGTAAATTGACGGCTATACTGTTTTGCTGAGTGGTTTTCTATTTGTTTTCTTTTTGTAATTGTTTTACTTTATTTTATTTTTATTCTTGTTATTTTGATTCAGTTATAAATAACAGTTTATTAGTCTTTGATTTTGGTCTTTGTTTGCTTTCAGTTATTTATTGTTTAGTTGCTATGCGTGTGTTACTCGATCGTCTCGATTTCTAGTTCTTCTAGTTTCTAGTTCTAATCTGTGTATGCCTTAAAATTGCCTTATGTTACCTATACCTATTGTATGTTTTTTGTTTGTGCTGTTGGTGTACCTTTTGAGATATAAATAAATAAATAAATAAATAAAGTTACACAGATAAAGTCGCGTGCAACAGCTGGTGATATATAAAAAAATACATGGTTAATATAATTAATTAGATATCACAATAGAATATTGGCGCCGTTAACAATTCTTAGTGTCATCATAATCATCATCAGGCCACAAGCGTCCACTGTTGGACATAGGGCTTTATGATTGACCACCACATTAGATCCCAGCACCACTTCCAGTCGCACTCTGTCTTATTATTCAACTTAATAAGGCTTCTCAAATAGGTTTTTAAATAGTTAGTTGAACATTAGAGAAATACGCATTAAATAGACGGGAAAAGACGTGAGGCATATAGCTAGCGTCACGTATAATATTCATTATCAACAAAAGATACAATAAAATGTAATGAAGCAGATAAATCGATTATAATTTTAAATAAGTACTTGGTTTGTGATAATTTAAAGCACGTACATATTAAAAAAAAAAAAAAAAAATTTTCTATGATTATTAAAGAGATAAATATGAGCATTTCTATTTTTGTGGCTATAATATTTTTTATCAATAGATAAATTGACTCGTCTTTCGCAAGAAGTATTTCACCGTCTTGCAGAAACCGATTATTAAATAACAGCATAAATGCTGTTGTATTTCTAAATAATGCCTTATCCTCACATGTCATTTCAGTCGGTTTATATTATAAACACTAATACTTTAAGCAATGACACTGCTATTAAATTAGCAACAGCAGATAATATAGGAACGGTAGTCACCTTCCATCAAATGCTTTGCCAGCCTATTTGTTATTCTATCACTAAACACCGAGAGCAAAGCAAACTTTAAAAAGTTCATTTTCAAAGTTGGTACTGTCGAGAATCAAGCCCGGGACACTTGAGTCAGAGCGCTAACCACTCGACCAATGGGCCCCAAAAAAAATCCCAAAAAAATGCAGATTTTTCACAACGACTATATATTCAATTCACTATTTTTCAATTAGCTACAATTATAAAATAAGACGTCTATAAAATTTGTAAAATTCCTATAATTATGCTGTATCTATATACATACGTTACAAAATAAAAATTACTTTATAATTATGCCAAAATAGTTTTGGTTTCCACAATAACTAACTTGGTAACTAGTAAAGTATACACATAATACATACTAGCTGGTGCTCGCGACTTCATCTGCGTTAAAAATTAAAAAATAAATAAGCAATATAACGCCTGACATCTTCATAGCTATTACACTTTTGCCAGGCGTTAGTTTTCTTAATTTTAGATGATCCCTCGGGTTTTTTTTCTGTATGAAAGGTACCCTATGTCCTTTTTTGTGTCGCTGACAACGTGTACATGTAAAATTTCATGATCACCGATTGAGTAGTTGAGGCGTGAAAAGGTAACAGACAGACAGATAGATACATAGACAATATTATAAATGCGAAAGTATGTTTGGATGTTTGTAACACTTTCACGCAAAAACTACTGAACCGATCACCATGAAATTTTGCATACACGTTGTCTGGGACACCAGAAAGGACATAGGGTACTTTTCATCGTTCAACGCGGACGAAGTCGCGGGCACCAGCTAGTTTATATAATATTATTGTATCGATTTAGATAAACATACCGCTTAGGTCATGATTCCGCCATCCGTATCCAAAATTCAACTCCTTGTGACCCTCGAAAAGGCCGAAGCTGATTCTCCCTTCAGACTCGAGAGGGTTGTGCGCGCGTCTCGCTCTCGCGTCTATCCAATGCGTGGTGCCAAGCGAAGCCACGATCAGCGCTATGCTCAGACACGCGCCGAAGAAAGTGGCGAACACCATGGACCGTTTGAACAAATTCAACTTCATTCTGTTTCACTTTTTTTTTCTCTGTGTTCACTTTCACCGATCAAAGCGTATTATCGGATCGTCACATCGTTCAAGAGTTCGCGCTTCGACTTTTTAATTGTCCTCAGACTAGAGACGTGGGATCGTTTGTTCCATTGTTTAGGTATTCGTCAACAGATGAAAACCTGGAAAAAAATATTGGAAATTGATTAGTTGTAATATAACTTTGTATATATATATATAATTTACCAAGTACCTACCTTAGAATCCCGATTTCTAAGTAGGTATATAAAATATACACATATATTATGTAGGTCTGTCTTCACGTTCTTTAGAACGATAGTTAAAAAAATTAACACAATGAAAACAGCTTGGTTCCTTAGTTAACTAAAAATCTTAGTTTTATTTCCAAAATATCTAGAAAATTGTTCCTAGTTATATTTGACAGATACTAGGTTATATTTTAAAATGTTAACTTCTTGTGTAAAGTCAGCAAGCAGGCTGGGTCTTCAGCCTTAATGGTAGGGTGGTTACCGTTGCCTATTAGCACAAGCAATGCCATAGGTGTTGCAAGTACAATTGCCTTAATACCCTAATATCTTAGTAGGATTAGGAGGGGATGGGCAAATGGGCTCTGGTATCCAAACTCACTCACTGAAACTGTGATCTTCTGTAATGGCGTGGCTACTGCCGCCAGACGGGTTGCCAAGTTTACGGCTAAGGAATGCAGTGTGCCCTGCCACATCTAATCGATAACTCAGTTCGTTTAGTATCGCTTTCGTCGAGTTTATAACGCTTACTAAACTCTTTGAAATTGTTACCAAGTTTAAAAACTAGAATCTAGACAAACATTATTATTATTCAAGGCCGATTGTCTTGCGTCATTAGAGTCCCAACAATAGTTTCGTAATAATAGAGAATACGTAAAATAGAAGCGCCGAAATTAATCCAGCTTACTTAATTATGTAAGTAACTATTACAAACGCGCAAGCAAATGTCTGTCTGTGCAGATTTTATGAAACTGCATGGAATCCCGTAAACTAGGTTAATCTAAATATATAAGTACAAATCGACATGTGTACGCATGTTCCCTAATCGACTCTAAAACCGCTCAACCGATTTTGATGAAATTTTCTGGCAATTTTCAGATAAGCCCAGCTGGTGATTCTGTGATGTTTAGTAACGATCTGATAAACAGAAGTATTTGTTTGTTTTTTATTTTTATTTTTTTGTAATTTTATGTAATTTTCCTACAAATTAACGCAAAATTAGATTTTTTTTATTCAAAAATAAAAATGAAACATTCAATGTCTGAAAGAGGCGCGGACGAAGTCGCGGGAAAAAGCTTGAGTGCCTAATATATAAGTAATTTTATAAATTATATTTAAAGTAATAATAACTTGACAAAGTTTTCAACAAATGTTAATGAAACTTGGTACAGGGCCTTGCTATTCGAATATTTTATACTATACAAGAACAACCGTTACCTTAAAATACTTAATATCTCTACTTAAAACATTCAACGCGGTGCTGTAAATTTGTAGATATAAGAAGAAAGTAAGTGCATGTAAACACCCACCAAAAAACAATCATATGTTGAATGGGCACTGTTGATGATGACCAACCATAATAATGTTCATTCAACTATAGACCGTATGACCTGAAACTTACGGCTCAATACATATTGCAAGATCGCATCAGTGGTCCATGTTAGCACATATTTTTTGGGCCAATTTGTTAAATTTACACGTAACGTAACGCGATATTCACGCAATGGCTGTGAATAATTAAGAGTAATGGCGTAGAAAGGTGTGCGATTTCACCCTGCGCCCGCGCACAAGTTAACTGACGCTAACTGTCTGTAATGTTTTATTCAATACAAGTTCGCATAGCGTATGGGAAAGCGGGATCATACATAACTGATTGATAATGCGACTCGTGGATCTAGAAAATCGTGAATGTATTGTAGTATCTACTTCTAAAACTTTTATTATGTTAATTACCCAAGTAACTAGTCGTTTGGGCAGCCCGTCTGGCAACAGTGACCAACCTCTTACAGAAGACCACATTGTTATCCACCTAACATCGAGTGGAACTTTAATGTCAAAATTTAACCTAAACTAAACCTAAACTCTTTAATGTCAAAATTTGAATTTATAAATTTTAGTTAAAAGGTAATATCTACATTTTAAAGAGTGAAATGTTTTTGTTTTTATTGTTTTTTTTTAATTTCCATAATGTATTTAAAACAGAATTAGTTATTTGATTTTTTTTGTACCTTCACAAATACAATAGTTAAAGGCAATATATACACGTTTTTATTTAAAAACCTTTTATTTTTTACTAATTAATTGGGTTACGTTGTATCAAACGTAATGTTTATAATCGATCATCTTGAAGGTTAGTTCGTACGTAAACCATGAAAGTATTTTTCATGGTGAAGGTTTCAAGGTTCAATGCTGTCAAAATTCAGAATGGGCAAAACACATTTTTAGGCTAAACAATTGAATTCGTTCGATGAAATTTGTAATTGGGAAAGTACAAAAAGTCACTTCGAACTTTTCACACGAGTGTAACCGGGTACAAGTTAGTGTATATTTATAGTAATTTTTCAAAACACTGTTTATAAAGATTGCAACAGAAAACAGTATACTTTAATTAAAAAATATAATAACGAAATCAATAACATTACCAAATGGAACAGAAGCCGGATTTGCATTTTTTTAGGGATCAAATAAAAAACATTTTAATTTTTTTGACACATAAAAGCAACTGCCAAGGTCTGTTTAAAATGTAAGGTAAATAAAACAAACCGCTAAAAAGGACACAATCTTATTCCAAATGAGGTATTCACTAAACCACAGTAAGTTCCATCAGTAGAAAGAATCAACATCCTGATTGCTCTTTATTTAGAGAAAATTAAGCTTTATTTGATATTAAAATAAAAATAAAATTAATTAACATAAATAATCATTTCGCACGTGATTGAAATTATCTTTCACTATTTGAAAGGTACATTATTCCAGATGGAATATTTGTGTATAATAATCACCCCAATTTTTCCCGGGCGAAGCCGTGAGGTGTCGATCTAGTGTATCAAATAAACGCTTCTAGTTAACATTCAAATTTAGAATTGAATAAAGTCACTCTATATATTTGTGGTTAAAATATGGCATTACACAGACCTTGGCAATGATATATCCCGACATTCCGTACACACAAGTCCATGCACGCATCTAAATACAACGTACAAAATGACGCACGTACCGCAAGTTGTACGCAGAATGCTGCGGTTGGTTAGGCATGAGTGGCCACCCACTTTGTATGAGCACAGCTGTCAAGCGTTACGAATTTAGTTGAGGTGTGAAGGTTAAACATCTCAAATTATTTTGACAATTCCTTAACCATATATTACAAAATAGGTTGGTTACCTATCTCTCACTTAACGTGTGAAGGAAGTGATATTGTACAACCGCTAAATAGTTCGAATGGAAGGTCCACATACAGAACAGAATATAGTAATAGGTGTGATCGACACAAGGAGATATGATGTGCCGAGATCACTGAGGGATAATATTAGTTAGGGCGACGGCTTTAGTCACAGAAGTCCATACTTATATTGATAAAGGTACACTTTGTAACAATTTAAAAGTAAGGATTTGATTAGGTGCTTTCCTACCTGAATGCCATAGTTAAATTAAGTAAAACATGTTTCTCCACTAAAATATGGCTACATCCTGAACAATAATATTGTAATTAGTTCGAGTAGGGTAAAACAGCCGGTTCGCCGATCACTGCCCGCTCCCGATCACTTTATGGAAAACTTCAATAAACAATCATATCAACGCCTTATAAGCTATGATTTTACTTGAATATGCATGTTCTATCTATTACTGTCATTCGTATCACCAATTTCAACGAAAAAATGCGTTTGTTTTTGATCAGTGAGCAGGTGAATATGAACCGGTGCGTTTGCGCGGTTTTTGAAACAAAATTTTACCAAAAAATTAGTGAGAAGCAATCTTTCAATCGTCAGTAAAAATTACTTTTGTTACAAATTCTGCATTGTTATTGTGTTTGTAATGTTGAACTATGGTTATTATTACTTCTAATACAACATTTTACTAAAAAAAAGTATTTATTTACTATAATTTAAGGTGTTCGCGATGGGATGGTAAAAAACTATCTTTTTTCCTTTTACGATCACCTGATCGTCAACGGGTGGTTTCGGTCAAATCCTTGTGAAGCTTTTTTGAAATTTTATTTGAATTTTACGGGAATTCTATGAACTGTATAGAATCAATATACAATGATTAAATTATACGTCAGATGGCGATCGGCTTAAATAAACGATAACTTGACGTAATGTACACGAAATTTCTGCCAGTAACCAGGTGGTCGGGAAAAGACCTGTTGTCGACTTTTAACTTTTTCCATAGAAATTCCACAGTTTTATGTGATCGTATACTGACTATTTAGCGATTATGTTGTTTCTTTTTGTTCATTGACAATATTCTGGTGATCGGGATCTTTGAATCCTTATTCCGTTTAGCCAAATCAAATTTAAGCATGGATATAATCTTTATAGATGCACCTGCTAAACTACGGATGAGGCTCTCGGGGTTGGGGTTGGGAGATCAGACGGTAGTCGCTTCTACAATGCCATTAAGCCAAAACATTAATATAACTACGTTAGCCACTTCGAAAGTGCTAATTCACAGATGGATCTCAATGAGATTGAAATATCACAGCCAATCAGTAAATTGACGTCTGATGACTAATGTTACGCTATTACAGTATCAACTGAAGTTCATGGTAAAGAGAATTCAACCCAAGAAAATGACTTAACTAATTCACAGATGGATCTCAATGAGATTGAAATATCACACAGCCAGTCAGTCAATTGACATCTGATGACCAATGTTACTCTAATACAGTATCAGCTGAAGTTCATGGTAAAGAGAATTCAACCAAAGAAAATGACAACTAATTCACAGATGGATCTCAATGAGATTGAAATATCACACAGCCAATCAGTCAATTGACATCTGATGACCAATGTTACGCTATTACAGTATCAGCAGATGTTCATGGTAAAGAGAATTTAACCCAAGAAAATGACTTAACTAATTCACAGATCAAATCATAATCAAATGTTATTTAACGACGTTTTTGAGAAGCATTTGCTTTATCCCGAGTCACTATCACTAAAAACTTAACAACATGTCGAGCCTAAATTGCCAAGCGCTATATCATCACAGGCTTGGCGAGAACATTATGGAAAGAGAGAAGAAGTTAAGGAAAATCTTGAAATAGAAAAAAACCAAGGCAGCAATTGAGAGCAAAAGAAAAAGAAATTAATGGAAAAAGAGAAAAGAATACTTAAATAAGAAGAAAACTTTAGCAAGAAGTACTAAAAAAAGTAGTTTTGCAATGTTCCGAAGACCTAATTAGCGACGTTGAGAATGAATTAGATAAAAATATAGGACGCGATTATTGTACCCATTGGTTTCATCTGAAATGCACAGTGATGCACAAGAAGCAGAAGATGCTGAAGCAGCACTCTCTGCTTATACGTGTGAATTTTGCCAAAAGGAGTAGTAATAACCTGATCTGTTCTCCACTTTCTTTTATTTTTATGAATAAAATAGTCTACCTTTAATTTGGACCTTAATTTAATAGCAAGTGAGCTCAATTTTTAGCGTTTTTCAGTGATCGTAAACTGGCAAAAACTTGTGGCCGGAAACTGACAGAATCTGATCGGGAACCGAAAAAAGTATTTATTTTCGTAATACATGATTTATATGGTTCAAACACGTAAACACGCACAAATCTGCACATTTATTAAACAGTTTAAAGTTTTGTGTATCGATTATCATATTTTATTTAATCCTTCGTTGATATTTTTAAGAGTTATGTTACTTTCAAGACATGATGGTCACTAATTGATCGTGAACCGGCCGATTTACCCTATGTATGTATGTACTTAATTTAATTAATAAAACAACCAATTGTAGAAATAATAACACTATAATTATAAAATATCAATCTAAGCAATAATAAGTTAATTTATTGAGGATACAATAGCGTTGTTTTCTTTTCATCCAGCATTTTGGAAAATCTCACGTGAGAAAAATCGCTTCATTTAATTAATGGACGTCCCTCCTAATGTATATTTTGGCATATTAAAATATACATATTTATAGCCACGCTAAGTTTTAAGACCCTAAAAAGAGGCATATCGGTTAAGACTTGATAGGTACTCCCTATCCCTAGGCAAAGTCAGCTAAAGTAAACTTGATGTCAATGTTAGCAGGTTTCAAATTACATAACTAGATTAATTGAAACGGTCTAATTGTCGCCCTGATATAATTATTACAGACAGTTATAGCTGTGCCGTTGTAGCTAATTAGCGAAGCATTATGCTGCAAGCGAACCTAGTGTAAATAATGATGAATGCTAAGAATGGTACATATATAAGAATGGTGTTCTATTCTTGCAAAGCAAAAAGCCTGGAAAGAAGCATCTAAGAATAGAAGTTGTAAGATGGTAGAAAGTCGTACATACCTAAATAATGCGTAGACTCTTATCTGCCTTTCTGCGTGTGTTGTATTGTATGTTTCGTCTACAGCCAACTCTGTGAATATTAGACATAGTATTAGACATATTAGACATACAAATAGTGAAGACTGTGAGAGCTAGATTATTTAACATTATATTTAAAAAAAAAATAACGCGTGAATAAAAATATGCTCTAATAAAAATTGCTAAAGAAAGTTATAATTTTTTTAATTTCTTAATTTTGATACATATTATTCTATGTGAAGTAAAAAATATTTGCGACTGCTTTCAAAAGGGTAACGATCATTAAAATCTAGAAATTATGATCTGCATCGACTTTTCACTTGTAATTTTCTCCGAGAGCACGCCGAGATCGAAAAGGACGTACGTACAGTGAACAAGCGGAAGCGTTTTATTTAATCGCGAACTCTAGTGTAAATACATTAAATATTTAAAAGTTCTTCTAGTCATCTCTAACATTGATGGTTGCTTTCAATTAGAGTTTCTACAGATTTCTTGCGTCAATGGCAAAGTTTAATGGCAAAGTTTTATGTTTAGAATGTAAAATTTTACGAAAAATATTTTGAAAAGCATGTTCGCATCGCGTTTATTACGCTTTTGCGCCTTAACTACTCAACCGATCATCATGAAATTTTGCATGATATATTATGTTTTCAGGGATATAGAAAAGGACATATGGAACCTTTCATCCAAAAAAGTACCTACTGACACTGAGGGATCATGCAAAAAATAAAAATAAAAAATTCAACGTCTGGCAAAAATATAGATTAAATAAATGTTTTAACACCTAAGAAAAAAGGGGTTCTGACGAAGTCGCGGGCAAAAGCTAGTAGTACCAATATATGTAGTAGATTGTAAAACTTCAGATATACCAATTAATTTTAATATTGAACAGGAGAAGCTGTTCTTTAAAAGCTAGTTCAATGATTTGCCTATTAAAATAGTTCAATAGTTATGGCTTCACTGAAACATCGTCACTGTAGCCACGCCCTAAACGTTACACTGCGTAACAGCTATTACGATAATGGATAATAATATTTCAAACGCTTTCAACCGTCTTTATCCAATGCAGCGTCACTGTTCAAGGAATTCACGGAAAATGCTCGAAACAAATCAAAATAGTAAGTATTAAGTAGGTAAATAAGTAAGTAATAATCTAAAACTAAGGTCTAGGAACTAGAATCTAATAGGATTCTAAATTTTCAAGAATTTTGACAGAATGGTTATTATTAGACTGTTGCTAGTTATTATAATTTAAAAAAAATATTAAAACACACGAAAACAACGCTTTTCTGCTATATGGATTACAGATATTAGCATCAGTATAGAATCTAATAAGTTTACTAAAACTTTCGGCAATTTATTGTATAAAAAAAAATTCACGAAATATTTGTTTCATTGAATCTTGATACTGGTGCCTTGTCTATTATTTAAAGTGACTTCATTTAATTAACATGCCCCGGACAATGCCTATTTCTTAAGAATATAATAAAATTTCTATGACAACTGTATATTTAACTGAGGCTGTAGGCTTTTGTTTTCACTCGAGTAGTACGTAGTGGTAGTCGTTTATGTGCGAGACGGTAAAGCATTATGTAACAGAAATAAAAGAGTTTTGGCGCATTGTTGACAAAAACATTGACGATAGTTAGTATGAACGCTCTGACGGATTTGGCGTGAACAATGTAATGCAATGTTGGAAAACTTCTGTTACCTAACCCTTTAGGTACTTTAATTCTTTTTTGATGTGAAACATCTTTTGTGGGGGTTTAGACCGACTGTTGGCGTGGCGACGCGACAACGACATTTAGCCAAACTTTAGTGAAACTAATAGGATGTATTTTTAAATAAAGAGGTTTTTGTAAAAAAAAATATTTTTAATGTTTAAAATCCGCAGGCAATCTACAATGGCTTTTTTACCAACAGGATTGTGAAATTGATAAAAACATAGAATAACTAGTCATGCTTCTGACTGTATATAAAAAAAAAATCTAGGTACACAAAGTGCAGTTCAGGCAATAACTTTAGTTACTTTACTGCTAGACTCATCAGACCAATGTTTATCTGTATCAAAATTTGATTCAAAATCATAATATAAAAATTCTTATCGACATTAATTTCATAATCAAAATATATAGGTAATAATTTCTGCTATTAAAATCATAATCAAACAAACAACAAAGATTCAAGGTTCTACCAAAATAAATTCTCTATTTAATCTGTACATCTCTATTTAATATCACAAGAATGAAAAATATTGGGATGTGAAAATTTTGTCTTACAAAATATTGATCACATATGCCCATTATCCCCTTATAGGTACAATATAATTTTAGAGACTTTATGAGGTAGAAAGGGAAAATTCTAATAAGTATATCTAACAAGTAACTGCATTTATTTTAGCATCAGTTATAAAAGCATTATATTAGTTATTTACTTTTAATACAGGTAATATGATAAATGTTTCAAACAATAAATAAACTAGCATGCAAAGCAACAGGCAACAGCTTTGTAGTTATGAAGGTGCTTATTAAACTAAAGATAACTTAATGTTATGTTAATATTGCAATAAGAATTCAGCCCTCATATATAGTTACATACAAATGGTAGAAAGTTGAGTAAGTAAGAGAAATTGTTCATTCACTTGCCATAATAAAATTAGAATAGTGAATAACTATCTCACTTTGTTCTTACGACACCTGGCTATTAATTTTTATAACATTATGGGAAAATTCACAAATAGTAACTAGAATTAACAAAGAATAGGTTATTAAAATATACTATAACATCACCACTCACATGTACATGAAAATGATATTGTCTACCTACAGTAATATTATAAACAGGAGATTAAACTTTTTGTATGTTTGTTTTTGGTAATTGATAAACTAAAAAAAAAAAAAACTGATTTTATCAATTCTTTGATCTTTAGAAAGCTACATTACATTATTAATAGGGTAATGACTAAAAACATTTAAGTGCAGTTTTTTTTCTCATAGTAGAATTTGCAATCAGTCCTCGAGTTAAGGTGTTTATATATGTGTCCTGTAGGAAGTTTTCTAAAGAACATTCCCTTTATTTATAATACCTTAATTTCAATTTAATGGGCGAGGATATGACGTCTTACATAATCGAATGTGATTAGCTTTGAAGCCAGCTGATGGAGGTACTTTTTAAGTGTGAGGGAGTCTAAGTTAGAATTTCTTCCCTGACTGTACTTTCCCTAATCAAATATGTCATGGACTTTAATGTTTCTGATGCACCAAGGTGCATTTCAAAGATATCTTTGAAGACATTAAAAGCCTAATTTCAAATATGAACATGGGGAACCAACAGGCAAATGAATAATTAATGTGTTTGATTCCTGTTAGAATTGATAATATTAATTGTTACTGGATTTACGTGTAAATTTAGCATTAATTTTAAAAAAGTAGATATCCTTACCACTCCACTTTTTGAACGACCTTGTTTGAAAACTTCCATCCAACTTTTACGAAAGTAGTTGTCACGAAAGCAGAAATAAAGAATCACTTGCACAAACTTAGTAGGTATTGTTGAAGTTCACACTTCCAGTACTAGCAACACAAAAAATATGTTTTATCTTTCAAATTTCAGAATAGATTTTGGTATAAATTAATACAAAACCACTTTATTTTATTTTTTCTTTTACCGAAAACTGACCACAAAACAAAACTTAGAAGAACTGACACACAAGTAAGTACACAACTTACAATTTACTTAATGACAGTGTTACCAAACGGAAAATTTAAAATTCGGTAGAATTGCGCTTCGAAAATCGGGAGAATTCGGGAGATAAAACAAAAAAAATATGTTAGCATATTCAATTTATTATATTATTTTCGTAGTTAGCTTATAGAAAGTTTATATTATTTTATTTGTACTAACGTTCTTTCGACATAGCAGTCCACATTTTAATTATTTGCATTTCAAACGCTTCCCGTCATAGTTACAGGGAAATCCCCAACCAAGATTTCTCAATAAGGCGATTAGGGTGCGTTCAGTTCATTTTACCTGGGTTGCGTTCAAAGCTTACACTCGGAACGCGAGAATTGTCTAATATCGGGAGAAAATCATTGCATATCGGGAGATCGGGAAATGAAGTACGATATAACTAGATCTCCCGTAAAATGGGGAGGTTCGGTAACGCTGCTTAATGAGAGTGAGTGAGTCAAGTTATGTCAAGCAAATGACACACACAAACAAAACCATAACAAATCAGTAAACACCCTTCAATCTTTGACACTGACCACAGAACTGACTGTCGAGAAAGTCGATTTGAGTTGAGAATGACAGATCACAGATGTGACAATTGACAATCGACATTGATTTTTCTTTCCGTTTGTTTGCGTTTTTCTTGTCGGAATATTCTAATTATTCTAATTTCCAATTCCTTACTTACAGAAAATTTGAAAATATGTAATCATTGATCAACATTCCGGCTTATAACTAATTTAGCAACCATGAACGTGTCAGAGAAGGCTAAGAAAGCATTGGACTATTTAAAAAGTGTTGAAGGTTCTACTAAGTGAGTTTTTTTTATCTCGAACTGAGTTTTTACTAATTTGTGCATTGTATTATTATTTACTTTTACGTTAACTTTTAGAAGTCATGAGCTTCAATCGGCTGCAGCGACTCTAGGACGCTGTTTGGGGGCATTGGGCAGTCGCCCAAACTGCGCCACTCATTATGCAAATTTACTGCCTTCTGTGATTCCTACGTTGCTTTCATTGGCAAGCAATGACAGTGTAAGTATCATAAGATAAAACTGACGCTTAAGGATACTTTTCAAAACTATTGGATATAATTTAACTTATGTTACCTCTTGACATATAAATTAATATCGCTCACACTCACCATACCCCAGAAATATTTATACTATGTATGTTATATTATGTTATATTTATGTAACCAGTAATTTTACATCTCATACTATATTATAGTATTTAGGGGTAAGAGGGGATTGGAGGGAACTCTTACCACAAGCAACATTATATTTTTCAGTGAAAGGCCAGCTTAAAGGTTATAAAACATGTTGCAGCACCTGTGGTGTTGCTTGTGTTATAGGCGATGGTAGCCACCTACCATCAAGTTGACCGTCAACTTGGCTGTTGACATAAACATATTTAAAAAAAAATATTGCTACTATTCTTACTTTCTTAATATTTTGAATTATATGAAATAAGTTTAAATGAGCCCATAATCGACCACTTACACTCAAGAAAGTCTTCATACACTATTCAATAACTTGGTGAGGGTTTTGTAACTAGAATAATATCGACGGTCCCTAGGTAAAGTATCAAAACTTCCCACAACGTTTGTTACAACGTATAAATACGAAAGTTAATTTTAAATACATTACGGCGGAATTCGTTCTAATATTCGATTATGTACTTTACGAAATTACTTAAAGTATTAATAAATTGACAGTTTTTAAGTAAGTATGTAAAAAATACAATAAAATTAGGACCATTTAAGCAAAAAAGTGAAATATGCATATTTCTCACTTTCGATAGTGTACGTAGGGACCGTCGATATGCTGTTTTATCATTTTTACTTTCATTATTCCAAGCAATCAATCCATTCCCTAACTTAAGTTACAAGATTTTAAATTTAAAAGTTATATAGTTAAATCTAAACATATTTTTTGATGTTAATCTCTTTAGACAGGCTGACAGTCCTATAACATAAGCAAAGGCACAGGTGCTACAAGTACGCTCCTGATCATAAAGGAATGCTGTTTTTTATTCATAAAGAAAGATAGAGATAGAGAAAAAGCGAGACTTTATTTTATTTAATCACATGATATATAATAAATTAATGTTGTAAGTAAGTCTTTATAATGGAGTAAATATTTTCTACTTTTTCAGGCTGAAATCCGTCTTGTTGGTGATGAAGCGTTGAACAGAGCTATAGTAGGAGGATTTGCTTTTCATTCCAACAAAACCAATATATGTCTACAGAAACAAATTGATTGTACAAGAAATGCAAGGTAAATTAATTATGTAAAGGGGTGGGGTTACTTCCGCCATTCGGGCTGCCCAAATGACTGCGAAACGCAGTGTGCCCTAACTCTACTAAAAAACTTGATATATTTAGTTTAAGTAATTTTGCTAATAATCCTTATTCAAATTGTTACCCTAATAAACTGAGATTTGTGATTTAAATAAATATGTCCAATACTGATTTATGAACAAAACCACATGATATTGCAGATGGATACGAGCAGCTTTGTCGCGGATATGTCTCGGAGAATGTTGGCTTCGGCCGGGAGTTGGCAGGATAAGGAACCAATCCCAAACACTCTTTCCAAAGCTTAGCCAAATTGTGAGAGAGACAAAGGAGATAGAGCTAATTGTTGAGACTCTAGAAAACAATTTGCCTAGGATTTTGACAGCGCTAGCTGAATATACTACCGATGAAGAGATTTCTGGTAAGTTGTCAGTATTTTAACTACAAAAAACTACTCCTGTTGGTGACTAGTCCTCGCACCTTTTTTATATATTTATTTATCTCAAAATCCACAACTCTCAACATAAAATTTACAAACAAAAACAAAACCATACCATAACAGCCAATTACGGATTTTACATCTGTAAAATGAGAATAATAAAAAATAATGAGAACATAAAAAAAATAAAATTAAAAAACAAACTATAAAATTAAGTCACATATTACAAAAGATTATTATTATTAGGCCTTAAAACATTTATTCAAGCCTTATTGCTCGTATATTTTTTGTCAGGTGTTGATTTTTTATTTTTTATTTAGATTTATTTAGATTCAGTACGTTTTTACTGGATGACAAATCTGTGTCTTTTTCTGTATCCCTGTAACGTGTTTCCAATCTCCGAAACTACAATATATATTCCGGAGATTTATTACTCTCCAGATATAAACAAACTTACAAAAACTTACACTCTCTTTTTCGTCATAATATAGTAATATTCTGGTTGGCTTCACACACATTCAGTTTTATGCATATTAATAATAACTTTCCTCATATATTTTTGCTGTAGTTTTGCTGTCATGTGATGACTCTTTCTAGTCAAGTTCAAGTAGGTCTTGCAAATCAGTAGCACCATGCATCCCGTTAATATTTTCTGATCCTTTCTCGTTTATATTGCTTTTTACACTATCTGTGAAAATCCTCGGCTTGATTTAGTTAGAAGAAACAAACTGAGGCGAATAGATATAGAAGATTTTTAGATATATAGGTGAGAAGAGACTAAGCATGGTTGTAATGACAATTGTGCCACAAATTTTAGCCTTGAAGTAAATAAGTCAATACAAGTAGTGTTATTTAATTGTTATTAAATAATTTCAGAGTTGTGTAAAGCGCTACTGGATCACATAGAAAGTTCCGAGCCAGCGGTGAGGAGAGCCGTGTCGGCTTGCATAGCTCATCTGTGCTCTCACAGGGAACCTTTACTGACCAATGTGATGGAGAGGGTTTTCGGTGAGTCCTATTACAATATTACTAACTGTGTTAGCGTGTAATTTAATCTAGGTCTTAACTATGGGTCTCGTAAGAAAGCTCAATTCACTTTACGATCTACGAATTCTTCCCCGCTTCAAAAATGAAAAATGTAAAATACTAGCTGTTGCACGCAACTTCGTTCGCTTATGTTATAAAATGTAGCCTATGTTACTCGCTGATAATATAGCTTCGCAACAGTGAAAGAATTTTTCATATCGGTCCAGTAGTTTCGGAGCCTATTCAATGCAAACAAACAAACAATCAATAATTTGTTCTGTAATGTGTAAGCAACACTGTTTTGTTTGGACATGCTGTGTACACGTGTTTTGGGCCTCTGTCTAGTTCACTTCAATGTAATCATATCTATTCAATGTATTTAATGACAGTGTCCTGTTTCGTGTACCTTATTAAATAAAAAAAAAAAAAAAAAAAAAAATCTTTCCTCCTTATAATATTAGTCCGATTTTGTCCGAGTTTTTTCGATTAGGCCCCACTGTGCGGTGGCGCCCATATATTTTTTATATTTTTAGACAATTCCTCGGGGACCTATTATTATTTTTTTCCAGGATAAAAAAGTAAATCGAGGCAATGAATTACTATCTGTGTGCTAAATTTGATCCGAAGCCGTTTTCGCGTTTTCGCGTGAAAGAGCAATAAACATCCATCTTCACAAACTCTTGCATTGATTTTGAATATTAAATTTACAGCAAAGCTTTGGCCGATGTCCTCCGAGAGCGCGGTCACGTTGGGCTGGTTCAGTGTCGTCAAAGCAATATTTCAAATCAACAGTATATCCAAATTCACAGAAAGCGACCTTTATTCCGTACAGGACTACTTGGAGGTATTTATTTATTTATTTATTTATTTATTTGTACTAGTTTTTAAGTTCTCATTAGTTTTTTTTTTTTTTTTTTTTTTCTACTTTTACACCTAATTAATCCCACACGAGCGTTTGCACGCGCCGCCTCACTAGCGCCATCTATTGATAACTAAAAGAAATATTTAATCATTCATAAACAATATAACGCCCGACATCTTTATTGCTATTATACTTTTTCCGTGCGTTAGTTTTTTATTTTTTATTTTTAATGAACCCTCATGAACAGTACTTTTTTTCTTAATGAACTGTACCCTATATCACTGACAACGTGTACGCAAAATTTCATGATGATCGGTTGAATAGTTAAAGCGTGAAATGGTAACAGACAGACAGAGTTTCGAATACTTCCACATTTATAGTACTAGCTTGTGCCCGCGACTTCGTCCGCGTTGAACGATGAAAGTTACCCTATGTCCTTTCCGGTGTCCCAGACAACGTGTATGCAAAATTTCACGATGATCGGTTCAGTAGTTTTTGCATGAAAGAGTCACAAACATCCAAACATACTTTTGCATTTATAATATTAGTACGGATGTATTCCAGATCAATTGATTGCAATTGTTTACTCGCTAGACATAGCAAAGATGTATTGTCATATTGTATTATGAATTCACAATCTAACATCTCTGAAATATTAATTTTAATCTACTTTCCCATAAGTTTAAAGATAACTACGATTCAGTAACATTATACTAAACAATATTTCAGATTTACAATCTGTGCGTTTACTACATAGAGCAGTCGTGCGAGCACAACATTCAAAACTGTGTGATGGAGTGTCTGTCCGTGTTGCTTTCGCAAGCGACGGGCGCCTACAAGAAGGCTTTGTTGGAGAAACACCCGAGGACGGTGTGTTTGGACAATCGACCGACCAAAGGCCATAGAAGGAATATCAGTAAGTGCCTCAGACTGAAAGCAACCTAATGTCCTATGAATTATGGTGCAAAATTGTACAAAAAAATTTTCGTTCTAGCTTTTCACAGATGAATCAAACATATTTAAAATTGGAGGGTTATTCTTGAAAAAGGAAATAAAAGTAGCCAATTAAAACTTTAGTAGTAGATTTTAAGTTAATTATTAAGTTTAAAAAAAAAAATGTAGTTGTCGCTGAATTTTTTTTTATTTCTATGATACTAAAGGTTTTTTTTGACAGTAATTTACTTACTTCTTTTTTTTTTTTAATCACAGAAAATAGATATTTTTTTTTGTATAAATCTGGCCGATTTAAACTTTTTTTTTAGAATATAGTCAATTATGTACTGTTTTTTTTATTTAATTTTTATTTTACACTAAGAAGTCAAATTAGGCTACGAAAAAAAACGAAAAGGTTTTTTTGTTAAGCCTTGGGTCGAAATGGATTGATAATAATCGGACACGATACATTTCAGGTTCTACGAGCGTAATATCGTCTCGAGCGGCAGGCCAATTGACGGAACACCGAGAGCCTTCGGAGTTGTCCTTTAGCCTGGCACTACAACTGAACAGTCTGCAGCACATCGGCACTCCCGCCACTAGTGTTGAAGATCTCACTATACAAGTGAGTGACCAAAAATACACTAACCAACGACAACCTCCTAAAATGACAACTTCCCAAAAATTACATCTTCCTAAAATGATATTTTTTTTAGATTGTCAACGTCCTAAAACTATAACTTTTTAGAATGTCAACGTCCTAAAACGACTACTTTTTAGAATGTCAACGTCCTAAAACGACAACTTTTTAGAATGTCAACGTCCTAAAACGACAACTTTTTAGAATGTCATTTAAAGAGAATGTGACTTCACGTCAACGGATTGGAGTTTAAAATGAATAGTAGAACTTGGTCGTTACTACCTTTCACCATTGACTCCGCCATGATTACGTTAAAGGCGTACTTTTTATGTGCCGCTTTGGCGTTTGTGACGCAAATTCCACAGTTGTAGTACTTGAATGACTGTACTGTTTTATGTACCTACATAATGTTGACAGACTCCGGACTCTCCTGCGAGCGATATTGACATCCAAGTGGACTCTGAACAATTGACCAAAGATTTGTCGGAAAAACTTGAACAGATCGAAGATACTGATCCGAAGGAGTTTGACAGTGTTGATTTTCACCACCAGGAGTCGGAGTGCAGGGTGAGTTCATCCTTTCAACTTCAATCTAAATATTAAACTCTTAAAACTCTAAAAAAAGCTGTCCGCCTATAAAATAATATAAATCGTAGTTCGTCTAAACAACGCGACCGTTTTATTGTTTTTTTTTTTTTTTTTTTTTTTTCTTCAACTGTGATTAAGATAATTTCAATTGAATTTTTTTTTCAAAAGTCCGCAAAGTTTTTAACCATTAGTGAGTGTACTTTATATGAAAAAAAAGAAAAAAAATTTTTTTTTTTAAATATGTCATTGTTTATTGTTTCATATCGAACAACTCTTATCTATAACAAATAATTGTAACTATTGTTATTTGGCTGTATATGATTTTTTTTTTGATATATCTTATAGGTAATTAACAAATTTTCCTCTTATCGAGAAAACGAAAATCACAAATTTCAAGTGGAAAATTGTTTTCAAATTTAAATTTTAAAACGGTCTAAATAAACACTTTTCTAGATAAACATTGGCTCATCAACAGAAGACGATATACCTTTGAAATATTGCGGAAGGTTGTTGGCGTCCAAATTCCTTTTAACTGGAAACAAAGGAGGCTTCATATCTGACAGGTTTAGTAAAAATTATACAGAACTAGCTTGTGTAAAAAAATTAAAAAAAAAAAATATATATATAATCAATATTGTTTCTATCAACACTTTGACCAGACGTTTGTTTTTTTTATTTTATTTTAGATGATCCCTTGAGGACGGTACAATTTTTTTTTCTACTATATGAAAGGTACCCTATGTCCTTACCTATGTCGCTGACAATGTGTATGCAAAATTTCACGATCATCACTAATGAGTGGTTAAGGCGTGAAAATGTAACAAAAAAAGACAGATAGACAAGAGTTACTGTAATAATTTTTATAATAATTATTATAGTGTGTGCTTAGTATTCAAAAAAAAATCTATTTGTTTTGTGCCTACCTGTTTTCTTTTTTTTTTTGCTACTATATTTTTGGACTTTAATATATATATATATATATATATATGTTTTATAGATCAGTACGAGTGTCTGTAAAATCGTCTGCGTTGAATTGTTTATCGGAAATATTACATTTGTATCCACAAGCTATTACAATGTATTTAGATAAACACGCAGACATCAAGACTCAAAATATATCGGGTGAGTCATTCATTCATTTATGAGTTAGCTTTTAAAAATGTGAAAAAATATTTTTCCAATTGTGCGAAAATTCTTCATATTTTTGCCTCATATTTTATTTGCTTAAAAGTTTTCCCTTTAAGCAAATAAAGTCGTGCGAATCCGGATGCGGTTCTCAGTATTACGAGACACTCACTAAACGTTGTTGTCCATTTTTGAAGTGAAAACTTCTTTAGGCGCGTTTGGGAAAATTTTTGAGATGGGAAAAAAAACCGTTGAACTCGCGACACTGTTACCGTAACCGTAACCGACAACTCTGTATATAAGTATGTGCATATATTGTAAATTGAAAAAAAAAAACAATTACTTATGTTCAAGTTTTCACTTCTGTCGGCATCTTTGTTGTTTATTTATTTGGTTTTTTTGTTTGTTTTTTTTTTTTTAATCTTTATTTAATATTGTGTTCATAGCTATTTTTATGGTAAAAGAAGAAATCCGTTATTGGCAGTAGGTTTTAAGTATACATATTCTTATATTATTGCCTATTGAGTGCTGTGTGACTGTGTTTCAATAAAATAAAAAAATAAAAATAAAACCTCTTTCAATTAGTAAAAACAACATTAAAATCCGTTGCGTAGTTTAAAAGATCTAAGTGTACATATATAAAATAAAACCACTTTATGTTTAATCCCAATACTTTTATTGTCCGACTGGATATATCAAAACTACAATTCAACTATAAAAATTGCGGACATACGACGACGACCTCTTTTCGCGAATGCGTTCGTTCAAATGTCTGATACCTTTTTAATGAATGAATCTGAATGAATGAGCACCACTTTTTACTATACTCTCCGCCTTAATCAATCAACTTCAGTCGATATAAATAGGCAGACGCTAAATATATCAAATATTTCAGGTTCCTCAGATGGCACAGATTTAACTCAAGACAACATAAACGACTTCATTCTAGAACGAAATGTATGCTATCAGGACTCCTTAAACGAATCTGTATGGCAGGAGCTTTTGAATCCACGGACAACTGACAGTCAACATAATTCGAGCTCAAAGAAGGATAATAGTAAATCATTGGAGAAGTCCGTTGACAGCGAGCAAAAAAGCTCAAATAAGGATGTCCAAAGTAACATTTTGGACAGTAGAATGCAAGGATTGATGGTTAGCAACACTACTGACAGCACCACCAACCCTAACATGACTACTAGTAATTTTACTAGCAACTCCAATATGACTGGAAGCAACGATCCAATGTCGACCGAGTATCCGATGTCGAGCAGTGGCGGGATTCTATCGTCCAGTGTTGATTTAGACATGAAATTCGATCATTTCGGAGAATCAACAACTAATTTGGAAAATTTGGACGCATTGAAGAACGCAGAGAGAGATGAAAAGTTGAAGAAATGTTTGAAAAAGTGCGAGGTGTTGCAAGAAAAAGACGTGATCGATGGATTCAAAGCAGATAAAGATGTGGACATATCTGATTTCGAATATCAGCACATGTCTGATGTTTTTGTTCTGCTGGAAGGCCACAGTGACCCGCAAATAAGGGGTTTAGTTAGGGTCTCCATAGGGAATTATTTGAGTGCAGCCTTGAATTTGTCCCACGGGGACTACTACAGGTGGAGAAATTTCAATTTGCTCCCAAAGGAAGTCAGCGATAACATTGGCACCGAAAAATTGGTGAACATCATATTGAAGGTTGATGCTTTATTTGATGCTTTTTAATTTAAAAACTCTTTCAAGTTAGATTGAGATTTTTTTAGTTCCATAAAAATTGCAGTAGCCCAGTCGGTATCACCTAAAATCACTTATGTATGGTTAATTTGAGTACAATGATTGTTTTTTGTTGAAATCACTCCCAAAAGTCATAAGAATTTATGACTTTTGGTGGTGATTTCAACAAAATCTATCATACTACTCAAATCATCCAACCCAAAACATATATCTCCTATAAAAATTATTAAAATAAAAATTATTTATATAAAAATTTCACTAAAGTGGAAATTTATTTATTAAAAATACTCCTAAAAGTTTTAGGACGTGCGTTGTACTTTGGAAATTTTCAAAGTTTCCTATAATACAAACATAAAATGCTCACTTTGGTGATATATTATTGATATGTTAAGTCTTGGCGTTTTTGTTTAAATAGAAACCTTATTTTCAGGGCGTTACGGACGAAATTCACTCAACCGTGAATCACAGTCTGTCGGCTCTCTCCCACACGGCGACAGCTCTGTGCGAAAGCTCCCATTGGCACTTGATAACAGATGTGTTCAACAGTTTAGTTCACGTCGAAAGCAATAATTACTGGTTGTGCAAAGTGAACCTGTGTCGCTTGTACGAAAATCTACCTTATCACAAGTGAGTAGGAATTATTTTTAAATGTTCAATACTAAGCTGTTACTAACGAATTTGATGACGAAGTAAGTTCGTCATTAAGTTGACTTTGGTGACGAAGTAAGTTCATCATTAAGTTAACTTTGATGCGAAGTAAGTTCGATTCGTCATTAAGTTGACTTTGATGACGAAGTTGGTCATTAAGTTAAATATATTATTATTAAGGGCTTTATTTTTAAAATCATTTAAGTATTAGGCCGTTTGTTTCATTCTGTAGTAATTTTGTAACAACAGTTATTTTTTATAAGTAAAGACAATGACTTTTATAAAAGGCGAATTCTATAAATTACTTGAAACATGGTCAATTAAATACGTGATTAAATAAAGTTTCTTATTCGCTTTGATACCGCAAGGACTTATGTAAAGTTGAGGTACGAAAACCTTCGTCATTTTTCAAATTGATTCCTTCTTAGTAACTTTTGAAACTAAAACTCTGAGCAGACAACTGACAGACGTTTGAAATGAAATTTTGACACGACTGACAATTGTCCTGGTGCAGGCAAATGTCGACTTTAAGGTGACGAACCATTTTTTTTTTTTTACCTCGACTGTAAAACCCAAAAATGTCGCGGTCCCACAAATGTTGAAACGTCAAATGATGCCCAAAAATATTTCATATTTATTCAGATTGTCTATGCTGTGCCCGGATTACTTTGCCAGAAGTAAAGTGATAATGGATACTCTGATTCGATTATTGTCCGATCAGGACCAAAAAGTGAGACGCGCTTCTGCGAATACAATTGCCAAGTGAGTGGTGTATTCTTTTAAGCTTATTTCTAAAGATATTTAATATTAAAAATGCTAAGAAATTAGTTAGTTAAATATTTTAAACTATAATTAATGTAGAGAAGCAAATAATTAATATTTTTTTTTTAAACATAGATTTATTATTAACTTGTTGTGTGAAAATTTAATTTTAATATAATAATTTCTTAATAATAAAATAATACCAACTGAAATTCTTTAGTTGTCATAAAGATTGAAAGGAACAAATTTTTTGGTTAATTAAAACTATAATTTTAATATTATAATTAAAAAATTATAAATTATTTGAATTACTAGTTAAATCAGTTTTTTCGAAATATTTTAAGGATTATAGTCAGTGACTATGAAAAGTTAATGGTCAGTAAAAATCTCATAAAAAATGGAGAGTTGTTTGCCGAAGTGAAAAAGAATAAAAAAATGAATTTTATTTAACTTTAAAAAAAAAATAAGTCGATTTGTAATTTCTGTTACAATCGTTTAAAAAAATCATAAGAAATATATTATACAGAAGTGATAGACTTTCTTCTCATATTTTTGACTAGCTATTGCACGCGACTTTGCCCGCGCAACTTCATAAAATATAGCCTACATTACTCGCTGATAACGTAGCTTTTTCTATAGGTGAAAGAATTTTTAAAATCGATCAACTACTTTTTATAGTTTATTCATTACAAACATACAAATCTTCTCTCTTTAATAATATTAGCATAGACTAACCAACGAGGTGTAAGTCGGGTTGTGTTTTGAGACTCTCTATATCATAATTATGAACATGATCGTACCTCAGAAATTATGTGCACGAATAATAATAATAATAATAATAATAATTAAAATTTATCTTTTATATATATATATATATTTTTCCAGTATAATCCCAAAAATATTTCCACCCCGCAACTTGACACAAACAATGATGGCCGCAGAGACAGCGAAAGTCGACAGCGAATGTTTCGCTTTCGATCGCAACAAATTGGCCCTAGATATAGTGAAAAATATGTACTTTCTGTCAGATTTACCCGAAAACTTTAAAGTTGGCGAAGCTCTCAAGAACACGAGCAGTTTGAGGGTAGTCGTTAGCGATGTCGTGATGAAGATTATGTCTGCGAGTTGTAAATCTTACGTGGTGAGCATTCATAAAGGAAATTTGCTTAAACTTGAGGTGATCGAATGATTCGCTATAATTTATGAATATTGGCTTGTGTTTTTTTTTAACCCCCCGACTCGAGACGCAAAAACGGGGTGTTAAAAGTTTGACGTGTGTGCGTGTGTGTGGAATCGTAGCTCTCAAACGGATGGACCGATTTTGATCCGGTTCTTTTGTCTGAAAGCTGAGTTAATCGAATGATTAGCTATAATTTATGAAGATTGGCTTGTGTTTTTTTTAACCCCCCGACTCGAGACGCAAAAACGGGGTGTTAAAAGTATGACGCGCGCACACACACGCACACACGCACACACGCACACGCACGCACACACACACACACACACACACACACACACACACACACACACACACACACACACACACACACACACACACGCTCTATGCTCTGAATGTGACCAATCAGAAAAGTAGTTTTTCGAACAGGTGTCAATATTTCAGCAAGGTCTCCTGGAAGCTCTACATGCGATTTGCAAAAAATGGTCTCCATGGAAGCACACGGAGGCTTACGAGGAACAAGGGATACTGTCCTATTGTTTGGACAGTTTGGACTATTGCAACGGAACCGTTGCCCTCAGGACTGTTCTGCTGGATCTGTGCACCTTGGTTTATCCAGGTGTGTACACACTTATACACACTTATAAATGAAAAATATCTAAAATTGCACTAAATTTGTTTAGATATTTTGGACCCTGTTTCGATATTTTTGACAATTTTTTTTTTTTTAAAACTTTATTATACACAATGTCTACTATACAAGCATTATATTAAGCATAATTTAATTTAATTTGATTTATTATGAAGCCAACAAAGTATATACATTATATTATTTATTTAATTATTTCATTTATATATATTTAGCTCTCAACATACATATTAAATATATATTATGGTCATTGTCAAACCAAAATCTACTATTTCCACTTTTTTGAGATTCAAACATTTTATCATTATATATATAAAAAAAACTGCTTATGCTTATTTGTAGAACAGCGATCTATACACTAATATTATAAATGCTAAAGTATGTTTGGATGTATTGATGTTTGTAACTCTTTCACACAAAAATTACTTAACCTATCACCATGAAATTTCGCATACACGTTGTCTCTGAGACATCAGAAAGGACGTAGGGTACTTTTCATCCAGAAAAAAGGACTATTCCCGAGGGATAAATAAAAAAATAAAAAAAAAAAACTAACGCCTGGCCAAAGTGTTATAGCAACACGAGGTCAAGCGTTATATTGCTTTTTTTTTAGAAAAAATTTCATCGCGGACGAAGTCGCGAGCACCAGCTAGTTTCTTAATAAATAGGTATGCAGCTAGAATCTGTTTTGTGTAAAATTTTAATTTTTAAAAGACAAATTTTTGCATACTTTAGCAGATTTTGATTTGACAACGAAGTTTAAATTTTATTGTAATTAATTTGAAATACTAAATGCGAATGGTCCCCAGTTGAAGTTCACGGAGTGATGCGCCAAAAGACGTCCACATCGAATACGGAAATATTCGAGAGAGATTCCGAGGTTGTCAAACAAAAATGGCAACACTTGGACAACGGGACTGTTGCCAATTTGTCGGAAAAGTTTTTACAAATTACGCTCAAAATGTTAAACGTTCTGGTGCACTTGATAGAGGAAATGAATCCGAACGTTCATATAAATAAGAGCAGTATTGCTTTGCCTGGCAGTCCAGTGAGGAGAAAGACACAAGGTAAGGTGAAAAAAAAAAAAAAAAATAGATCAGTAGTAGATTTGTTACAGAGCCGTGTCTGTAAATTAAATATTAAAAAAAAAAAGAAACAATTTCTACATAAAAAAAATTATACCTTTGTCAAAAAACAGTTTTTACAATTTTTTTCTATTTGCACACCACTTTCAGAATCGAATGAACCGAGTTTAATGCGTTTTACACTAATGAGTTGTTGATTACCTGGATTAAACTATAGGATACCTACACTTTATCCTCAATCCTATGGGTTTAAAAAAAAAAAAAAAAAACGAACTACAGCGCGTACGAAGTTGCGTACAAAGATATCGTAAGCTGATGAATATGACTGTATTATTCAAAGAATGACCTTAATTATTAATTTGTACAAAGAATATAAGGCCTTATTCCCTTTTTCCATCTTACCAATTATCGGTCCCCTATGTACATTTACAACGTTGATTATTGTTTAAAAAAATGTTCCACTGTGTTATAAATGCGAAAGTTTCCGAGTGGACGGATGTTTGTTTGTTATTCTTTCAAGCAAAAACGACTCGCACAGCAGCAAATAATTTGGGCTCAATAGAAAAAAATCGAAATTTTAATAGATTTCTCTTAACCTGAAATTGATTGGTGTAATATCCCTCCTAGATTCTACAACAAGACGACCTAGTAATCCGACAGAAACCGATGAAAAAGGCTCTATAAAAAAGAAGCCGACTGCACCAGCGACAAGTTTGCGAGCTAATTTCAGTGGAAATTTCTATAATGAGCCTTTTTACATGAAGCTGTATGACAATTTGAGGGCTGCGTACTCCAATCATAAGGTGCGTCAAAAAAGTTAAAAAGCCTCGTAACGAGAATTTTGACTATTTTCAACGTCCGACGCACAAACGGGGTGTTATAAGTTAGACGTGTGTATCTGTGTAAGTGTATATGATCAAAGTCGGAGACCGCTTCCACTTGAAAGTAAAGTACACAGCGATAAGTTAATTTTGTTCAGTATGTATACTTTCCCTCAATGCAATTCTCGTTAAAACTATAAAAAAAGTGTGTGTGTGTGTGTATGTATGTCCGACGCACGACTGGAGTTTACTCCTTACGAACGATTATAAAATACATAATAAAAATTATAAAAACAATTTTGTCATAACGAATTAATATCAGCGCCATATCTGGTGCTCAGGTGCCATCTATTTTTCGCAAGGATATATTATTACGTAACATATTCTAGTTTCAGAGATATTATGTAGATGGCGCAATTATTCGAATTATTAAAAATTCGAAAATATAACGTAACGCATACCGTGTGACAATTTTGATTTTACTCCCATAAATTTTAATACCACGGGCTTATATATGCAAATCGATTCTTAAGAAGTAAACTCCAAAAAAAAAAAAACGCAGAATTTAATGCGAACATAGTATATTGTTTTTAATTTTTTTCTACAGATAAATCTAGACCCAAAAAGCAGCATGTTTCACGAATTCTTAACGACAACACTGGAAGCTCTAGCCATTCAACTAGAACTGGCCACAGAAAGTGAATTCGGTCCCGAGACAGAGGAGATATTGTACTATCTGAAAGCCACTATGCCTCTCTGTCCCGACAAGACAGTCTACTGCGTCACGCAATTGCTCAAGTGTCTGTTCGCCACAAACATGATTAGCTACTATCCGGACTACATGAGCATGAGCGATAAAAGGGAGGAGAGTCACAAGACCAGCTTCTACGACGACGTCATGATGATCAATAAACCAAAAGACCTGGAGAAGGATTCGAGGAGGAGCAGCGTCAGTTCGAACGCCAGTCAAAAGTTGTCTTTGGACGCGAAGAATCCGCGTATGGCAGTCGAGAGGCAGTTGTTGATCACGATGGAGAACTTTTGGAAGAATAAGTGCGACAGAAAATGGAGCACAAACAAGAAAGAGTTGGAGAGGTATATAAGGTTGTTCGAACCGGTCGTCATTTTGGCTTTGAAGGTGAGGAGTGTCCAGTCATTTTTTTTTTTTATGTTAAGACACCACACAGGCTGACGGTACACTCGATGGTGGATGGTGGATACGGTCGCCTATAATTCAAGCAAAGCAACAGTTGCTGTAAGTGCGTCGCCGACCATAATATGATTAAGGATAAGGGTATAGGAAGGTATAGGGAAGTGGTATCTGGCATCCCTTACTCATTCACCGACATTTCAAGTATTGTTTTCTGTAAATGAGTGGTCACTGCCGCCAGACGGGCTGCCCAAATGACTGCGTAACGCAAGAGCCAAGTTTTAAAAGTTCATTTCCAAAATTGACCCATGCCGGGAATCGAATTCGGGATTCCTGGAGCAGAGCGATTAAGGCAATAACCATAAACACGTTTAAAGTGTTAGAGCAACGTTTATAGCGTTTGGTACGATAAAGAGGGATTTCTACAAGATGAGGATGGTAACCATTTGTACGTCTGTATGTCCGATGGTGGAAAGGGGAAGGCGTTATGAGCTCGTGCAGCTCCTGAGCACACTCTCCGAAGTGCATCTTATAAAAGACACATAGACTGGCAACTTTGCGTCTCTGTGCCAAGATGTGCATATTAAGTTTGTATATTTTTTGTATGAGCAGAGTTACACGATGCAGAACGACATCCCGCTGCAGTGCAGAGTGCTGGCTTTGCTCAACCAGCTGTTGGCTCTGCGCGTGAACTACTGCATGCTGGACAGCGACCAGATCTTCATAGACTTCCTCATGAAGCAGCTCGACCTGGTCGAGCGACAGGAAATACCGTGAGTAGTCATTCGTTAGCAGGTGGATACCGTCGCCTAAGAAGTTTTCACTAATGGAAAGAGGGGATATTTGTGTAGATAAAAACTTGTATACCGACCGAAGCCATTAACGGGGGTCGCTAGTAAATACTATAAATGTAAAAGTTAGTTAGTTAGTTTGTTTATTACGCTTTCACGCCTTAATATGTATGTGTAGAGTATCCATCATTTATCAACCAGTTGAGCCACTAATACTCCAAGGAAAGGCATTTTTGAAATATTTGTATTAAAAAAAATTATTCTGAATTTTGAATTGTTTTGATTTTGAAGTGAAAACTTCTTTAGACGGGGTTGTTGGGCAGTTTGTATGGGGAATTTGGTAGAGGGTAAAACAGTGAAATCAGTGACGATCAGTGACGATCTGTGACAATCAGTGATAATCAGTGACGTTCGGTGACGATCAGTGACGATCAGTGACGATCAGAGACGATCAGTGACGATCAGTGACGATCAGAGACGATCAGTGACGATCAGTGACGATCAGTGACGATCAGAGACGATCAGTGACGATCAGTGACGATCAGAGACGATCAGTGACGATCAGAGACGATCAGTGACGATCAGTGACGATCAGAGACGATCAGTGACGATCAGAGACGATCAGTGACGATCAGTGACGATCAGAGACGATCAGTGACGATCAGAGACGATCAGTGACGATTAGTGACAAACAGTGACGTTACAGCGACAAACGTCACTGATTGTCACTAAATAAACTATTTTCACTTCTGACGTGCAGTCGTACGACATACATGTTTTTTTATTTGTCTCTTTCTAGTGATTGTTGTAACCTCGTGAACAGTATACTGACGTTTTTGGTCCATCTCTCGTCGTCCAAACACCACACAAAGCAGATTATTGAAATTCCTAAGGTTGGTGTCTAATATATTTACTTGAAAATTTTCTGTAAAATTTTTAGTCTTTATACAAATAAAAAACTAATGTTATTTGCTCTGAACGTTTGAACAAAGTAATAAATAGTTTTAATTTTTTATATTCGAAAACCACGATGATCTAAAGACAAAAAAAAAAAAAAAAACAGTGTGGATGTAATATTTTTACACAAAAACAAGCTATACATACATATAGCTATTTCCATTGCCGCTCGCGTTTCTGTATTTATTTCCCTAAATACTGCTGTGGCAACGTCAAGGGCAATGACTGTTTACATTGCCTCTATTTCTTTCCAATTCGACACACGTGGCAATGGAGCTCGTGGAAATTATTTGGCGCTCTCACTTTTTATATAAAAGTTTAAAAACAAAAAAAAAAATCCGTCTTCGTCAAAGATTATAGTCGATGATACATATTCATCGTAACAGAACGCGTTCGAGAGCAAGTGAGCGAGAGAGCAACATGTAAACTCTCTCGCTCTCGCTTCGCCTTGCCGGCTCTTTGATGTCCGTACGATAAACCGCCAACTGAGGGATGGCCGGGCAACGCGAGCGGCAACGGCAACGGCAAGGGAAATATTTCCCATGTCCCCGCTCATTGCCGTGGAAATGGGTCATATATAAACGGGGTATAAGCTTTAAGGTATAAGCTTTAATGATAACGGGGTATAAGCTTTAATGATAAGCTTTAATGATTATTATTAATCTAAGTTTATTTATGTCGGAAGTAATTTTCCAAAAGAAATAATTAAAAATTATCACTCAAAAAAAAAACTTACATATTTTCAGTTAATTCAACTGTGCGACGGACTTATGGCTTCCGGTGCACATTCCGAATGTATCGCAGGTTTGGAACCCGTAGCCGTGAAAGTGTTCAGCAATATGGGTGGTAAATAATTATTGTAACACCTGTTAAATACATTAATGCTAAATTATTAAAGAACTAGGTGTTGCACGCTATTCCGTCCGCGTAACTTATAAACTAAAAAAACTACTCGAACCGATTTTATAAATTCTTTCACACAGTAACATAGGTTATATTTTATTAAGTTGCGCGGACAAAGTCGCGTGCTATAATAGCCAGTACGAACTAAACTTTAACGCAGTAAAGTTTAAATATCAGTTCCCTTTCGCATACAATGCCATCTATCAATTGTCTTTGTAAACGTTAAGCAAGAAGTGGCGAGTGGAAAGTATTTATGGATATGCTGTACCCAAGAGGAGGACAAGTTGAGTTAAATGAATTTAACTCGATTCATTTTTGATATTATCTTGCTTAAACAAAAAGATATTTCCAATAGCAAGCCATGTTGTCTTGCCAAAGGTACGAGCAGCTTTTTAACGAATTACCGTTGCATATAAAACAGGCAAAATCTTTTTGGAGAATATAGATCCAAGCCGTTGAAACATATTATGTTAAATGTTTAAATGTTTTAATGTGTTTTTGTTTACAATCCTGAACAAATATTGTATAATTTTTGTCTGCCTGTTTGATGTTTCGTTTCTTAATTGAGTCTTTTCTTATTTTTCTCATGTAAAGTAGCTTTAAGCTTTAATGAGAATAAAATAAAGAAATATAAACCTGAGTCGGTTTAGAATGGACGATTTTTGGAAATGTAGGTGGCAGTGTTTTGGGTCGGACGCAACAGCAAGAGGCTCAGGCGACTCGTGAGGTTTTATTTTACATGTTACAGAAGACAATGCACCAACACAAGGTGAGCCCTCATATTAATTGCCCAGTCTTTTTGAACTATCTTAAGTCCTCAATGATGTCAGTGATACTTCTACTTTTTTTCCTTTCCAAAAGTTTTCTCTCTAGCACCCCGATTTTCTATAATATTATTATAAATAGGTGGAGTTTGTATGTTTGCAAGTAGAGGAGGTAATATTCGATACTAGTATAGTATTTAGTACTCGATAATATATGTCGATGATGATTTATTATGGAATTGTTTTTATATTGTTTGGCCACTACATTTTTGGCCTACATATTTGTGAAATTCAAAATTAATTAAATTGACTATAGCTTAAATCATATCACATAACTATCGAGTCTAGTACAACTTACCTACCTTACCTACCTTTGGACTTAAAAGCATTATCTATCTACTAGTGTTGATTGTACAAACGGTACATAATTATGTAAAATAGATTTAAAAAAATAAATAAAAATAATGAAGCAGATTTCAAGCTGTGTGTGTAAATATAGTTTTTTTTCAATTGTATATTTTCCTAACATAAACACAACAGCTCTTCATTTAAGCTTTCCCTACAAATTTTAATATCAGCCCTGACTCAAAAAATATTGGGAATACCTCACGTGATTTCTGGTGTATATATTATGCGGTGTACAAGATGAGGTTTGCCAAAAACACGAGCCATAGACTATATATTTTTTCCAGGTGTTAGATCTCGTGTCGTGCGTTCTATCTCTGTCGCAAGACCATCCGGAGAGCTACTATCGATGGTCGGAGCTGGCGAGCGACACTCTATTGAATCTGCTCACCACTAGGTCCATGGAGATAGACACGCCAGAGGCTATCGCTTCTCTGGAGACGTTGCTGGACTCTGTGTACAAAGATGTGCTCTTGGAACAATCGAGGATAGAAGTCATGATGAAGATTCTGTTCAAAGCGCCACCCGATCAGGTAATCGACTTGATTTGTTCACAAATATGTGGAATTTTTTTGAAAAATTTCAATACTCATTATTGTCATGTATATAATCAATGTTTTTTTTTTATTGGAAAAAAAAAGAAAAAAAAAAAAATTCACGACATAGAATTTTCCATTTTTAACCTTAAATACACATTCAATATATACTACACTTATTCATTTACACTCACTAAACTCACTCACTCAGGTGCAAAATGCACCTCCGTGCACCATGCAGTGTTGCCATAGTTTATTATTTATTATTTTAAACTTTATTAATTTAGTTTTAGTTAGTGTGTCAAATAAATAGTAAAAAGACAAGAAATTCCTCACATTAAACAATACGAACAAGTTATAAATGAATTACTCACTGAGTCAACTGTCTTTGATATGCCTATTGTACAAATCCCATCCTAAAACAGGTCACTGACCCTGGCGACGCCATATTTGTTTGCGTTTTTGTTCAATAAAAAAATATATATATATACTAACTCCATGTTTATCTAGTCAGTAATGAGAATAAACCACTTTTCAGGCAACGACGTCGCCCAAATTGAAACTGCGCTACCTCTCCACAATAATGGTGTTGATGCGCAAAGTTCTCGTTTTGATGCCGGAGAGCGAAATCCTACTCACTGTCAACTACTTAAAGTCGAGTTTCGTTTCGCCCCAGTCGATATTCTTCAACGTGAAGGCCGACGTCGACCCTTTGAACGTACAAAGCGTGAACGAGAACTGCGCGAACCTCTCGCCGGACGTCATCCTGGTGAGGTTCTTGTTCAGGACGTTGACGTACGCCCTCTTAGAGATGGACGGCTGCAGTGAGGGCAGTCACCAAAGTGTCGACGTCAAACGGAAGGAGCAGCAAAGTGACAACAAGTTGATGTACTCAGTGTGCGTCAATATAATAGTGCACGTCAAACATATGCTGCATTTGACAAGTGAGTTGAAGAGTTTTTTTTTTTTTTTTTTTTTTTACTAATATAAGATTTTTGACTTGACCAGGACCGCTTTGGACTTGACAGATCTGTTTTGGAAAACTCAAAGAAAAAAATTGTGAACTTGACTTGACTGACTATAGTCTCGGGATGTGCTACTTTGATTTTAATTTTAATTTTGCTTTTTTTTTAAAAAAAAAAAATTGGCTATTTTAAATTGCTATTTTTACAAATGACACTGGCAAAATCTGATGGATGGAGCCAAGACATCGAAAGAGAAGAAGAAGAAGAATATAAGAGTTGATGTATTATATTTTTGTTTAGAATAGATAAACTCTCAAAAACTACTTAATTGCTTTTAAAAATTCTTCTACCAATAAAAAGCTATATTATTTGCCAGTAACATAGGCTAATATTTTATAAACTTACGCGGACGTAGCCGCATGCAACAGCTAGTACTAATATAAAGAGGTGTTTTTTTTAAAAATATTTCTTTGCAATGGATAAACTCAAACACTACTTAAATGATTTTAAAAATTCTTTCACCAATAAAAAGCTACATTACCACTTATCGTAATTTAGCTTTTTATTGATGAAAGTAACAAAGGCTGTCTTGCTTTAAAAAAAAAAAAAAAACAATGTCCTTACGCAAATTATAATGATGTTACCCATAGTATTAAAAATTTGGCTATAAATCATTATTTCAATTATTTATATTGAAAGTCCACCCCAGCTGGTGCCCGCGACTTGGTCCCCGTTGAAAAAGAAAATATATAAGTAATTATTATACGATGAGATATCGCAAAAACAAATTTAAAAACTCAGTTGCTATTTGCGCCATCTGTTGGGATGAAAAAAAGGCTTTTTGTCACTGCATTCTGCCAGTGTTATATTTAATGTCAATATTCACTGACAGATGGCGTTAGAATTGACGCAAATCGAAATAAGCGTGTTGTTATATAGCCTAAAGCCTTCCTCTATAAATGGACTAGAAAAACACAAAAAGAATTTTTCAATTCGAACCAGTAGTTCCTTAGATTAACGCGTCCAACCAAACAAACAAACTCTTCAGTTTCAGTTTTATATAATAGTAAAAGTAAAAGTATTAATTAATATAGAGTATAAATAAATAGTTCCTCGTAGCTTCAAGCATTGATTGATTAAGAAATCTTTTGTAGCCGGTTGTCATTTTCCATTGACATGTAAAACCGCTCAGAACATTTTGCACAACGAGCAGAGCGGACTGAACACAGGCCTCTACAGTCCCGATGAGAATATCCCTCTGGAACTCCTCAATTTGATTTGTCTCCGTTCAGCTCACAGGATGCCTTTGCTCACTCTGCACTGGGCTCATTTGCTTATCAGGTATGTGTGCGGTGAGGGGGAAATCTTTTGCATCAGCATCAGTGTTGCCATGCCAGGCCAGCGTATTTATAAGATCAGTGGACGCGACTAGAAAGAATGAGATGTATGGGGAAAATTTTCAAATAATCAGAAGATAATACAATTTTGTTAAATAAAACAGTGTCACGCATTAAAATAACATTACATTTTATTAGTTATGTTATATATACATATAATGTTGTCATTGTTATTCTTGCCTAAAATTTCAGGGCTTATATTGAAAAAAAAAAAATAGTAAGAATTTCAATTTCTTTGACGCCAACTGTTGAGTAAGATTCAAGTTTCAATATTCAACTATGTGCCCATCGCGTTAAGTTTCATTTTACAATGACAATTTTGTAGTGCCAATCTGACCATGACAATTTTGCATTTACGCAGGTTTTTTTTTTATTAATTGTCATGTTTTAAAGTAAAGCTAGTAAAATTAAAAAAAGAAAAAAAAACATTAGACTCGATTCAAATCAGTATAATTCTGGGAAAATCAGTAAATCCCCTTAAAAAATCAGGATATCTGGCAACAGTGCGACTCCACTGGGAATCCAGTGAACTTCTGACTAAATAAAACCTACCCCTATTCCAATGGCCATCCCCCCTTTCGGTAGTCTTAGAGAAATTTCTTTGAATGTGTAAGAAACAACTTCGCGCACGATGAGTGTAAAATTTCAGGGTCGAATTTTGTATAACGAATTATATAGATAAGAAATCTCGTGTGTAACAGCATACCTGTATTTTTTAATTTTATGTTAAGATAGACAGACAGTCTGACGGTCAACTTGACGGTAAGTGGTTAAACACAAGCAACACCATAAGTGCTGCAAGTGCATAAAAGGATAAGGTATAAAGAAGGGATGAGGTAATATAAGCCCCTACATCCCTTACTCGATCACCGAAACACAACAGCACATATGCTGTTATTTCACGGTGGTCTTCTGTAAGGCGGGGTGGTCACTGCCGCCAGACGGGCTGCCCAAGTGACTGCGAAGAAACACAGTATATGGCCTGCATTACTTATTTAATTTTATACATCAATTTATAGTTTAATTAATTTATGGAGTAAGTAATTCATTTAAGTTGGTTTTTCAACTTTTCTTGTATTACTTAGCTCTTTGTCTCTCTGTTCAATTTCTATTATAAATAAATTATTTAATGCTTAATTTCCATCAAATCAAAGGGAATAAAAAGATACTAAGGCTCGAGTTCACCAACAGACGGTTATTTTTAAGCAGCTGTTTAAAATTTAAACAGCCGTTTAATAATATTTTGTTGACAATCGCTAAAATGCTGGTTAAACGCCCTAAACATCTGATTAACTTAATGATTAATCACCAACAGACGGTTATTTTTAAGCAGCTGTTTAAAATTTAAACAGCCGTTTAATAATATTTTGTTGACAATCGCTAAAATGCTGGTTAAACGCCCTAAACATCTGATTAACTTAATGATTAATCACCAACAGACGGTTATTTTTAAACAGCTGTTTAAAATTTAAACAGCCGTTTAATAACATTTTGTTGTTCACAATCGCTAAAATGCTGGTTAAACGCCCTAAACATCTGATTAACTTAATGATTAATCACCAACAGACGGTTATTTTTAAACAGCTGTTTAAAAATAACCGTCTGTTGGTGAACTCGAGCCTGAGTAGATAATTTGTGCCTAATTTGTGTTTATTGCGCCACATTAAATATTTTCAATTTCCAGGTTAAATTTCCTGTCAGTTTATTGGCAGAAACTTGTCGGTTTGGCAAGAAACTTGCCATTTAGTGCCGACAATGACGACACACAGTTGTTGAGGGTTAATGTGCTGCAAGTCGCTTGTTTTATAGCATATTGCGAGTATTTTGTGAGTGAACTTTCAAGATTATATTTTAATTTATCAATATTTTTGTTTACCAAAATTGATTTGGAAACACAAAATTAGTTTTTTTGAATTCCTCACAACACTGATGAAATTTTGACCCCAAAGATCGAACAATAGTAATTAATTAAGGCTTTCATTTCTTTCTGAATTTCTTTCTTCATTTTCTTTCTGTTTTTTTTTTGTGTTAATTTCATCGAAGTACTACAACTATGGAATTTGCGTCACAAACGCCAAAGCGGCACATGTCAAGTACGCCAAAAACTGAATCATGGCGGAGTCAATGGTGAAAGGTGGTAACGAACAATTTCTACTATTCATTTTAAACTCCAATGCGTTGACTTAAAGTCACATTTTCTTTAAATGACAGAGATGTTTGGTTTGTTTTAAATGACACGTGACAGAGTTGATGCTCTATGCATATATGTCACTTTTAGTTCATAGTGTTTTTTTTTTGTATGGCGTGCGAAATCCACAGTTGTAGTAGTCACATTGATGGTCACATTGATTTGTATAATAACATTGCTCAATTAAATTTTCAGGTGGAGAACGGTTTAGGCGAAGCCGTGCACTTAACTTGGCTTTTGGTGAATCGTGTTCACATATTAGTGAGTCAGTACAACGAAGACATTGTTCGTGTTTTAGTGCGAAAAGTTCAAGAGACAATGGCAGCTTCCGGGCTGCTTTTGCAAGCTATAGCCGCCAGATGTCAGAGCTGTTTGAAGGTATGTAAAGGAACACTAAAAAAAAAAACCCCAAGTAGAGCACTCGTTGCTTTCCTCCTGGGCGACAGTAACCACACTCTTATCAGGCACAGACCACCATAAAACAATGCACGAGGATATCCTTTATACTAATAGGGTCGTGACTTGAATACTCTCTGGTATAGCATGTGTATATTTAGGCGACGGTAGCCACATTTAAATTGTCAAATTTATAGGATCAATAATGTAAACAAAGAAATGTCATTGCAAAGTGGTCAACATTTCCCTAAACTTTCTAATTATTTGATTTTTATTATAATTATTTTGTGCTTTTTAATAATACTCTAAAGCTCGTCACACACGTAGCTATAATATATATATATATTAATATAAATTATAGCAAAGCATATATTACGATATATTTTCTATACAAATATTGAAGTGATCATACACGCAGCTATAATATATGTTTCTACTAGCTGGTGCCCGCGACTTTGTCCGCGTTGAACGATGAAAGGTATCCTATGTCTTTTCCGATGTCCCAGACAACGTGTATGCAAAATTTCATCGTGATCGGTTCAGTAGTTATTGCGTGAAAGAGTTCAACAAACATCGATACATCCAAACGTACTTTCGCATTTATAATATTAGTAAAATACGGATTATGCATTAAAAACTCAAGAATTGGAAGACCGATTTTAATTCGGTTTCCACATATATATATATAATAGCTACGTTTGTGACGGGTTTAAAGTGACGTTTCAAATCAAAATGACGATCATTTGGTAAAGTCAAATTGACCAATTGTACTTTAGGTAGCATTTCGATTTTGCATCTTTTAAAGGATTAGTTTTCAAGGTAGAATTGTCAACAATACCTTATTATTTATTGCTTTTAGGGTGAATTTGCACTAAACACATACAAGATACTATCGGAGTGTCACGAAAGTCAATCTGGACCTTTGGTTTTTCTCATATGTCGGACTATTGGCAAATTGGAACCATCTTTAGCAGTCAGGTGAACCATTTTTTTTAATATTCAATTATATTATCGTCTCTCCTCGTTTATTTTAACTATTTATAAAGTCCCCTATAAAAGGTTAACTAAGTGATCTTTCTTGAATAAGAAATTTTTCGTTATTGAACTTCACATGAAATAAAATACAGTTTCATTGCGATCTTAAAATACACACTATATATATTTAAAAAAAACCTAAAAATACAAATTTTCTCTCTACAGATTTGCAAACCTTGCCATAAACAGGTGTAAAATATTAAAAAACATGTCCCCGGACAATATAATGGAACAATTGTCAAAAGAAGATGTTCAAGTTGCCTTGGAATTGCTTAAAAGGGATAAAGTACACATCAAGTGAGTCCTCGTACCCCATTATACTGAAAAATATTTAAAAAAAAAAAATTGGGCGCCACTGTAGCCGTGGCGGCGCCACCGTTGCTACACCGATGAAAATATATAATCAGATATTTTTACTTCAGGTGTTTTGGTTTTTCATTTTTCAACGCGGACGAAGTCACGGGCATTGTTAATACTATACGATGCTACAATCTGAAATCGAAGAGCTCTAGTTTACTATAATGAATGTTTTTTGAAATTTTAAAAAAAAAATTTTTTTTTTTGTAAACTTCTTAAATAACTCTTAAACGCATATGTGTCTTGGATTCGCCCCTAATTTTTTTTTTTTTTTTTTTTTTTTATTCGGTAAAACAAACAATTACTTACACCATAGATAGTAAATTTGAAAAAGAGAAACATACAAAAAAAAAAAAAAAATTTCTTCTCACGTGTTAAAAAAGTGTTATTTCATCTCAATAATTACAGATTTCCGACATTAGTTCTCGAACTGAACTCGGTTGCGTCGAGTGTGTTTGACTTGTCGCCTCTCGACTTGACTCAGGAGCGTTCGGTTAAGGCTCAACACATTTACACAACTCAAGTTGACATCAATTGGCTCGTTGGTCAAGTCAAAAACAGGTAAATATAACAATAAATAAATAAATAAATAAACATCTTCAAAAACATTCCACACAGCAACATCTAGTTTCACAGTAAGCAACAAATGCTTGCATTAAATATACCAGACAGTTGATATAATACATAGATGATTTTTTTTTTTTTTTTTTTGTAAATAAATACATATTATAAATAAAAAACATCCATAACTCAGCTAAAAAGGTAAAATGTTAACACATAAAAATTTTCCCCTAGCGGGATACGAACCGGCGACCGTTTGGTCAATAGCTTCGGTTACAAGCCACTAGACCAAATTAGACTAAATTCTATTCACTTAGGCTCGAGTTCACCAACAGAAGGTTATTTTTAAACAGCTGTTTAAAATTTAAACAGCCGTTTAATAATATTTTGTTGATCATCATCGCTAAACTGCGGATTAAACGCCCTAACCATCAGATTAATCATTAAGTTGATCAGATGTTTAAGGCGTTTAACCTGTATTTTAGGGATGGTGATCAACAAAATATTATTAAACGGCTGTTTAAATTTTAAACAGCTGTTTAAAAATAACCGTCTGTTGGTGAACTCGAGCCTTAGTATGTGTGCTGTTAGACTGTTAAACATTTGACCATAAAGTCTTGACACTTTCACTGTTACTTAAATTAGAATTTTTAGTAGGAGGGTATAGCACACTACGTTTCACAGTCATTCGGGCAGCCCGTCTGGCGGCAGTAACCACGCCCTTACGGAAGACCACCGTGAAATAACAGCACGTGTGCTGTTGTGTTTCGTCGAGCGAGTAAAAAGGATGCCAGAGCCCTTTTCTCTGTACCTTTTTAATACCTTATCCCTTAAGCTTAATATAGTCGACAGTTGTTTGTGTTATAGGCGACGGTAGCCACTTACCATCAGGTGGACCGTCAGCCTGACTTAACATAAAAAAGTGTGTGTGTGTGTGTCAGCTCCGACGCACGACTAGAGTTTACTCCTTATGAACGATTATAAAATAAATAATAAAAATTATAAAAACATTTGTAATAACTAATTAATATCAGCGCCATCTCTGGTGCTCAGGTGCCATTTAGTTTTCCCAGGGATGTATTATTACGTAAGAAATTTTAATTATCGTGTATAGAGATATCGTGTAGATGACGCTAAAATTAAAACTAACGCGTAACGCATAACGTGTGACAATTTTGATTTTACTCCCACAAATTTTCATACCCCGGGCTTATTATATGAAAATCGTTTTTTTTTTTAAGGAGTAAACTCAAAAAATAACGGAAAAAGTAGAAACGCACCATGTCAATAAGTGACGTTACATCTGTAATGAACATTTTGAAAATTACAGATGTTCTCAATCCGACGGAACGTTACCCAAAATGGGTAAACACAACGAATTGGCCCATCTTCTGTCTAATCTTTCTAAAGACGAACTGACAACTGTCATGAAATGTCAAGAATTCGACAGACAAATAGTGAGAGCATGTTTCAAGATCTCCTGCGATAATTATATCAGGGAATTCTTGGACATGGTCTCCGTTCGCGAGACCAGAGAGTTTGAAATTGAGTCCGCCAAAGAGAGAAGCGAGATTGCACTCAATGAGGAGATGACGTCCTCCGTGGACAGTAACAAGTTGATGGACAGATCTTTGCACGTCTTCAAAAAGGACAATAGGGAGTCTAAATCGCAATTCTTCATACCGATTGCCGAGAATATAGTTTTAAAAGAGAATTTTGGCAATTTGAAAATAACACACGACGAAACCGAATGGTGTTTGCCTGAATTGCCGGACTTGTACAACGTTTCGATAAACGTGCTCGATAATTCCCTGGCGGATGTGATTAGGTTGTTTCCCAAGCAGAATAGACCGTTGAGTCAATCTGAGAACTTCAATTTGGACGTCAATCAGAGTATGGACAGATACATGCGAAGGTGTCACCAGATTTTTCAAGATAAACTCTTCTATCAAGAGTTTTTGACTATACAAACGATTTTGAGTGGATTTCTGGACGCACTCAATAGGATTGTGGGCGTTATTGACGAGACAGATTGCGATCTGTTGGACGATTCGATAGATAACATTCTACCGCAGAGTTTGTGTAGAAATATTGCGGTGTTTTCAGTGATTTCCCTGCAATATGTTGCGTTTTTGATTAAAAATAAGACGGCCGTAGAGAGTCCTGTGCACGCGGACGTGTCCTTCAGGGTGACGAGTGCGACGACGGAAAATGTACTAGTGGACAGTGCCATTTTGATCACAGTAGAGAATGTTTCGAAGGCTTTGTGTTTTCAGGAGATCTGGTCTGGTTTGAATAACGACAGTAACGTTAACAGGACCCAGTCGGCCATAAGTTGCTTGTACGCCATTGTGAAATATTTAGTCAAAGTGAGTATCGGATTTCGCAGATTCATTTCTCACAGGTCCCAATCTAGTTTTTTTAATCATTCACCCAAATTAAACTAAATTTCACCCTAAAATGTAAACTTTTTTTTCCACAGGATACAAAACCGTTAGTTCTAAAGCAATTTATGCAAAACCAAGACTCTGGACCAAAACCAGATCTGTTAATAACTGGCGATAAGTTAGTGACTCTAATAGAATATTGGGAACAAAATTTTTACATAAAACCGTTCGAAATATTAAGAAAATGTTACAGAAAACCTTTGGAAAAACTCTTAATCAGTCTCTCCAGGTAAGAATTATTATTATATTTAGAATTTAATTTACAACAAGTTCTTTTTATGCTAATGTCGTCACACACAGATATCTTTTAAAATAAGTTTTAAACCAACTGTGAGTTCTATAACTTTCTCACAGATGGCTGGATTAACTAAATATTTATGTATTATAATAATTGCATCCCGGGCGAAGCCGGGAGGGGGACAGCTAGATAAATTACTAAGATTGAAAAAAAAAAAACTCAGCCAAACCAGATCATAAAAAACGTGACAATAAATTATTTATAACTCTCATATAATAAACAAATAATTTGCAATAAAAAAAAAATACTATCTTTTAAGTTGGACCAAATTACACATAGTTACGAAGTTTTATCAAAATCGGTTCAGTAGTTTAGGAGTTCATCGAGGACACACAAAGTGACACGTAATTTTTATATACACGACTTCCCAAGACTATGCGACATGAAGGGAAAAGTACCTTAAATACCGTAGATAGGATATTTTGCTGAAAGAAGACTTTATGTTATTTTTAAAAATTAGTAATACTGCATTCAAAGATTTTCTAAAAATTACTTGCTTCGTCTGGGAATAGAACCGAGTTAAATGTGAAAAAAAAAAAAAAATTCACCCGTATTTTTATGATGCCAATCGAAAGAATGGACAAAAAAGAATAATTCTTCTTAAGTAACATAGTATCATAAAAGAAAGGAATAACGTAAAATGTTTGATTAAAATTTCAAGAATATTATTTATTGCCGAGTAATTTTTAGAAAATCTATGAATGCAGTATTACTAACTTTTAAAAATAACATAAAGTCTTCTTTCAGCAAAATATCCTATGCACGATATTTAATGTACTTTCCTTTCATGTCGCATAGTCCTGGGACGCCCTGTATATATAAAGATACTATAGCTATACTATAGCTACTATAGTTGAAAGGTACCCTATGTCCTTTCTGGTGTCCCAGAGACAACGTGTATGCCAAATTTCACGGTTATCGGTTCAGTAGTTTTTGCGTGAAAGAGTTACAAACATCCAAACATACTTTCGCGTTTATAATATTAGTACGGATATAATTCCAGATTGGACATAGTGAGCAATATAGCTTTGATTCCACCCATCGCTTGGTCTTCTGTTGATATTTCTAACAATAAGGAACAAATGAAAAGGATCGACTTGCCGCTGCCCGCTTTGCAAGATATGGACGTCTTGGAGTCATTCTTGTTCAGGTAAAATTTTACAAGTATTTACCTTCCTATGTTGTTTTTGTCGTGCTTAAGGATTACAGACAGACTGACGGACCACTTGATGGTAGGTGAACACCATCCCCAACCGAGTGTGCTTCTGGCCGTGACAGAATAATGGACAGGCACAGAGGAATAAACTTTGGTATCACACAACAGCACACATTTCTGAAGTGACAGAAGTACTGTCATTTCATCCGCCATTAAATTCTTTAGGCTTAGGTTTAGAAATATATTTTATTCTCACAAAGAATTACAAATTCACTCACGTGAGAAACTTAAAACTGAATAGGTAAAAAACATAATTCACATTGCAAGCATATACAAATAGTAAACACATAAACAACAAAAATACGAAAACGCTTAACACCTACAAGACTTACCAATAAAATACATAATTTAAAAAGTGGGTAGATTTTAAGAAGAGAACAAATGCATGACAAACAAACGAAACATTGATATACAACACTGGAAGGGACACGTCATATCGTGTATTAGAATATTATGTTTTATTTGTTTTAGATATTATTTTAGAAGGTTTCTTTTAACAAGTTTTTTGAAAGTATTAGTTGATTTAGCATGTTTTATATTTTTAGGAAGTTTGTTGTACAGCTACGCCCCCACATAAAGTATTAGATACTGATTAGCCAAAAGAAGAATAAGTCGGTCGCTTCTTTTTTAGAGTGAACCTGATAGGATGGTCGTCGAAGAAGCAATTCGAAGAGATCTGGGTGGGTCTTCTCGGCGCCTTACAGGGCAACGGGACCCATTGGGCCGTTATGGGCATCACACAACTCCTCATCAGCACAGCGCCCGTCGTCAGGCAGAAAGGAATGTTGCACATGCCAAGAGACTCCTACATAGTCACCAACGGGTGAGTTTCTGTTTATTCATTCTTGACGTTTCCACAGTGATCCTAATCGTCTCTGTAGCAAAATGTACAAGATGCAAAATGTGCAATAGCAGAATGAACAAATAGCAAAATGTGCAATAGCAGAATGAACAAATAGCAAAATGTGCAATAGCAGAATGAACAAATAGCAAAATGTGCAATAGCAGAATGAACAAATAGCAAAATGTGCAATAGCAGAATGAACAAATAGCAAAATGTGCAATAGCAGAATGAACAAATAGCAAAATGTACAAAAAGCAAAATGTGCAATAGCAGAATGAACAAATAGCAAAATGTGCAATAGCAGAATGAACAAATAGCAAAATGTGCAATAGCAGAATGAAGAATTAGCAAAATGTACAAAAAGCAAAATGTGCAATAGAAATAGCAAAATGTACAAAACGCGGAACGTGCCAAACCCAAAATGTGCAAAATGCAAAATGAACATAATTATTCTTAGGACGTGTCCACCTTATAGTAAACTTTGCAAATAAATACTTTTCTATGATTTATGAAAGACTTGCGTTATAGTGTACTATTTTTTTTTTTTATAAATTTATAATTAAGAATTTAACTTTATTTTATTATAATATAATTATTGTATGTACTTACATAACTAACAAATAAATTACTACTAAATAAATCTTGTTTTATATACACTTAAGGCTATGGATAGATTGATATTTAAGATAGATAATAACCCGGACAAAATCGGTGTAAACGTGGGTTAATTCTGCATTTTGCACATTTTGAGTGTGCTGCACATTTTGCTAAGGAGCGATCCTATCGATTTGACAGTTTTCTTTGTAACGCATTTGTGTAATGTATATGGTAGAGATTTCATAATTGGTACCCTTTTGAAAAATGGGTTTTATTCATCGAACTACTATAACTATGGAATTTGCGTCACAAACGCCAAAGCGGCACATGTCAAGTACGCCAAAAACTGAATCATGGCGGAGTCAATGGTGAAAAGTAGTAACGAACAATTTCTACTATTCATTTTAAACTCCAATGCGTTGACTTAAAGTCACATTTTCTTTAAATGACAAAGATGTTTGATTGGTTTTAAATGACACGTGACAGAGTTGATGCTCTATGCATATGTCACTATTAGTTCATAGTGTTTTTTTGTATGGCGTGCGAAATCCACAGTCTTAGTACATTGATGGTTTTATTGGAAAATTATAAGAGGTCAGTATATGATTTTCTCATGAGTATTCTCTCATTTGTCAGAATGCAACGTCTCCGCAACATATTGGTCGGAACTTCGGCCTACAATATGTTGGAGTGTGTTAACTTGGAACGTGTTCCGTTGATGCAAGACGACTTCGACGGTTACCATTACGAACAATTCAGCACCGAATATCTCAAGTTAGCGGCAGGTACACAATAATCGTTTATAATCATCAACTATGTCACAATACTTACAGCATTTTATGTCAATAAGTGTCATTTGCTTGCTGTGTGCGCGGTTTTTACTATTACTACATAATTATATAGCAGAGTTGTCGCTGATAATCGTGTCCGCAAATGCGGAACTTTCGCATCGTTTTAGACAACCGTATCCGCATCAACAATAAACGAAGCGAATATTTTGCGGATGCGGACATGGCGAGTAAAGCCGAGTATGATAATGAGTATGGTAATCGCCGATAGTGTAGAGAAGCCATTACAATAAATACCAAAAAAGAAGAGGTGCGTTTGTTTCGCTGTTATTTTTTGCAAGAGAGTGTATATTCTTTCTGAATACGAGATTAATCTATAATTGTATCTATAATTTCGATTCTCCACAGATATAGTCGACGAGGCTTCATTCAAAGTGACAAGAGAAGTGAAAAGACTGAAGAAGTACAGAGAGATAGATGTGAACAGTTGTCTGCAATTGCTGATGGATATTACAACGCAAATGCTCGATCCGAAGGTAATATTGTAAATGCAAAAAGTGAGTTTGTTTGTTGGTTTGTTTGTTACGCTTTCAAGTCTTAACAACTCAACTCATCATCATGAAATTTTGCATACACGTTGTCGCGATTACAGAAACTGACTTGGTAGTACTTTTTTCCGGATGACAGGTGGCGCGTGTCCTTTTCTATAATCCCTGAAAAATTTCATGATGATCGGTTGAGTTGTTAAGCAGTGAAAAGGTAACAGACATATACAGCCAGACAGAGTTACTTTCACATTTAATATAGATGATTTAATCCCGTACACTCCCGTAACCGAATGAGGTGTGGTGCGTTTGCAGGCGGAAACGGGCGTGTGCGCGAGGGCGGCGCTGGTGAGCAGCACTTGTGCGGTCGCGGGAGGCGGCGCGTACTCGCAGCCGGCGCACTGGTGCTGGTGCGCGTCGCAGCTGGTCGCTCTCGCTCTCGCCCCCTCCCCGCAGCCCCTCGCCGCCGCCCGCTCCCTGCTGCACGCCCTCTCGCGCTGCCTCGCCACGCTGCACGGCTACGACGGACTGCAGGTATCTCTTCCAATGAGTTTATAATGACCGCGCCGGTGCTGGTGCGCGTCACAGCCCGTCACTCGCCCTCGCCCCCTCGCCACCGCTCGCTCCCTGCTGCACGCCCTCTCGCGCTGCTCTCGCCCTCGCCCCCGCTTTTACTATTACTCTCCCAAGCGAGCGAAGTAGCGTTTCACGTATTTATATAAAAGAAGTCGACTTGTTCACAGGAATTGTCAAGCGTCCATCAGAAGTTAATAAAGTCGCTGTCGTCGAACTACGCGCCGCTGAGACAGGCCGCGTTACAAGGATGCCTCATTCAGCTGACGGGCAAGAGACGGCACATGGTCGGCCAGCAATCTACGCCGAACCCATATCACGAGCTAGTGTCGCAACTCAACTTGGTCGTTAGGCACAAATTGGACCCTAGTTACAGGTATGTAGGGAGTCATTAACACCCAAAACTTAAGAACTGGAGATTAAAGCTATTAATTAAAAAAATTATAATATTAACTTGTCTGAAAAAGTTGATAATTTAAATAAAACAAAAATAAATATGTTACTGAAATTAATTTCAAAATCAAAATTGTTTTATTTTTCTGTCCTTTCTTATGAAAAGTGCAGCAAAAATAAAATCTTTTAAAAGGTGTCTTCTGGAATTCCACAATAGATGATTTCAAGAACATCACAATTATGACATTGAAAATAAATTACTTCAATTAAAGTTTTTAATTTCCTAACTAATACTGTAATTGCGAAAGTGAGTTTGTTGATTATCATGAAATTTTACATTCACGTTATCAGATATACAGAAAAAGACATAGGGTACCTTTATTACAGAAAAAAAAGTACAGTTTTCGACGGACTGTCTATAAAAAAAAAACTGTCAGTCGTAGGACTGTACGTCAGAAGTGAAAACTGCGCCATCTGTTAGCATTTTAACAAATTTTTGACAATGTTTTAAGATTATTATGAACCATCAAATACGTACTAATTGGAGTAGATGGCGCTTATTTCATACGATTAATGACCCCCAGTGACGCTGGGGGTGTCTCTTACAGGTGTATGGGGGTGGTTACTGCCGCCACACGGGCTGCCCAAATGAGTGTGCCCCGTTTCTACTTGGTGTATATTAAGGTATTGGTTGATTTCAGGTGCTCACTGTACGAGCAAAGCCTCTATTGGACAGTATTGTTCACTTTGATCGAATTGGGTCATCCGGATTTGGTCAACATCGCGGCGGACTTCATCCTGACCAATCCGAGGCACTATTGTACTGACCTAGTGGTTAAAGTAAGTATTTATATATATATAAATAACCTATGTATATATTGTGTTGGTTTGTGTTTTACACAAAAGCTCGAAGACTAGCCGACGCGACGGATTGACTTGAAACTTTTACACAACATTGCATTTAAACAGAGAATTAATGATGTTATATACTTTTTTCCTCAAAATAAAATTCCAACGAATAACGATTTTTTTTTATTAAAAAAAAAAAATTTTATTACGTTGATTATTGAAATGTTAAGTTTTTTTGTGTTAAGTTTCTGGAAAAGCTTTGCACCGATTGAGTTCGTTTTGTCTCAATATACAATCCGCATCAAGGATTGTTTATTGTCTATTTTTCGCGTTAATAAATATACTCGCTACCGCGAGAAAACAGCTTTTTTTTTAACCGCGCCATCTGCCGGAAACGAGGGGAAATATAAATATTCAGCTAGTTTATTAATATTATTTTTTTAATTAATCTATTTGTTTATACATTTATACATAATAAATAGATATAATATACCGCTAAAGTAATTAATATTCATTAGGAAAATAAAATGTCAATAATGTTACAAAAAAATAGGATTCTCTTTCAATAAAGAGGAATAGGAATGAATAGGAATTTGTCACAAGAAATAGGTAATATTTTCCTTTAAATGTTCAAATATATTATTTCAGGGAATCACATCTATGATTCGCCAACAAGTGTTGCCGAAGGAATTGAAAAATATCATTATAGAAAAGTTACTCGACAACGTGAAGGCTTATTCCGAAGAACACGCCGTTCAAATAATTATGGTGCATTTGTTTTCAGGTAAAGTATTTCAAACAAAACCACAGACATTTAAGACTCTAGAAAAATATAAATTTTAAATTTAAATTATTTTAATTAAATAAATTTAAATTTAAATAAAAATATAAAAATATAAAAAAAATAAAATATAAAAAAAAAAATAAAAAAAAAATAAAAAAAAAAAAAGACAAATGAAGTTATGTTATGGAGTAATAGTAAAGTTATATTGTGTCCAAACACTTTATATATGCTGTAAGTTGCCCAGGAGTTGGGGTGCAGCATCAGATCAATAAACTTAGTTCCCGTTGAGGAACGAAACGATAGCGCGTAAAATAAACAATTTAAACTTTTATTTTTTTGTGAAGCTAATTTTTCACTTGTAACGTGTAGTTGATTGTGATTGACATGTTTTTTTTTTTTTTTTTTTTTTTTCTTTTAAAAAACTCAGTTCCCTTTTCAGCCGACAACAAACTACTCAGTCCGACGTTGGCGTCGGACGTCTCCAACATGGACCCAGACATCCTGATGAGTTCGATGGAACGCATAACTCTGCTTTACAAAATGCTCCGAGTGACAAAGTCGTGGGAGAGCAAGAGAGTGATCACTTGCGCGATGAAATATTTCCTCCGAGAGACTCTTCCACCGGCTGCCACTCTGAGTAGAGTCGTGGTCGAGTTCATAGAGTGCTGTAAGGAGACGGAGAAGCAGATCGGTCAGTGGAACGACAGAGAGAGGTGGACTCAGTCCTCTGTCCTCAATGCTGAGATTGTTTTTGAGGTTAGTTTTTTTTTTAATTGTCTGTTAAAATCATCTGAAGTACTGCAACTATGGAATTTGCGTCACAAACGCCAAAGCGGCACATGTCAAGTACGCCAAAAACGCAATCATAGCGGAGTCAATGGTGAAAAGTAGTAACGATCAATTTCTACTATTCATTTTAAACTCCAATGCGTTGACTTAAAGTCACATTTTCTTTAAATGACAGAGATGTTTGGTTGGTTTTAATAGACACGTGACAGAGTTGATGCTCTATGCATATGTCACTTTTAGTTCATAGTGTTTTTTTGTATGGCGTGCGAAATCCATAATTGTAGTACATTGATGGTTAAAATGTAAATAAATAGTAAGTCGTGCAGACTCATGATGAATTTATGGAACATTTAAAAGTGACATAATTATGCGTAGAGCATCAACTCTGTCACGTGTCATTTAAAACCAACCAAACATCTCTGTCATTCAAAGAAAATGTGACTTTAAGTCAACGCATTGGAGTTTAAAATGAATAGTAGAAATTGGTCGTTACTACCTTTCACCATTGACTCCGCCATGATTCAGTTTTTGGCGTACTTGACATGTGCCGCTTTGGCGTTTGTGACGCAAATTCCATAGTTGTAGTATACATCGATGATAGAATAAATTAAAAAAAAAAAAAAAAAAAAAATCTCCATTGTTTCAGGTGTTTGAGACGGCGGTCGGTCAAGATCAACTGTCCGTATTGAGCGGATGGTTGTTCGAAGCTCTGTGTCACCTTTTACACGAAAAGATATCGAAAGATCTAATACCTTATTGCATTCTAACTCTATTGGTGTCCGCAAGTTCGAATCCTTTCGTTAGGAAACTTTCCCCCCTGTGTTACCACATTCTAAATCTAGGTTTCCACAAAAACGCCGAGGACGAAGTTTGGGGCATTTTCAAAAATTACGTAGTGAATAGTGCGAATAGAGATATGTGGTTCAGTGATAAAAGGCTCTTGTGTGTTGTCGCCAAGCATTCAGGCTTTAGTGGATCACAAATTGAAAGGCTGAAGGAGTTGTGTGAAGGCAACGAGTGTTTGAAAGATTTGTTACAGTGTTTGTAATGGTGAAAGGGTAAAAGGGGGTAATGGATGGTCAGATGGTGACAGTTCATCGCACAGAAACACATTTGCCATATAGAATGTTATTACAATAATTAAAAATTATGTTGTCATTGTATTTAATTAGAAAATGGTGAAATTCTTTTAAAGGAGCTTTAGAAATAAATAGGGTCACCTTAATTGATCGAGACGTGGTAGCCTTAACTAAGTTTTAAATTGCTGTTTTGTTTAATAGTAAAATCATAAATAAATAGAACAATAATACAATTTTTTTTTTTTTTTCAAGATATGTTTTGAGTATTAGGCTAAAATATTGTAAGGATGGTCTTTAGTCTAAAAAAAAGTTGTAGTACAAGCTTTTTAGCCAAATTATTATTAGCCATCTTATTTTATTGTATTGTTTGACCAAATTAGTAAAAAAAAATAACCTAAATATTAAATAAATATTATTAATAAATTTTTTATTACATTTATAAATTTTAAAGAATTTTTAATTTAGTTTCAGGGTAAAATAAATATTCGATTATTTTTATTGATTTTAGAGTTGCCATTAGTTGGCTACCTCCTGCTAGTCATTGACATGTTTTTTTTTTTTTTTAATATTTTTTAATAGAGCAGAATATTTCGCCTTTATAATTATCGACATTAGGAAAGAGTGTCCGTGGGTCATATTATAATAATTATATATTATTTGGTTCCAAGTTCTAAAACTGTTGGGAAAGTTTTTCAATGGTGATACCAACATTAGAAAAAAAAAGTTACAAAAAATGTTATCGATGTGAAAATTATTATTTTAATTATTTTCCGGAATATAAATGTGAAGAATTATACATTGGTAACATTGATTGTTAATTATTTTTATTATGATTATTATTTTTCTATGTCAACCTTTAACATTAAACTGCTAATTCTCCCAAAAATTAGGCAAAAAAAAATATTCCAAATAATATTCGTTTAATATACTTACCTACCGAAATATCAAGTATCGTTAAACAGCAAAATTATTATGATCACTATGTTATGATAATGCATAACAAATAATTATGTTTATTTTATATTCTGATTCAAGGTTAGTGTATTCGTGTATTTGATGAATATACCATAAGACAAATTTGTTTAACCTTCAACATAGGTTCATAAAAAAGAAAAAAAAAAACAAAAAAAAAAAAAAAACAATTTTATGAACTTTGTACAATGTAGGCAATTTTATGACATTTTATGAAAAATTTATGACAAAATATTAAAGTGAAAGTTTTTCTATTTTTTTTTTTATTTTTTTCAATGAAAATTAAAATTACGTATAACAAAGAGACAATAATATAAAAATATTTGAAATATCGTCTTTATTAATTTTTTCGACTTTATTTCTTCAAGTTTCATACTAAGAATTCTATATTTTCCTATATCCTTCCTATATATATATATATATATATGAAATTTTTTAACAAACGCAACAAATTTTACTTTAAAACGATTCTTCAATTAAATGTAGAGTACAAAGATTTGTTAAATTTAAATTGTTTTGTCTAATATTAAGGCAATATTACCGCAACTTTACTCCCCTTTTACCTTATAAACATAATATAGTTGTTGTTAAACAAAAAATCTGCTATGTACAGTCGGGGTACGAAAACCTTCGTCAGTTCTCAAAGTCATTCCTTTATCATGTCGTAGGACACTTAGTATCTTTTGAAACTGAAGCACTAAGCGGACAACTGACAGTTCCTTTTGAAATGTAATTTTGGCATGACTCATAATGCACCAGGGAGCAAGCAAATGTCGACTTTAAGGTGATGAACGTTTTCTAACCCTGACTGTACATTTTTGAGATATTGTCAAAAATTGTTTTCCTAAATAATTTTTTTTTTATGGGTTACGTCACCCCCACTGGACGTATATTTTCAATTAACAAAGATTTCAACAAATTATTAATTAATTAATTACAATTACAACAATTAAACAAATACAATACAAAACAATTAACATTTTTTTTACATACATATATATGTATTAAAACAACAATAATAATAATTAATTTAAAAAAAATAATTAAATAATATTTTTGGGGGTACTTGCAATACAGTGCCTTACAGCTGTAAGGCACTGTATTGCTGTAAGGCTGTAAGGCATTATAATAATATTTTGTCACAATGTCGCGATTAAATTTCAAAACGTGAGAACCAACAAAGTTGCGGACGCTAGGTGGCGCTAAAGTCGTGCACAGAGCCAATATTGTGAAATTTTAATTCCAAAATTGTTATTCAAATTTAATTGAAACTATGATTAATGATGTAGGTGCCTATTTTAATTGTTTTCTAGCCTTATTAGAAATGTAAATAATAATTAAATTAAATAATCTATTATAGTATTGTAAAATGCAATTATATTTTGTGAAATTTAAAATCTATATTATATTTTTTAATTGAGAGCTTTGGCGATATTTGAATAAAATAGACGAAAAGAAAAATGTATTTCATTAAGATGATACTTAGTGTTTAAGTATTTACGAATATGTTGCATACAAATAAAATCTTATTAAAAAAAAAAATGTCTTTAAATAAGAAACCTCATCCAAAGTCGTACAACATAAAATGAATTACGTAAGCCTCAGGCTTCGCATTTCAAATGCAATTTTTTTTTTGCAAATTGTGTATACAAACCTTCTTCATTGATAGCTATTTTCATTTTTGAAAACGCAGACAGCGAATGCGGACTTTTCTTTAGGAGTTTACAAGTACTACAATTCTCTAGTAGGTACATCATTTTTTTTTTAAATTTGTCTTTGTCTTAAGGTTTAGCCTACGTAAGCCATTTAAATTTATTTTTCGGCGACTTAGTTGCGAAATATTATTTATTTTTTCTATTTACATAAAAACTTAATTAGGTTTCATTATAAACTAGCTATACGCTCCCGGTTTCGTCCGGGTTTAAAATAAAAACTATGCTATCTTTTAAATTGGTCCAAATTACACATCGTTGCGAAGTTTTATCAAAATCGGTTCAGTAGAAAGTTCATTGGCAACGTGACACTTAATTTTTATATATTTTATATAGTGATATACAAAACTTCAATGAAAAATTAGCATGTGGGAATAACAATATTCGCCTAATTAGCCTATATTTGGTTAATACTCATGCTACAATGACATGACTTATGAAAATTCCTTTTGTGACGCTTTATCAATTAAACATTTATCTATGTACCGATTAAATTAACTATCGCCGCGATAAAGACATCGATAAAATGCAAAAGGTGATGAGTATTCAATCGCCTTGAATTCAAAATGGCGGTGACACGGAGGGGCTATATTTTTGGCGCATTTTTGTCGAGTGTTTTATGTGTTTTGTTGATTATTGTGGCGGTTTCCAGTGATAGTTGGGTGAGTTTTGTCATAAATAAAATTCACTTAACGATATATCTAACCTTTAAATGTTAAAATGTTTTTCGTTATAAGAAAAGTAAACCATAACTTTACTGATTGAATTACACGGTTTTTACCTTTAAGGGGCGTGTATATTCAATTTATTTAACTATTTTACCCTTATTAAATTATTCTTAATGAATAAATCGTTTAATGGCTTAGGTTATATATAGGTTAGGTGAGTTATTGCCATTTTGACTGGTTTTTGTTTCGACAGCATGTCACTTTGGTATCTCAAACGTACATCAGGAGAACAATTGTGATTCACTATTTCATATACTTAAGCATTAAATTCTTTGAGTACAATGCCAATTAATAGGTCTTAGGGATGTGGGATCCTGGGTTCGATTCCCGGCAAGACATTTGGAAATGAACTTTTCAAAGTTGGCTCTGGTTTGGAACTGGCAACAGTGGCAGGTCACACAGTTTCGTAGTCGTTTGCGCAGCCCGTCTGGCGGCAGTAACCACCCCATTAGGTAATGATGGGTTTTTATATTACCAACATATATTGGTTAAATAATATATATGTACCTATGTTATTATTAATTTAACGAATGGTTAATGTGCTTGCCCTAGCGCTCTGTTTCAAAGGTGCTGAGTTCTGTTATATTAATTTTTTTGAGTTATTTGCAAAAAAACTGATTTAAAATCTTTAATTGTTTATAACTTTTACAGTTGTTTATTTGCGAGTTTGAAACTTTTTCTAAACGTCATTACACAGCATATTATGACCTATCCTACAAAGCATTGCCAAACATTGCCAACTCTATAGCTCGCAGAATAACAAATAATTTTTTTTGGCGAAACGCATCTACAGAAGTAGTTAGAGTATATACTTACAAAGTATATTAAAGTTATTTATTTGTTTTAATTTATTGTAAATTAAGTATTTTATTTTTGTTATTACTAATTTAATGTAATAAGTAAATTAATTAAATGCGTTTTATTATTAAATTATTTAAAGTCTAATAACCCTCTGTCAAAATTCTTGTAAACTTTGTATCCTAACACTTGCAATATGTGGATACAGTATTATATCCTACCACGAATTGTAAAATTTAAATAATCTTGGTAGGATTTAGTGCTCACGATGATTTACAATTTAATTGGTCGGCAGATTGTGAATATTTGTTTCAGATAGTTTCAACTGCAAGGGCTAACGTACAAGTCGCGGATAGTGCAGTACGTTATGGACTGTTTCGGGGAGAACTAACATTACACAATTTAGCCACAGCTAATTATAATCCATTGTATAGTAAGTTTTTAGAGATTTTTTTTTATGATAAATGTATAGTTCAGTAAGTCGATTCCTCTTTTTAAAAAAGGAGTTTTGGGTTCGATTTGAGGCAGGTGTAACTTTGGAAATGAAGTTTTGATAGTTGGCTCTGGTCTCGATCTGGCAAGTAGTGACATCTGGCAAGGTACACATTTGGGCATCACGCCTGGCGGCAGAAGCCACCTCGTTACAGTTGACCACAGTGAAATAATAGCATGTGTGCTGTTGTATTTCGGTGAGCAAATAACGGATGCTGTTATCCCTAATCCTAATACTGCGGTCGGCAGCACCTTTGGTCTGACGCGACCTTAACATATAAAAAAGTGATGCTTAGCTCAATTCAGCACATCATTAGACTAACTAACAACTAATAATCTTGTCATAATAAGTATAATAAGTTTCTTTTTAGTGACATGCGTACCTCAAGTGGGAGCTTGCGCAGTCAGCTGCAGGACAGAAAGAGAAGCGAGAGTTCAAGAGGTAAATCTTTAAATGTACTTAAAATAGTATACTCTTTTGTTTACGCTCGAAATCTGTTAAATGTGGTCAAACTGAGAAGAGATTAATATAGTAGGTACTTAAAAATTAAATGAATTACGGTCGAATTTCGGCCACTGGACGACTACTAGTAATCATAATTTTATACCAAGGCAAAAGCTTATTTTTATACTAAAGAAGAAAGGATTACAAGCGAGTCGTTTCACTCTCGTGTCCTATTGTTCTCAAAAGCGCATTATATTACTGCAGATCATAAATAATTAAAGTTTTTACTTTACCATATGAATTTCAGGTAATCTACCTTTCAGAACGTCTGAAGCCAAGTCCAATATGCGCTGCCGAAGTTAACTTAGACGATCCTAATGATTTAAGTAAGTTTATTTTATTATTATCAATATAATCGATCGCCCATGGCTTCGCTGACTCTATCTATTGTTATAATTCAGAACTAGTGTATTATAGATTCACAGTTAAGCCCGTCACACACGTAGCTATAATATATATTTATATAAAATATAGCAAGGCATATTACGATATGTTTTCTATACAAATATTGGAGTGAGCACACATACAGCTATAATATAAGTATATTTCTATGACGTCACCAACGTATACCGTAATATATATTATAGCACGGCATATTAATATATATTATAGCTACGTTTGTGGCGGGCTTTACGATTGAAAATTTGTATAGGTACTTAATTGTCTGCACATAAATTCATCTGAAAAAAAAAATTCCATTCGAGTTTGGCCAGTTATCGAGATACAAGCGTTTGAAGTCGTAAAAAAATCGCATTTATCGAGTCGAGTAGGCGACAAGTTCCTTAAAATGTGATTAGCTTTCTTAAAATAGAATGGCATACGTTTTCTGAGCTCTAATAGGCAATAAAAACAACATGACGTATAAACGCCATCCATAAAAACGCACAAAAAATCTAGACATTACATTCTAGACATTATAATAAATATATATATCCAATATTTTTGTTTATAAAATTATATATTTTTTATTTATTTATAATTTTAATAACTTTATAATCTAATAATATTTTTAATGATATCACTAAAAACCACCTGAGGTTTAAGTAATCAGTGAATATACCTAATTAAATAAAATATAGTTGTATAAATGCGCCCAAAAATCACCAATAAATCCCAGGTTTAACTCAAAATAAAACACAGGGAATAAAGATAGGTAAATCGCTCTAAAGACAATATCTTTATTAAATTAACGTTTTGCGTACGTTTGCGTGTTAGCGTCATCTTTTTTTTTTATATTTGACACATTATATTACAGTACACAAACAGATTGCAATTTAATACTTGAAAACTATAAAATACATGTGTATGGATAATTATCTAAATTGCACTCCTAAACAGTGTACTTAACATGTTTAATTTAACTTAGCTACTAATGGTCTTAAATACTTAAATAATTATTAATTTATAATATTTTCTTAATTTCTACTTAAATATTAGTCTTAAACTATTTTTGAATTTAGAAAACTTGCCGTCAAATATATCAAAACCGACCTCACATCCGATAACCATAAATAAATAAATAAATAAATAAATAAATATCTTCACACATTCCACACAGCACCATCTAGTTCCACAGTAAGCAACTAATGCTTGTATTATGGATACCAGACAGTTGATATAATACATAGATTACATTTTTTTTTGTAAATACATACATATTATAAATATAAAACATCTATAACTCAGGTACAAAGGTAAAATGTTAACACATAAACATTTGCCCCTAGCGGGATTCGAACCCGCGACCGTTTGTTTAACAGCTAGGGTTACTAGCCACTAGACCAAACGTGTCGTCAAACCATATCATATCATTATAACTTCGACACATCCTAACCAAGGGATTGTAATAGGATGTGTTGTATTTTAGATGTCTAGTTACAAATCGTCGCTACTTTGTTAAATCCTATTTAACAATAGTTTTTAGAAACTGTTTATTTTGTTGTGAACTAATAACCTTATTTCAGTGGAGCGACCTGCTGTCATACCGTTAGGAATATATGGCAGTTTGTTGGCCGTACTCTTTTTCCAACTCCTATGCGCAGTTATAGCTGCCGGTCTAGCCATATTGAATGCTACAAAGAACCCGACTGAACCCGTCTTTGGATTACCAGGTACAATCATTTACAAGGAGTTGGTTAAACCAACTCCTTGGTCACTCTGGTCACTCTGGTCACCTTGGCTAACCAAGGTGACCAGAGTGACCAGAGTGCCTGGCTCTTACTTTGCCCAGAAGATAAGCATATATATGCATTCAACAGGGCAATTCAGGCACTCTGGTCACTCTGGTCACCTTGGCTAACCAAGGTGACCAGAGTGACCAGAGTGCCTAGCTCTTACTTTTCCCAGAAGATAAGCATATATATGCATTCAACAGGGCAATTCAGGCACTCTGGTCACTCTGGTCACCTTGGACCAAGGTGACCAGAGTGACCAGAGTGCCTGGCTCTTACTTTGCCCAGAAGATAAGCATATGCATTCAACAGGGCAATTCTGGCCACTACCAAAGGCTTAATAGGTTTAAATTATTTATAAGTATTTTTTGATAATAATTAAGTACCTACTTAGTTAGTTTTTATAAATTAATTTTATGAGTGTTTTAGTCAGATCAAAAAAATTATTATATGTTAATTATACTAATTTTAGAACTAATTAGTATAAAAGTTAATCAAATCAATAACAAAGGTGCTAATTTAATATTTTTATTTGTGTTTTCAAACCACTTTTATTATTATTATATATTCTTCTATACTAATATTATAAAGAGGAAATATTTGTTTGTTTGTGATTGAATTGAATAGGCTCCGAAACTACTGGACCAATTTGAAAAATTCTTTCACTGTTGGGAAGCCATTTTATCAGCGAGTAACATAGGCTATATTTTATAAAGTTACGCGGACGAAGTCGCGTGCAACAGCTAGTACGTTATAAAGCGAGAAGATTTGTATGTTTGTTATGAATAAACTCAAAAACTAGTGGACCTATTTTGAAAATTCTATCACCTATAGAAAGCTACATTATCAGCGAGTAACATAGGCTATCCATACTATATATAGTATTTTAAATGTGAAAGTAACTCTGTCTCACTGTCTGTCTGTTTTCACGCCTTAACTGCTCAATAGATCATAATGAAATTTTGCATATACGTTGTCACGGATACAGGAAAGGACATGGGTACCTTTCATCCAAAAAAAAACTACTGTTCCCTAGGGATGATCTAAAATAAAATAAATAGCTAACTCCTGGCCGAATCCTTATAGCAACAAGAGATCAAGAGTTATATTGCTAATGTGTATATATTATTTTGCTAGTATTTTATAAAGTTACGCGGACGATGTCGCGTGCAGCAGATAGTGATTTATAATAATAAAATCTCAAGTGACGTAACCCTCTAACTCGCAGGTTGTCTGTGGACGAATGTAACGGCCGCTGTTCTAGGCTTTACGGCGTTATTGTTGTTTGGCATTTATTATTCTACATCCGGATTGAAGGAGCATCTTGCCCTCTCGTATATAGCTGTCGGTCAGTTTGTCGCAGATCCTGACATAGGTTATTCTTATTGGTATGTATTTCGTCTATTATCTATCCGTAGGTACTAATATTATAAATGCGAAAGTATGTTTGGATGTATGGATGTTTGTAACACTTTCACGCAAAAACTACTGAACTGATCACTATGAAATTTTGTATACACGTTGTCTGTGATACCAGAAAGGACATAGGGTACCTTTCATCACCGGCTAGAACTTAATATTATAAAGAGAGAAGATTTGTATTTTTGTATGTTTGTAATGAATTAACTCAAAAACTACTGGACAGATTTTGAAATTTCTTTCACCCATATAAAGCTATATTATCAGAGAGTAACAAAGGCTATATTTAATAAAGTTACGCGGGCGAAGTCGCGTGCAACAGCTAGTTTGTTAATACAAAGATTTAATATTATGTCACATTCTATAATATAAATTTACTACGTACTAGACTTCACGCTCCGAACCCTAACAAATAGAGGTGAGGAGTACTTTTTCTATGTTAAGACCGGCAGACAGGCTGACGGTCCACTTGATGGTAGGTGGCTACCGTCGCCAATAACACACGGTACGGATAAGCAACTTTTCCCTTATATTTACTTATACTGACTTGATTGTTTCATGGAATTTATAAATAAATATATGTTATTTCATGATAGTTTTCTGTAACGGTTACTGTCGCCAGACGGACTGGCTGCGAGACGCAGTGTGCATATTGTTTATGTATAATATAAGTATTTTTCTTGCAGGTTGTTAATTTTGTCAGTTATCTGTTCTCTATTCAATATATTCTTGATTGAATTGCGAAGGTATCTTCTCGAAAGAGACCCGCCACCGCCGACCATCAAAGTGGAGAATCAATCTGATGGAACAATATTTTTATATTAATTTTTATTATGTAAATTTATTTATTTTTATATTAAATTCGTTTTACAAATAGATTTTCTCTTATTATTTTTTTTACTCCCGAATAGATGTCCCGAATGGGTTATATAGATGACTCATCGAGTATTGAGGACCAACTATCAACTTACTTTGGTCCTCAAGTTACAAACATTAAATAGTATGGTTTATGATTTGGCCACACTTGAATAGCATTCGGGTTTGTTTGATATTGACGACTTTAAACGAAGTGAATTGTGCTGAGTGGGAATAGTGGTAATGTTACCTATATTCCATAAAGCTCAACTGGAAGTTCAACTAGTTGAACTAATTGGACAAAAACATTCCAATCATTTCAACTTTGTAATTTATTTTAAAAGTTGAATTTTCTGGACTAAATTGATCCTATTAGTTCAACTTTCTAATTATTTTAATGTGCTACTAGCATTTAAAAGCAAAAGAAGCGGCAAAGGCAGGTGTTTCCCCTGTTTTCTACTGTTTTCCCCTGTTTTCCCCTGGTTTTCCCCTGTGTTCCCCTGTTCCCTGTTCCTCTGTTCCCCCATTTTCCCAAATATTGTCATAAAAGGCTGTTACTATCATTACTCTAATAGTGTATGGAGAAGAGCAAAAATTTTAAAACTTACAAAACTTGGATATATAAAAAAAGTTATAGCTCTTACACCACTTCTAGCCAGCCAACAAATTAGAGAACGTCTTACGTTTTGAATAAAATAGCTTTTTTGAAACTTCATGTTGCCAATATAACAGAATTAAATAATTTTGTTTATTAATCGTAGTGCAACAAAGTATTTATTGCGTAGATACTTTATTTCAAGCCAACCTCATTAATTTCTTCTAACACTACCTTGAAACTCCAAATAAAACAGATTACCTAGTCGTTTAAAAAGATTTGTAGGTACTTCTTAATCTGATCGCGAATAAAAACAATCTGGCTTACAAATTTTTAATACAGTGACTATAATAAAATAACAGTAACCAAACAAACAATTAGGTATTTAATAAATCCATTGATTGTAACGTTATACAACAAACTCGTCTAGCAATCAATTTCGTGGTTGAGTGTACACAATATTCCGGTTGATATAGATTATTCATTTATCTAACGCACAGTAGATAGAAGACCACACCATCATGTTAATTTCAACTTAATTTGGTTATTATAACAATAGGTAAATATTTTGTTTATTTCTTTAAATTTTTTTTAATTTTAAAATTTCCGATTTTAAAAAAACTTTCATCCACAGAAAGCTACGTTATCAGCGAATAACAATTAGACTCAATTTTTATAAAGTTACACGGACGAGGTCGCCTGCAACAACTATGTTACTCTCTGATAATGTAGCTTTGAAAGAATGTTCAAATTAAGTACCTACAGTACTTTTGAATTTATACATTACAAACATACAAATCTTCTCACTTTATTATATTACTCTTTATTCGTAGCAATACATAAAAAAGATGACAAAATAAAAATAAATAAATAAAACACAAAAAAAAAAATAAGTTTTTTCGTTTCTATCTAAATCTTCATATTATTATCTCAGATTTAAAATATAATTTAAATGAAATTATTGTAGGTATAAATGGTATCCAAAATGTGCAAAATTTGTGATATTTTCGTGTGTTCTTGTAATTATAGACTAAAATCCAAAAATCCTAGCTATAATGTACATTTAAAATTGAATTTTCAACAGCGACCATCTATAAAGATTTTTTGCTAAAATTTTGGAATTGCAGGCGTATGTTTTAAGTATTATTTTCGCGAATTCAATAAGTGACGAAAGTGTGTTGCATCGCAGTCTGTCTTCAGTTATTCGCATTTTACTCGTAGTAAGTTTAGACAACACATTTACTGACTTAACTCGCTCGAACAGCCTTTAGTAAGTAAAATAAGTTCAAATTAGATACTGTTAAATGACTGTACTGTGATTGGCTGGCACAGTTTGATTAGAACATCAATAGGTACTGGCAATTTTATTAATTGGAGGCCTCAGGTTCACCTTAACCGGTTTCGTTTTAAAGCAAATAATTATGATCAAAGACAAATTGAACTGTACAATTTGAGAAATGGGAGAACTAAGCGAATAAATGGCCGATAAACTCTACGTGGGAAATTGATGCTTAGTAATTATTAAAATTTAGGAAATAATTAATTCTTAATAGGTTAGTTTAATAGGTTGCAATTTCAATACTACTAGGTTGCAATTTTTCTGCAAATTATATACAATGGTAAAGCCCGTGTGAAGAAGAAGTTTGCGAAAAAACAGACACAAGTGTATATCGATTTTATTCCTTAACTAGCGACCAGCTTCCAGCTTTAGACGGATGCATTTTTTTTTTTAAATCATAAACGAACCTTTCTCGTTTATAGCTCTTTCCATTAGTTAAAACTGTATAAAAATCCATGCGATGATTTATAAAAAGTTTGTTTTTACGGGCTAACCTATAGGAATTGGAAAACTAAAAATTGTTTAAAAAAATAAAAAAAACCTTGTGAGTTTTCACAGAGAAAAAATGGTTTTGTTTTACAATAACCACATAGCTAGTGTTGCTATTGTTACGAAAAAAATGTGGATCCTAAAAAAATAAAGAATTGTTGATTATTTTGGCCATTTTTTTTTTCAATTTTGATATAATTTTCACTCAAAATGATGAATCATGCTTCTTATTTTTTTAAAAAGCTTTCAATGTAAGCTTTTAAGCGACTACTTTAACTTGCAGTGCATTTCAATGCTATGTCAAAATAGCCCCTCACTCTGGGTAACTTTAACACCTACAAAAAATATATAAGAATTCATTTTTTCCCCATTTGAGCCAAAGCCAAAGCCAAAGGACATTGACTGTAAAGCCAAAGGACTAATTGTACTATAGAGATAAAAAAAATCAAATATCGCAGAAACGCGTCGTAGGAACAAAAAAATAACCTCAAAATCCTATCAAATTAACCCCGTTTGACGGTATGTGACAAGACTCAACGCTTTAATAAAAAAAAAAAACTCGTGTATTGTGATGGACGAACAGGCGAACCGAAGTATACTTACTGGTAAGTCAGTCTTGACCTTTCCTTGATACACTAACTAGTTTAGTGTACCTAGTGCTCTATCTAGCTTTCATCAGATTACTTACGTGTATATTTGAAATGAAAATGGACAATTCAAATTAATTGCTTATAGTTTCCAAGCACTATCTAACAATTTGGAACGAACAGGTGTTTTAGTTGATTGGAAATCCTTTGCCTACTAAAATGTATAGGCGGAGTAATTTTCGTATTTACCTACCTAAATAAAAAAAGATAAAAAGTATCTTGTATGTTAATTCAGGTAAGTAATAAACTATCTGTGTTTATTTTTTATTTGTATACAGGATTTGATGTTTGTGGTAGGGTGGTCGGAATATAATAATACATAGTGATTGGACAAGTTTTTATTTTATTTATTGTTATTAGGCATTTACAAGACTTTGACTTTACTTATAGACAGACCGTCGACATGAGCTACAGAATATACCAAGAACAATCTAACCATAGAGTAACTAATGAGTAGATAATTAGAGATACACCACACAGGAGAGCGATTGACCTCAATCTCACATGCTGATGACCTTAAAAAATAAATAGAAATTTAAAAAGATAAGTTTGTATTTGCTATTGTGAAGTTTGAAATTGCTATTGTGAAGCTTGAAATTGCTATTGTGAAGTTTGAAATTGCTACTGTGAAGTTTGAAATTGCTACTGTGAAGTTTGAAATTGCTATTGTGAAGTTTGAAATTGCTATTGTGAAGTTTGAAATTGCCATTGTGAAGTTTGAAATTGCTACTGTGAAGTTCGAAATTGCCATTGTGAAGCTTGAAATTGCTATTGTGAAGTTTGAAATTGCTATTGTGAATTTGAAATTGCTATTGTGAAGTTTGAAATTGCTATTGTGAATTTGAAATTGCTATTGTGAAGCTTGAAATTGCTATTGTGAAGTTTCAAATTGCCATTGTGAAGTTTGAAATTGCTACTGTGAAGTTTGAAATTGCTACTGTGAAGTTTGAAATTGCTATTGTGAAGTTTGAAATTGCTACTGTGAAGTTTGAAATTGCTATTGTGAAGTTTGAAATTGCTATTATAGTGTCTTGGAAAGTGTCGATATTCGTGCAGCTGTAATCAATATTCAAAGGAAAAAAAATACCTACTAATCTCCACAAAACTCATATAATCAAAGAGATGCTAGTCCCATGTGGTCTTATTCAAAGGTAGATTTGAATAACTTTGAATATTCGTAGTGACACCAATGAAAAGATGCACGCATGCGCTGTTGTGTCACTACGCATACCTAATACGTCAAACTTTACACGTAAAATCTAATGCTACACAATATCCGCTCGCCATTGGAATGATTACATGCAAATTGGAACTGGCGTGGCCGCGTATAGTGAGCGCGGGCTGAGTGATAAGCGGTAGCGGAAATTTTAACTACAGTAACTACCAATTGTATTACTGCGACTACTGCGAGCAAAGTTCATACAATTTCCCTTACATATCAACTGAAACTCACTGAGTTTCGTTTATATTTCTCATTTATAAAGACTTAAAAATACTCTCTCTGTATATGACATATGGGTTGTAAAAACTACTTATCTATATTATGTGTGATACATAGCATTATATAAATAAGATCCCTGTTAGGTATCAAATCAGGTATTGACAGTAAATAGTTAATCTAGCCTTTTACAAAATGATTTAATTTTAGTTGCCAAGTTTGATATTAGTTTCTAGTAGATATGTACCTAATATCGATGGGTGAAAGAAATATTTTGATTACACAATTCAATATTCAAGTAAAATACACCCCAATTATATCGCAGATGACGTCAAAGGCAAAAGCTAGTTATAAAATACAAACATCACAATTATAAACAGCAGATGATTTCTCTTAACTTGAACCATACATCAAGTAGAGTGTACTATGTAACATGCCGAATTTCAGCAGATCTACGAAGACGGCCCTAAGCAATTTGGGGCCTTCCATTAATCATCCAGCTGGGCTCGGTGCCGATGAGAATAATATATTAACTGGTAGTACTTAAGAAATATTAAAATCACCTTTGATTTATTGTATTTGATGTCAGCAGTTGTAGTTTTTCATTTAACACTCAGACGAGACGCTATTTAATTAATAAAAAAAAACTAATCTTTATTAAATAAAGCGAATTTTTGATTAATGTTCCCAAACATTAATCAAATTACATATTTAAAATTCATATATTAAATTTAAATCTTTAAAATAAGGGACGTTTCGCAGTCATTAATTGGTAGCCAGTATGGCATTGATCGTGAGGATTGATAGACGTAGGTTATCGTCAAAAAGTTCGTTTAACAATATAAAAATGGCGCCACCGCCGTCTTCACAGCGATAAAGATGTGTAAGCGTTATTATTACTCATTATACGTACTTTTTCAACGCGACGAAGTCGCGGGCACAACTTAGTACATAAATAATAACAGAAGATCATATATATCTACATTTTTAAATATATTTTTATTAAAATAAAATTTCCAGTTATAGGTAAACAACAAAATTATCTATAACTATTAATAAAATCTAATCAACGTGTAATATAACCCCAAGGTCCATTTAATCCCATCAAACGCTTCATGCAAAAACAATTACTACAGCAATTAGGCAACGCCTACTTAAAGAGGGTTTAAAGTGCTACGAGATTCGTCTACGAAGGTGTTTTAGTTACGCCTACACTTAACGGACTATTCTTAAGATAAATGTCTCTTGTAAGTACATGTTAAGGTCAGTTTGCTCAAACTGAGACTAGTATGAGAATAAAAATTCTCAGTAAAATTAAAAAACAAAAAAAAAAACCGCTGGACTAGTTTATTTAATCAACAATCCTGATGTCCATTACCCATTAACATAAAATTCGTGTCACGACTTGTGGTAAATATTTGTGGTTTAGTATAGGTAATATAAGTGGACCCAATTAGGGATAGGGAAATTGAACTTTATTCACTAACTGAAACACAACAGCACACGTGCTCTTATTTCACCGTGGACTTGGGTAAGGGGGTGGTTACTGCCGCCAGACGGACTGCCCGAATGTCTGCGAAACGCAGTGTGCCCTGCCACTTATTTCCAAATCCAGACCAGAGTCAACTTTGAAAAGTTCATTTGCAAAGTTGACCCTGCCGGGAATCGAACCCGGGTACCTTAGAACAGAGCGTTAAGCTAACTACTCATCCAACGGGCTCGTCTAAAACTTGATCCTCTTTTTCTTTATCTATATTAATATTATAAATAGAGAATATTTGTATGTTTGTAATGAATAAACTCAAAAACTACTGGACCGATTTTAAAAATTCTTTCACCTATAGAAAGTTACATTATCAGCGAGTAACATAGGCTATACTTTATAAAGTTACGCAGGTGAAGTAACGTGCAATAGCTAATATAGTATAAAACAAAGTCCCTCCGCATGTACGCTTAGATCTTGTAAACTGCGTAACGTATTTTATTGCGGTTTTCACTAATGGAAAGAGCGTTAAATGAGGAAGGTTTCTATATACTAGCGGGTAATCGTGACTTCATCCGCGTTGAAAAATAATAAAAAATCTACCAAGGAGCGGGTCGCTAAAAATATCACTAAGCAGTTCTACAAATTCGATAGATGTCGCTTTCACCCATGTAGTTCTGTTTTAAACTACAATAGATAGATGACGCTATCAAGTGTATCCCGGGCGAAGCCGGGAGCGGGTCGCTAGTAAAAAATAAAATAAAAATAATGTAATGTAAGATTTAATTCTTCAACCTTTATTAATAAATGAGTCACTCTTTAACAAGAGGGGCGATGAATTATTTCAACGTTATTAAGAACTGCAAGCTCATGGAACCGTGAAACTTGTCGCTTTGAGTAATTGCGTTATTTAATAATTAATTAATGTTTGAATTATTTTGTTTCATTAGATGGTTTTTTTTTAATTTTACTTCTAAGACCAAATAAGAACTATGGACAGAATTTTGCCAGAGCCCATTTCCCAATCCTCTTTTACGGACTAAGCGCTTTAAAATATCCTTTATAATGCGCACTGTTAAGGTTTGGTCTGTGTTTTCGAGCTCATATAACCAGAATCTCTTCAAAATTTGAGTGAATAGGAATCTTCTGGGTGAGCTGCTTCATAGGCATCATCTTCGCTACACGTCTAGATGCTGATCGAGAGCAAACCCATCTCTAATAATAATAAAAATCCCATAACCTCAATCCAACTTTGGTCGCCACAGGTGTTGAAGTAACACCTGTGGCGTTGCTTCAATTATAGGCGACGATAGCCAGCTACCATCAAGTGAACAGTCAGCCTGTCTGTCGACCTTACATAAAATTAATAAAGTTGCAAAACTTTACGACTATTATATACAAATAACCACAAGAAATAATGATTGTTAAACGGTATTGTGTGAAAATATAACCGTGAAAAATCACCAACGTCCCCAAATAAGGGTGACAGATAGCGTGCGTGCGCTTTCCGAAATTGCCGTAATAAATTATTCGACAAAATTCACCTGTATACATTTCGCATGCGGGATAAGGGCGGGGATACTGTGACGAAATAACAATACAAATGTTATAAATTTTAAGGTGGAAATAAAGGCTAAATATTAAAAAATAGCTGGTGCCCGCGACTTCGTCCGCGTTGAACGATGAAAGTTACCCTATGTCCTTTCTAGTGTCCCAGACAACGTGTATGCAAAATTTCATCGTGATCGGTTCAGTAGTTTTTGCGTGAAAGAGTTACAAACATCCATACATCCAAACATACTTTCGCATTTATAATATTAGTACAGATATGCATTGTGTAATGAAGAATTTAAAAGAAATATATAGTCAACGCAATTGGCGGGTACGCGATTAAGCTAGGCAACCCATTTGTAGTTTATCAATCTAAGTAATTAAGCGAGATACGACTCGCTTTGCTCAATACTTCACATAATACTTATAACCCAAATCTTTTCAAAGTTCGAGTGAATAGGCATCTTCTGGGTTGAGAATGAGGTTCGCTCCATCTTAGGCCTCATCCTTGCTACACACTTGGTTGTTGGTCAAGAGCAAACCCATCTTTTTTTAAAAAAAAAAAATTCTAAAAACACTAATAAAAAGTTAAGTTCACTAGATTTTCGTCACAAAGGCCTCACCTTTATTTTGTAATAGCGAAGAACCCCTTAACCTATAAATTCCTACGCACCGGAGGAGGTTGTATCTGAAATTTGATTCACGCACACAAAAACAATTTGGCTGGAATTGCATTTCGTGTCACGAACGAGGAAGCGAGCTTACTCTTAGTTCTTACGCTTTTCCCTATAAGTTAAACCAGTCCGTAGATAACCGCTTCCGGCTTCTAACCAAAGCCGTATTATTCTCCTACTTACGATGCTACCTTCTGCCGGAATCATAATTGACGAGCACGTTATATAGTGGTTAAGGTAACGCTCTGTTCAATGGTACCCGGGTTCGATACCCGGCAGGGCCAACTTTGGAAATGAACTTTTCAAAGTTGGCTCTGAACTGGATCTGAAAAGTAGTGGTATTGCGTTTCGAAGTCATTTGGGTAGCCCGTCTGGCGGCAGTTACCATCTCCTTACAGAAGACCACCGTGAAATAACAGCACGTGTGCTGTTGTGTTTCGGTGAGTAAGTATAACCTATCCATTCCATTATCCTTAATCCTACTTGTGGCGTTGCTTGTGTTGAAGGCGATGGCAGCCACCTACCATTTTTGCGTACTTTAATATACATCAGCCTTTTTGCGGACTTTAATATAAAAACATATCTATTTTATGTTAACTTTATAAGGGAGCGTCGCAAAAGTCCTTCCCCTTTGATCCTTCAACCATCACTACCACTTTAATTAGACGCTACTCGAAACCACTGTTCATGTATAAACTTAATTAGTTAGTGTACATAAAATAAATTGGAAGCCTGATAAAAATAAACGACACGGCAGCCGTACAAAAATGTAGTCGACGATTGTGCCAGAAAACGGACCCATAGAAGTTTGTTCTACTTTGGTCTCAGGAAATACAACCTAACATAAATACATAAAATTATGTTTTAAATGTGTTGCTAGATTAAATATTGGAAAATGTTATGAGTTATGAGTTATCATGAGCTGATATTATTCCTACAATCATAATCATATTCCTACAAACATTATGATCGCGTGGCTTTTCTCCGAACTCTAATTTTTAGAGTTACTAGTCTACTATGTAGTATTGCAAACGAATCCGTCACTGTTAAATTAATGTGATTTTAATGTCCTCAGAACAACGAGCAAACTTACGAGCAGGTCGACATGGCCAAAAATGTTAAGGTGGCGACTTGTTGGATGACCTGTATTGTCGCTCGTTTCAAACTCTGTTTTCAACATTTGACCCACAGCGCTCGACAATTGTGCTTGTACGTAGTACTTCTACGTAATGTAATGTAACAATGGCTTTCGCTATAAAACCAACAACCGCATGGAGTTGGTTTTATAGCTCTAGCAACGAGCGGTTGACTCGTTCTAACACGTGAATGATACAGTTCAATTTGGTTCCAATCAGTTAGAACCAAGTGGAAGGGTTCATTATAAAAAGGTTTCCCTTTTATGCCGCAATGGCAGGTTCAGGCGTTACGCGGCGTAATGGAGTGACATTTGTGGGTTCGACTAAGGAGATTACAGTCTCCTTTGTCACATTCCTACTTCACACGAACCGGCTTCTTGTCTCTTTCTATAATGGTGTAATGGAGCGTGACAGTATGCTTGGAGTGATCGCGATGCACACTTTGTATGTACTTTCTATGTATGTATGTACTTTGTATGAGAATGTATCTTATACGTATGTTGCTAAAATAAATACAAGTAATTAGTGTAAATACTTTGAGACTATCCCCTTACAGAAGACCACTGTGAAATATTAGCACATGTGCTTTTGTATTTCGATTCATGAATGTGATTTCAAACTAGGTATTACTTGATTTTTGACTTGATACTTCATTTGAATTTGTAGGTACTTAATGTATTAGAATTTATTAGTTTTATTACGTAGATTTTTCTATTATTGTATATTGTTCTTTCCTCCCAGTACTTCTTCTTCTTGGTAACGCTTGAGTCGTCTTACGATTCCCTTTGTTCGTCTTCTCACCGAGATTAAAGTTAAAGTCATAAACAAAACAACTAATTAAGCTAATGGCCATTTGCGAGGATCGTCGTCATCGCTATGATATCACTAAACCCACAAATGACTTTGTCTCGACGCTGATTACGCTGAAAGCTTTACAAATAGCCACAATTATTCTGAAGCTAGACCTTAGACATGGTATAGACAACGCAGATAGAGATGGTAACTTTATAAAAATGTTGGTTACTTTTTTATATAGACACTGCTAAAAGAAGCAAATACTGTGCAGCATTTTTCATGCAGATTTCTGCTATAATTTATAAAGATTTATAAATTTAGCCGCGTCTGTTTGTCCGTATGTATGTTCGCGATGAAGTAATATTAATAATGTAACTAGGTACTATTTAAGAAGGTTCCATATTTCAAAATTTACTCGTTTTGAATTTTTTTTACAGAGATATTATTATTTGTATAGAAATACAAAACAATAGAACTTAACCAGAACAAGTTTAAAATATATAAATGGTAAGTAGTATTTACTAAGTACTTTTATTAGTTACTCACTGTTGTCATAGTTATGCTGTGACTTGTTTAAACAATGATATACGGTGAAGCATTGCAGCTAGCTTTGTCATAGCCAACAATGGATTTGTTTAGTCAACAAACTGCAAAGCGGACTTGAATGAAGCAAAATAGAACAGATTTAAGTGTCTGTGCAGAGCTTAATATAGATGCTCTATTATTGTACAAACACAAATTGCACATATTGATTTAAAATATTGAAACCGATAACATAATCAGTGAGGGATAATATAAACAATGAAATAATTGACGTTTTTAGTTTTGTATGTTAAGGTTGACAGACAGGCTGATTTGAATAGATGGCCCACTTGATGGTAGGTGGCTACCGTCGCCTATAACACAATCAACTCCATAGGTGCTGCAAGTGCGCTGACGATCATAGTATTATTAAGGATAAGGAGGCTTTGGCATCCCTTACCCACTCAACGAAACACACACAATCATGCTGTTATTAACACGGTGGTCTTCTGTAAGTGGGTGGTTACTGCCGCCAGACGCGCCACCCTACTACTTATTTCCCTACAAATCCAACAATTACTTTTTGAGATATTTATTTATGCTATTTAGACAGTAAATATAATCTGAGTTCCAATCCAAGTTTGTAAACGTGCCCTTTCGGCGATATTACATAAATGTATGTTAAACAGTTGTGTGTTTGTTTATAATCAACGGTTTAGCATTAATATTAATTGTCACATGTCAACCCTTGGGTTTAACAAAATATTTGTGTTTAGAATCACAGGCAGATTGATAGCCTACTTAGGGCCTCTTTCACCATGTCTTGTGTCAAGTAGGCTAACCGCCATTTAAAGTCACCGGTAAGCGGGAATTAAGGAGATGATATACCTTTGTTTGTACGGTAAAAGTGTCAAACATTAAAAAGAAAATAATAATAAAAAAATTCGCCTATCGAAGGATACAGTAAACCGAATGGATAATTTAATAAAACATAAAATTATTTCTAAAAGTAACTAATCAATACTTTACTTGTAGTTGGTGAAGGAGGCAATCTTATTAGTGGCAGGGCACACAGTCATTTGGGCGGCCCGTCTGGCGGCAGTAACCACCCCTTACAGGAGACCACCGTGAAATAACAGCCTATGTGCTGTTGTGTTTCCTTATTCCTTATCCTTAATCCTTCTATGGTGGGCAGCGCATTTGCAGCACCTATGGCGTTGCTTGTGTTATAAGCGACGATTTGCCACATACCATCAAGTGGGCCGTCAGCCTATCTGTCGACCTTAACATCAAAAAAGGCCTCATTTAAGGTCCTTATTTAATATTAAGACCACAACACTTCAGACTCCATTGTAAAATAAATACTAAATTTACGACAGTTCTTTCTTAAATTGTTTAACTTTGTGAAACGTTTATTTATTTTCAATAGTTTCAATACTTATATTAAGTAAGAAAAAACAATTTTCAACTAAGTACAATTAATATTGTATGAGAAAAATAACTTTAATTGAAACAATATCATAAGTCGAGTATACATTTAGTTGATGACTTTTGAAGCTAGAGAAGCCTCCTAACAAATATTTTATTAGTGGAGTTTAATAAGGGACACCAGAGCCTATTTCTCCATCCCTACACAATCCCTTATCCTTAATCCCAATGCATTTGCACCCTATTTTGCAGCACCTGTGGCGTTGCTTATGTTATAGGCGACGGTAGCCACCTATGGTAGGTGGACTGTCAGTCTGTCTGCTAGCCTTAACATAAAAAAAGTGCTGGATAAAATAAGTATGTACCTAATTTGTTTTCTTAAGTATCTGAATTGAATGTACACATTATACTTTGAAACAAACATAATTTTTAAGTGACCTACACAACGATGCCAACAAAATTAACTTCAACATGTTAACTGGGTGGTCGTTAAACGAAAACCTATGAAAAGTGTTTTACAACAATCATTTAAACTTTACAATTACGAGATTCGAGCAAACATCGGCTTCTTATTGCATCATAAAGGAATGTTTACGATTGCGCGTCTCCGTTGCTTTTGACGATGCGTCGTTTTAACTTTTAAATTGACGGGAAGAGTGAGAAAAAGTTTGACAATGAAATATTTGCAAGTTATAAGCAGTGAAATTAACTCTCGGCTACGGAAAAGACAAACGTAGGTTCAAACATATTATGTTTAAATATAGGCTGTGTACCTCACTTTCGGGTGCGCTCTGACAAGGCCCGTGGCGGGGCACAAATGTCGCGTCATAACGTCTCCGCGACTGCCCATCAAAGGCCGCGCTAGAAAGTCGTTGGTTTTTAGCAGGTACGAGTCCGGCATGACAGTTTAAGGGACACCGCAGTGTCCCTTAAACTGCCGGGTATCCAAGAGAAATTCCCAAAGTTAAAAAAGGGCCTGACAGGGAGCGTAGTCCTTTAGAAATTCATTGGGTTTTAACCGGTAAGAGTCTGGCATAGCCCGTCAGCACCCCCACGTTAATGGATATGCATTTATGAAATTCTTCATCTATAAATAAAAATGTTCAAACATAAATTTAAAAAAACGTTAAATTTAAATGTTTCAGTCTTTTTATTCTTTATTCTTTTTCTTTTTTTCTTTCTTTAAATTTTAAAGTTTCAAACGTGGCTTCAACATAGGATAAACTTATCTTTTGTATCTTATGTGACTCAACGGTCTTGAGTTTGATTTCGAGCAAGATAAATAAAATTGTAGAGATTGTAAAATTGTAGATTGAAAAATTGTCAATTCGCCCAATATAGTATTGAAGATGACGTAACACTATGGAAACGCGCTCTTAATCCGAGGGAATCAAATCTCATTATCTTTAATGGGCTACGGTTTCAGTTTCTTTACGATTTTTTGTGGAATATAAATCTAGTTAAAAACGAGATAAGGGCACGATAAACGTTCAAATATTGTTACAGAGGGATTTTTTTTGCTATAATTAAAATAATTTTAATAAAAATACATTCTAAACATAAAAGAAAACATGAGGATAATTATTATGTTATAATAGATACCTTATACTTTGTTGTTATCCTTTCAAATTATACAAAAGAAACTACTTCATTTTTCGATTTTAAATCGAAATTTAATTTTTTCGACAGTTTAAAAAGAAAAAAAAAGCCCCTTGGTCGAGTGGTTAAGGTCCCTGCTTTAACTCTGTCTCAGGTTCAGGGTTCAGGTTCAGAGTCCTAGTTTTAATTTCCGGCTAGGCCAATTTTGGAAATTTTATTATACCTACTTATAAATAATAATTATTTATATAGATAATGATACACTTTTATAAACTACATAATATGCAGAGCATGGTACATAGACGCAAAGTTGCCAGTCTATGTGTCTTTTATAAGATGTACTTCGGAGAGTGTGCTCAGGAGCTGCACGAGCTCATAACGCCTTCCCCTTTCTTCCATCGGACATACAGACGTACAAATGGTTAACATCTTGTCGAAATCCCTCTATTTCGGACCAAGCGCTTTAAAACATCTTTTATAATGCGCACTGCCAACGTTTGGAACTCCTAAGCTCATATAACCCAAATCTTTTCAAAGTTCGAGTGAATATTTTCAACCCATCTTCTGGGTGAGCTCGCTTCATCATAGGCCTCATCTTTGCTACACAGTTGGTTGTTGTCCAAGAGCTAACCCATCTGTAATAAAAAAAATATAATGAAACACTAAGCCTTACAAGATTTAGAAATCTTATAAGAATTCTCAATTCATATCTCCTGAGAGATCTATGTTTAGCAATGGTACCTACAATTCATATAATTCTACATTTAAAGAAATATTTCAAGATCTTTTACATCCAGCCAAACTAATCTACATATCCAAATATATCTAAAGTTTTATCTCAGATGACTTTAGGTTTTTTTTTAAAGACTATCTGCATCTTAAATTTTTTTTTTTTTGTAATATTAACTATTTATATGTCCGCTCATGTAGACGGACAAATATTATACTATGCCAGTATAAATGTTATTTTTATAGAATAGTTTAAAGTCGCAAAAGGGTTTGGATAAGCCTGTAATATATCCCGGCAAATCCTGTGTACGGTCAGAGCTAGAGCTTACTGAAACGGATTGCGTACAGTCAGCAGAAAAGATTAATGAAAAAGATTTAAAAGCAACATTTGAAATTATATATTAGATTTAAAAGCAACCGAGGCCGGTGGGTATCCACGATGAATTCCCCTTGTAAAAAAAAGGAACTAGTATTATATAAAAATTTAAATAAATAATCGTTTATTGCTTATTTAATTATTTTAAAATATAAGACATTTTGAATTCTTTTAGATTTTTTTTACAATAATTTCCAATTTTTTTAAGAATAAAAAGTGCTTTACTCATTCTTCTACATTATATGGTTTTATATCTACAAATGATTATGATTATTATATATTAATTATTATTATATTATTTTTATAATAAGATATAATCTTATTATAAAAAATGATTATATCTTATTATAAGATTATCGAAATGGTTATCATAATAGAAACTATATTGCAAATTGTGAGTTGACTCTAAAAACATATAATACTTTTATAGAATTTCTATTTCGAGTATTATTTAGAATTCATGCCGACATTCTGCGCTTTCAAAGCGAAACACAAAGTCGAAATAGATCGGATATCTATTTGCGACTAAAACATTGCGCTCGAACCCAACAGAATTTCGCCCGAGGCATGCATATCGGGACAGTTCTAAAAATGCACTATTAATTTTCATATTCATACGCTTTTTATATAAATAGATTGCTCTGTTTCATAACTAGCACAAGTGCTGTTTATTTTCATTGAATATTCTATGCTACTAATATTACATTTGCTAAAATTTGTGAAGATTTATGTCTGTAGGCATGTATGTTTGTTAGGCTTTCACACGAAAAGTACTGAAAGGATTTTAAATGAAACTTTATAAAAATATAATGAGAATGTATCAAATAATTTTCCAATAGAACTTGGATCCTGGATCCACTGTCGCTGTGTAGATTTATGTAGACACTAGCTGGTGCCCGCGACTTCGTCCGCGTTGATGGGCAGTCGCGGAGACGTTATGACACGACTTCGGTGCCCCGCCACGGCTAACCGATATCGAACCGGCTAAAATCCAAAAAAAATATCATTTTGTACTTTTATGGCATCAATCGATAGGGTCAATCATAAAATATTTTTAACAATTACGGTATATTAAAGTATACAATACAGGTACCAAATAATAATGGTATATAAAAAATTTAACTTAACTGAACTAAATTCTCTTACTGCATGTATTTTGTACAATATGAAGTATCTCGAGACACTCTCATATCCACGTTATCAAGATTAATCTCGCAGCGAAGGTACACAATGAAAAAATCCTAACACACGTGGACAGAATCCTTCCAGTCGAGCACGCGTGACTGGAATCCACCAAGTTACATAATATAACAGATAAATAACTTTGTGAAGTTAATTCGTATAGGTCTTAGAGTTTATCGCAAAACGCAGTTATAATCTTAGATTTCTGACGAATGTGATATAGACAAATTTTATATTAATATGATACTAGTGAATCACTCCTGCCTTATTATCTAACAGCAGACGAGTTGCGACCAACTTGCGACAGGCGAAAACTTTCAATCAATTTGTGCAATATCACACTAAATCGTGTTTTTGATATCAACTAACTCATAGCAAAGGTGTGGTTTGCGATAAGGCCTCTTACGGACAATAACTAAAATTAAAGTGCACCATTTCTGTATGGCAGCACATGCGATCGCAAGTCGTCTGCTGTCGTCTGCTGTTATATAATAAGGCAGCCGGCATCGTCCTTGATGCAATTTTTATAATAATATGATATATGTACATAGTTTTGCTGATATGAAACCAAATGTTGTCTTCACTTTGATAATTCATATTTTATTATTTAACTAAGTATTATAAAGTTTTAAATAAATTCAAGCCTATAAAGTCTAACAAAAAACGAGTAATAGGTTTAAGTAAGTACCCATTTGACGGCACTAATCGCTTTAAACGAATTCTAACATTTACTTTGGTGTACTGAGTTTATGTTCTTCAGAAGAATTTCTCTCATCTGTCTCTCCCAGTGTCTTTTCAGTTCTAAAGGTTGGCTGTAACGTAATCTGTTTGAACTTGTCTCTATCAAGAACCAACTGGAACATTTCCAGTCGACTTCCGGATGTTTCTTAACCACGACTTCCTCTTTTATAAGATTTCCAGGATGGCTAATTTTGAGGCAGGTACAATAGGGAGGCATAGCTTGTGTCATTTAAATCAAAAAGCAACATTAAGCTCCAAAATAGAATAAGCCTTTAAGCATCCACTTCGCAGACCCAATTTCCGATTTGTCGAATCAGACAATCTACTGCAGACGTGAGCCAATTTCGAGCCTATATTAAATATACACTCTCATCGCATCACGTGGAAACAGTAGATGAACTTCTTGGATATAAGTACAACATTCATAATCATATTACATACTAGAGATCCAATCCGGCTTCGTACAGATGCAATTATTTCTGCAATTTATACGCACAAAACTTCACAATTTATCGTTCTTTCCTATAGTGAAAACCTTATCAAAATCCGTTGAACTGTTTAGAAGAAGTAAGCGGAGAAACAGATGTTTTGTAATAACGCATATTTCACTTTTCTATTTACAATTACCGGCTAAAACCCAACGATTTTCTAGTCGTAGATGGCGATGTAACGTAGCGGGGACGTTATGACACGACATCGGTGCCCCGCCACGGCGATTTACTAGACTAGTATCCAGCGCGGGGAGGGCTACGCCCCCTGTCGGAACATCGGCGTACCTGAAAGTGGAGGTACGCAGGCCATCTCGGGTATCTCACGTTGGGCGGGTACCCGCCCCGCTCCGCTCGTTTCGTAACCTCAGCCTTAGGGCAGCTTCAAACAAATCGAGTATTTGTTTCGTACGCCGCGGATTCCTCTCCCGCTATGCATCGTTACTTAGCACACACCGTAAGACATGTAGGCGTCCAAATTTATTTGTATCTTTCTGTTTGAGGAATTGAACTGAATAAATTCAATTAGAATGTATTATAGAAACATTTCGAATAAATTGTATAAATTACATTGACATAATCTAGCAAAAAAATTTAGGTAAATACGAAACGAATTGAAGGAAAAGTATTCCTACTTTCTATATTGTACCAATATAATGTAGTTGAAGAATTGTTTGTTTTTTTGCTTATTTAGCTTTCGCGCCTTAACTACTCAACAGATCACCATGAAAGTAGAGTGGACAACCGTTTGGCGATTTATTAAATAATAAAAATATTTTAAAATAAATTTAGTATTGGCATTAATTTTAAGTAAGAATGTAAAAAAAAAACAGCAATAAATTTTAATTTTTTAATTTATTTTATTTTATTATAAAACAAAGTTCCCCACCGCGTCTATCTGTATGTTCACGATGTTCTTAAAAAATACTGAAACAATTTTCATACGGTTTTCACTAATAGAAAGAGCGTTAAACGAGCAAGGTTTTATGTATAATTTTCAAAAAAAAAAAACATGCACCCGTGTGAAGCCGGAATAAGGAGTTAGTTAGCAATAAAGACTGAATATGGTTTTAACTCCTTAAAAAAAAGGCGCGGACGATGTCGCGTATATAAGCTAGTTTTATTATAGCTCAATATTAAAGTACACAGTGATGAAAATTCGTACATTTTCGTTACATTTTCGTTAAACCATTCTGATTCCGATTATTAATTGGCGCATTTATTCCGTCTATAGAATACCGGCGGCGTTGTGATTTATGCCGGTCGCGTTGCCCACTTAATTGCCTAACTTTACCAAGTCGCGACAGACTTTACTTGGGCTTCGTCAACGCGGCGAGACTACCTACGAGTATACCTATATTTATCTACACCTAAAAGTTTTCACCTTTGGGAAATGTTTTGATTGTGGTTGGAGAAACACGAATGGAACTACCAATTCTTAATACTAAATAATTGGGTCTATTCCATATACCTCTAGTTCAATTAATTTTGTTCAATCGTAGAGAACTAAACGGATTATTTTTCCACATAATTGGGTTCATTTCATCAACATTATGATAAGAACAATTAGGTTTATTTACGAATGCAGTGCTTCAGTGGTATTTCCATGACATGATAACTTTAAACTGGTGTTGCAGCATCAAGTACTACCTATTCTTAATACTAAATAATTGGGTCTACGAGTATTGGGTCTTTTCCATATCTCTATTTCAATTAATTTTGTTCAACCGTAGAGAACTAAACAGATTATTTTTCCACATAATTGGGTTTATTTTATCAATATGATAAGAAAAATTAGGTTTATTTACGAATGCAGTGCTTCAGTGGTATTTCCATGACATGGTAACCTTAAACTGATGTTGCAGCATCAAGTAGTCTGCGGGATACAAATCTCCTCAGCAACTTACAGCAGATATAGCGTATTTGGACTCAACAGAAAATCGGGGGTTAGTTTATAATTTTTAATTATAGCTTGTCGACTTTGATTTGTGTTTTTTTTTTTATTTTATATGAGAAAAGTTATTTAACAAAATGTTTCAAGAAGAATCAAAAACAAAATAAAATCTAGAGGCGATTTCACGACTTTCTACATAGAATTTTGGTGTCCTGAAATGTGTCAAATTCTAAAGCTTTACGCGTTTTTATTATGTTTAGGAACTTAACAACTTTCTGGAAAGATTTACTTCGGTTGAATAAAGTTATGTCTTTCATAACATTTCCCCGTACTGGATAAAAAAGTTTTTTTCACTACGAAATATAGGAAATATTACTTTGTGAACTGTTTTAGTAATTTTTAACATACCTATTTTGTTACCACATCCGTCCATTTACGGGAAACATTGAAACTACCTACTTTGTTTTCTAAATTATTCGAATGTGGAGGAGATACATGCATTGTTAATACTATTGTACTTTAGAGTCAGTTCTGTTCTAACTGCGCCCCTTTTAGTATTAAATACGAACACACCTTTCTCCTAAACTAAAAGTGACTAATTAAATAATATCATTTACTACAAATTCAATCTTTCATTGCTTCCCATAACCCAATACACCTAGTACCTAGGCAAACGTCGCTTATAACACAAGCAACGCTGCCTCTGTCAACTTTAATTTATAAAAATCTCTTGGAATTTGTGAAACCAATTAATTAACAAATCTCGCTCTAATTACAATTATGATAACACATATATGTGCATACATGTTTTAATAAACATAAGAGTGAAAAGTAAATTACGAGGTGCGACATGAAAGTGTAAAATCCATGGAATAATTAATGGCGCTCATTTTACTGGGAGCAAATTAAGCCGATATTGCTGTTAAGAGAAACGAGCCACGAACAATAATGACGCATTATTGAAATGAGAATTAAGTGTTTAATTTATATAAGAACGTGTTAAAATTATGCTATAAAACTATAGTTGTGTTCGCGACTTCGTACGCGCTGTGGTTCGTTTTTTGAAAATCACACAGGAACCTAACATTTTTCTAGGATAAAGATTTTATAACAACATTTTTTTTATTAGAGATGGGTTTGCTCTTGGCCAACATATAGCATATCTGTTTTTTATATAGCAGCGAAAATTAAGAGAATCATCCTTGTCCATGGTTCTGACACTAAACTATACATTTTTATTTATTTATTGTAATGTGACACAATCTCTATAAACTTTGCTTGTGTATGTTAATCAATATATCTTCAATTTTTTTTAACTCATATACTTAGCTAAGGTTTTGATGTATTTGATGTAACTTAGAACTTTCATTAGTGCAGGCTGTGCCTCCTTTAATTGCGGCAGTATCCGCCAAGTAAATAAATAAATAAATAAATATCTTCACACATTCCACACAGCACCATCTAGTTCCACAGTAAGCAACTAATGCTTGTATTATGGATACCAGAAAGTTGATATAATACACAGATTACTTTTTTTTTGTAAATACATACATATTATAAATAGAAAACATCCATGACTCAGGTACAAAGATAAAATGTTAACACATAAACATTCGCCCCTAGCGGGATTTGAACCCGCGACCGTTTGGTTAGCAGCTAGGGTTACTAGCCACTAGACCAAACGTGTCGTCAAAGTGTTACTTGACTTAGATGACGACGAATTCGTTAGATGCTTGCCTCATTTGAGGCCTTGTGATAATAAATAAATAAATAAGACGACTGACTATCTATAATCACATTTATAATAAAATCGTAACATTAAATATTAAAAAAAAAACAATTGGACAATTTGTATACCTACTTATGTTACCGAGTACAAAAAATAATTTTATCTGAAAAGCGGGCACCAATTTATACCTAAAAATAATAGTAAAGTTACTTAATAGTAATAGTAACTACATAATTATAGTACTTTTATGACATTTTTATACTGATGCATTTGATAAAAAATAAATCACATAAATACTTAGTTTCTTAACAGAGAAACTGTATTACAAAATACTTACGTATATTTAAAGGAAGTTTAAATATACATAAAGTGCACTTTATTTAAAAGGAAACTCAATAAAATGCTTAGAATTTCGTACATCCAAATAATATGGCCAACAGAGTATATAGTAATAGTTATCCAAAGACGCAAACTCTTGAGACATGCATCGAAGCAAAACAAACTCTAAAGCTTACACAGTAAAGTTGAATTTTGTCAAAATCCAAAAACTCAATCGTCTAACTTTACTTTGATCTTTAAAACGATAGTTAATTTAACCGGCGCATGGTCTAATGACACTTGTGTTGATTTTATCCCTTTAAATATTTAATGGAGTATTTACGCATAAGTGCTTTAAATAATTGGCGAGTTAATGAATGGTTCATATTATATTAAATGCTTGATAATAATAGTCGCTGTGGTTTACTTTGACGTTTAACGGTCAGCGTCTGCCATAACAACTTACACTTTAAATGTGACAGCGGTTCTCGTTGCCGAGTGAGTTCTCCTCGTTTTCGGCAGATGGCGCCTTGTATTATTATGGAAAAATACTTAAGATCAATCTTTGAAGCGGATTGCATATTGTGTAAAATGTTCAAGTCAATCCATCGGCTAGTTTTCGAGTTTTTGAGTAATACACAAACCAATACAATATTTATATATAGGCTTGCTCAAATAATTTAACTTGCATTAAAATTGTTGCTTAAGTGACGGTAGACACCTAATATATACAAGTGGTCCGTCAGCCTGTCAGCCAAATTATATAAAAAAAATAATATCCATTTGTAATCAAACCTTAGTCGACTTTTATCGACTAAGTGAATCAATAAAAGGTTAAATAACGGTTACTTTCAACAAAAAAAATCCAGAGACTTTTAAAGAGTAAGGAATATGGGAGCTCGTATAGCTCTGCTCATGATTAATGATCCCTAAAACTGATTTATGGAACAGGGAGGCGGCGAATTTTTCAGTAAAATTATACATAATTCAGCAAATCAGCAGACTTCTCAATATTGGATCAGGAGGTAGACATATTTAAGTGATCTCGTTAGATTTACGAGGATTACTTTATTGTCTGTAATTTAAAAATTATATAACTAATTTTAGATTGAAATTAATTCGAAAACACTTCTTAAGCGAATGCAACAATGATATGTATTTAACTTTTTCTTCAGATATTTAAACGAAATTAATTTCTGTCAAACTGTATCCAAATGTATTTTTCTTTAAAAAGCATTCCCGTTTTTCCAATACATCATTATAAAATTCATTACTTAAATATTCCAAAGGACCGAATCACAATAAACAAAGTTCTAATGTGTTCACAAGAAACGTAGGTATTATTTACGAGACGTCAGCTGATACTGTAGAGTTGTAGAGTTACAGGAATTAGGGGAGTTGAACTTTTATTGTTTTGCCTCGGGTGGGTTAGCTGTCACTTCACAGTGAGTGAGAATAGCGGATTTTTATCCAACTTCATTCTATATCCTTTTGTCTACTACGAGTAGCTGTTGCACGCGACTTCGTCCGCGTGAATTTATAAAATATAGCCTATATTACCAGCTGATAACATAGCTTACTATAGGTGAAAGAATTTTTAAAATTGGTCCAGTATTTTTTGAGTTTATTCATTACAAACATACAAATCTTCTCAGTTTATAATATACTAGCTGGTGCTCTCGACTTCGTCCGTGTTGAATATTAAAAAAAAAGAAACAATATAACGTTTGATCTCGTGTTGCTATAACACTTTGGCCAGGCGTTAGTTTTTTATTTTTTATTTATCCCTCGGGAACAGTCCTTTTTTCTGGATGAAAGGTACCCTATGTCCTTTCTGGTATCCCAGATAAGGTGTATGCAAAATTTCATGGTGATCGGTTCAGTAGTTTTCGCGTGAAAGAGTTACAAACATCCATACATACAAACATACTTTCGCATTTATAATATTAGTAAGTATAGATAGAATCAATCGCGAACGGAATCAACAGTTTTAGTATAGTGCCAGAGCGCACTGCGTTTCACAGTCATTTGGGCAACCCGTTTGGCGACAGTAACCACCCCGTCACCACCGTGAAATAACAGTATGTGTGCTTTTGTGTTTCGGTGAGTGAGTAAGAAATGCCAGATCCCATTTAGGAAATCCCTAATCATTAATCTTGTTGCTTGTGTTATAGGCGACGGTAGCCATCTACCATCAAGTGGACCGTCAATCTCTTTGTTGAACTTGACATAATAATATGTATTAATGTATACTCGTATGTATGTATATTGTTATTATTATTTAAAAAACCTTGTAACGTTTGTCTAACCTTGTAATAGGCTATTTAAAAATTAATTTTTTTATGTAAGTATTTTTGAAATGTTACACGCTGTAAGGTAATCTGTTAAATAAATAACTGTTGAACTTGACATAATAATATGTATTAATGTATATATATGTTTGTATGTGTGTATATTGTTATTATTATTTAAAAAACCTTGTAACGTTTGTCTAACCTTGTAATAGGCTATTTAAAAATTAATTTTTTATGTAAGTATTTTTGAAATGTTACACGCTGTAAGGTAATCTGTTAAATAAATAACTGTTGAACTTGACATAATAATATTTATTAATGTATATATATATATGTTTGTATGTGTGTATATTGTTATTATTATTTAAAAAAGCCATGTAACGTAAAAAACCTTATAACCTTTAAATTCTAAATTATTTTTTTATATAAGTATTTTTGATATGTTACACGCTGTAAGGTTATCTGTTAAATAAATAAATAAATGATATACCTTAAGTTATTTTAAATAGTCGATTCTTATGCAATAAAAACACGACCGGCCGTGAAATAGAGCGAAACAGAAGTTATCGGGAGCCTGTAACAAACTTTGTACCATTTCTAATTGTCTAAATTGGATGAATGTACCTTCATCCGCTGCCACTTTCGCGATAGCCTTAATGTTACAACTTTCTCCAAGATCATTTATTACATTTCTAATAAGATACTTCATTACAAATTAACTGAGTTTACATAATAATTAGTTAACTCTGAACATTGCTTAGGATTTCCTTCACATTAATACCCAATTCGAAAATAACTTTATAACTAACTAGCTGTTGCACGAGACTTCGCCCGCGTTCAAAATGTTATTAAAGCCTTCCTCGATAAATGGACTATCCAACACAAAAATAATTTTGGATATATATATTTTATAGCCTATATAATACGCCGATAATGTAGATTTGTATAGGTGAAAGAATTTTTAAAATAGGTCCAGTAGTTTTTGAGTTTATTCATTACAAACTTACAAAAAGACAAATATATTCTCTTTATAATGTTAATATAGAATATAAAGCCACTTTTGAAGGAGTTAGCGGAAAACAGACAATCGCAACAGTGGCTTTATCTATATACACATCTATATTTATATATTAACTACTTACATATAATAAAATCGGAAACGAGCCTTATTTGTTTATTATTAACACTAGCTGGTGTCCGCGACTTCGTCCGCGTTCAAAATGTTATTAAAGCCTTCCTCGATAAATGGACTATCCAACACAAAAATATTTTTTCAATTCGAACCAGTAGTTCCTCAGTGAGATTAGCGCGTACAACCAAACAAACAAACTCTTCAGCTCTATATAATACATAGTAGTTTTTTTTTTTGAAAAAAATTAATTAAAAAGAAATTACAATTTGTACACTTATGTTACCGAGTTCAAAAATAGTTATAAGAATTTTAGTTTTAATATTAATATTATATTTATCATACAGAAAAGAAGTCTGTACTCATCAAGTATTATTTATTCGTAGACTCGGCAATATATTTATATACCGTTAAATTTCCCAATCCCTGAAATTCAAAGTGAATTTAAAAAAGGAATGAACTCGACACAGTTTAGAATGAAATTACACAGTGCTTCAAAAGCGGTTTTCAGCTAGCTGCGATGTTAATTCAGACAATGTACGGTCGGAAATTTTAACCATTTAACGGTATTTAATTGTAAACCGTAAACGCCACAGCGAGATACAATTTATCGGCGAGTTAGTTCACGCTTTGCACTCCTATATACATACATTCACTAGCTACCGGCTCCTGGCTTAGCTCAGATAATTTTTTTTTCGCAAATTCTATAAAGCTTATTTATCGCTCTTTCTATTTCCAATAAAAATCACTGGATTTTTTTATGAAGTTAGCGGAGAAGCAGACAAGCGGACAGCGACTTTATTCTATTACTAGCTGCTGCACGCGACTTCGTGCGCAACAGCTAGCCTATGTTACTCGTAATGTAGCTTTATATAGGCGAAAAAATTTTCAAAATCATTAGTTTTTGAGTTTACATTACAAAACATACAAATGTTCTCTCTTTATAATATTACTAGCCATTGCACGCGACTTCGCCCGCGTAAATTTATAAAATATAGCCTATGTTACTCGTTGATAATGTAGCTTTCTATAGGTAAAAGAATTTTCAAAATCGCTCCAGTAGTTTTTGAGTTTATTCATTACAAATATACAAATCTTCTTTCTTTATAATATTAGTACCTATAGATAGATTAGTATTAGTATATATTATATAGTAATAGCGTAGTATATAGACTAGGCGTATATTCTGTTACTAGGCTATAGCGTATATATATGCAAAATTTCATTATGATCACTTGAGTAGTTAAAGAGTGAAAAGGCAAAAGACAGACAGACAGTTTAGGTTTTTAGGTTTATATTTCTTTATTCTTATTAAAGCTTAAAGCTACTTACTTGAGAAAAATAACAAACGACTTAATTAAGAAACGAAACATCAAACAGGCAGACAAATGTCACCAAAATTATACAATATTTGTTCCAGATTGTAACAAAAACACATCAAAACATTTAAACATTTAACATAAAATGTTTTAACACTTGATGTGTTTAATTTCACATTTATAATATTGTATATGGATAACCTTCCTATCGGAACTGCTATTACATATGCACTGTATTTTTAAATAGGTTTGCAAATTTTAATAAAAATAAATAAATAGATCAGCTGGATAACTAACAGTTTACGTAAACGAAACGTGTGTACCAATGGGTCTACAGAAATAAATTTCACTGGCCTCAGATAAGTCAATTGGACTCAAGAATCTTTTTACTGGAAGATGACTGGTGTGTTTGATATGATTCCAATATCGAAAAACCCTCAACCTTGTCCCAATTCCGTCATAAGGTCGTCTTCAAAATGTTGGCAGTGAAAAGGTTTATCGGACAAAACTAATAACAACAGGGGACTACGCGAATGGACAATCAGCATTATTGACCTCCGGGAGAACAGTGTTTATGTTGCTGGTCATGCAGAAAATTAGGTTTCGGATTGTAATATCATCTTATTATGTCACTGTGCTGTCAATTTAGATACTTTATATGTGGGTGAATATTAATGGTTTTACAGTATTTAGGCTCGAGTTCACCAACAGACGGTTAGTTTTTAACAGCTGTTTAAAATTTAAACAGCCATTTATTAATATTTTGTTGATCACCATCGCTAAACTGCGGGTTAAACGCCCTAAACATGAGATTAATCATTAAGTTAATCAGATGTTTAGAGGCGTTTAACCCGCATTTTAGCGACAAAATAAAAACAAAATATTATTAAACGGCTGTTTAAATTTTAAACAGCTGTTTAAAAGTAATCGTCTGTTGGTGAACTCGAGCCTTAGTATTATATATTTATTTTATAAATTTAGTACTGCGTTTCGCAGTCATTTGGGTGCGATTTTGATTTTGATTTTGACTTCGTCAGAACTTTTATGCAAACCTGAGCAATAAAGCATATACATTAGGTATGCTATAACTTTATGGTTATTATAATAATGTAAACTTAATGAGAGGAAGGAAATTGAAACTGAGTACAAAGACTTCGTTTTATGAAGTCAAAGAATTAGAAATTTAACTGTTCTCAGTTGAAGGAAAAGTGTGCTCAAATTTGAAATTAAAGTAAATAAAAACGCTTGCCCAGGTATATTGTTCATAGATAGTAGATTATACACTTATGGCCTTTGGACACAAGCTTGCTGTTAGTTAATAACAAATTTAATAAAAAAAAATATTGGTTATTGCATTCTTAGTGACTTCAACAAAAAAAAAAATATGTAAAGAAAAATTCGTTGTTCCTAGTTTCATCTATACTATCTATAACTACTAATCTATATCTATATCTATACTTTACTAATATTATAAATGCGAAAGTATGTATGGATGTTTGTAACTCTTTCACGCAAAAACTACTGAACCGATCACTATGAAATTTTGCATACACGTTGTCTGGGACACCAGAAAGGACATAGGGTGCCTTTCATCCAGAAAAAAAGGACTATTCCCGAGGGATAAATAAGAAATAAAAAACTAACGCCTGGCCAAAGTGTTATAGCAACACGAGGTCAAGCGTTATATTGCTTTTTTTTTTATTTTTAACTGACGAAGTCACGAGCACCAGCTAGTGATCCATAAATAAATAATTCTTTTAAAAGGTTTATTTATATGGTACTATCGACGGGTACTAAGATAAGTTACGAAATCCTGCATAATATTACTGGTTAAGTACTATTTACTCTATGATATAATCAACATTTATAGTGTATCAACTATAAATGTTGATATGTAAAGGAGACTACTTTGTTGACAAGTATGACTGAAATTGACGTTTCGTGTTATGATAAAGAAAACATTCTTTCTTCGTAACTAGTTACCAAGTGACAATATATAACTATGAAGAATAATTTTAAAAATACTTAAATGTAAAACAGAATATGTATAGAATTAAATTAATATTAAAGCGACCTTAGAAGGGTAAAAAGAAATATTTTTATAACTTCTTGTCTTATTATTTTAAGTCTGCGGTAATCCTACGCCGAGGCAGTAAGTTTTAACGACCCGCCTTTTGACATAATAAGCTTTGGGTAAAATAAATCCACTTGAATTGGTTGTACTTAAAAAAAAAACCCTAAAAAAAGTTTTTCATTTGAGACAGATTAAGTGTCCGATTTAAGTAAGAACCACTTGACAATGCTTTTTAATTAAGTTCATTGGAGTGCTTAATTTAATATTCAACTGCTTCTTTAAGTTTCATACAGACAAGTAAATATAAAAATGTACATAACTAGCGACCAGTCACCGGCTTCGCATACATGTATTTTTCTACAAATTATATACACAAACCTTCCTCGTGTATCGCTCTTTTCTTTAGTGGAAACAGTATCTAAACCATCAGTGTCACTTGTACTATCAGTGGTACAAATTAATGATAGGTATGTACTGACATATCATGTATTTTTTTTTATTTGTACACAACATACATATAGAAGGCTCTCTTTAAAACATTCATTATCTGCATCACCTCGGCCGCAGGACGTCCACTGCTGACCACAGGCCTCTCCCATAATTTTCCAATAAGACCGATCAGAAGCAGCCTGGCTCCACCGTCGACCCGAGGCCCTTATCAGGTCACCTGTCCACTTTGTGGCTGGACTTCCTAACGCTTCGCTTGTGTACTATGTGTCCTGCCAACTGCCACTTAAACTTACTGATCCCCCGGCATATGTCGGTAACTTTCGTACGTCTACGGATCTCCCAATTTCTGATTCGATCTCTTGGTGTAACCTCGAGCATAGCCCTCTCCATAGCTCGTTGAGCTGTCTTACGAGGTTCATAGTTGGAGACCACGTTTCAGCGCCATACGTTTGAAAACATTAATTAATTAAGTAAATTTCTGAATACCGGTGGAAAAACTGCTGCTCCAACTTTTTCAATTTTACAAATTGTACACTATTCCGCACTTTCTCAACTCACTCGACTCCGGTTAGTTTATAAAAACAAGCTGTTATCTATTTCCTACAGCTGTTGCTGTTTCAACGGAAAATAAACTTTGTAAAAGTTAATTAAAATATAAATTAATTATGGTGCAAGCCCCGTCGCCTTTGCACTTAATTGTGCATCTCTCATAACTTCTTCATGTAAGAAAGACGGTAAATGGGTGACAAAATCAAAATAGAACAGTCTCGGAATTTTTAATAAAAAAATATTGTGATAATTACATATTTTCTATTTAGTCCAGTCATTATGTCCCAAAAAAAGGCAAAGAAAAAAAAATACAGGGCGCTAATTTTCGAATATTGTGTGCACAAACTTAGAAAAGCTTAACTTTGCAGGGAATTGTCGACCAAGATTTCTTATGACCCTTCGCCGCCATCTTGAAAAAGGGCTATTTTCTTTTGCTATAACTGTACTCTCTGAGAAAAGTAGGCTGTATTTTTTAAGGATGGTACGCACAATCGAAGGGAATGAGGAAACGAGAGTCAGAAGTCAGGACATGCAGTACCTATATAGATATTATATTGAGTTGCAATATTCCTATATGCATAGGAATTGCGTATCAAATTTCAACTTTGTGCGAATCCGGGGACGGATCGTTAATAATATAACATTTTAGCTTACATTTAATGAGCCAGTTTGATGTCTACTTAAAAACGCACGCCTTTAAAACGCCTTAAAGAATAAGTTCTTAAAGCACAAGTGAGAAAAAAATACTTTGTTACTCCGCAGACGAGCTTAATCAAATTTATTGCCAGGTAAAACATTCGGCGAAGCTTTTGTTTATGTGGCGTTAGGCTTTTTATTGAGGTTTATGTTACATGAGGGTTTTAAAGGATCACCCGTTATATCATTAGCTGGTACGCATCTTGAAGGAAACGTAAGGTCACTGTTTACATTTTTTATATATACATATTATATATAAATAGCAACCCGCTCACAGTTAAGCCCTGGGGTGCAATTTTTATATATATATATAAAAATCTTCCCCGTTTATCCCTCTTTTAATGTGTGGAAACCGAATTAAAATCGGTCTTCCAATTCTTGAGTTTTTAATGCATAATCCGTACTAATATTATAAATGCGAAAGTATGTTTGGATGTTTGTAACTCTTTCACGCAAAAACTACTGAACCGATCATCATGAAATTTTGCATACACGTTATCTGGAATACCAGAAAGGACATAGGGTACCTTTCATCCAGAAAAAAGGACTGTTCCCGAGGGATAAATAAAAATAAAAAACTAACGCCTAGTCTAAGTGTTATAGCAACACGAGGTCAAGCGTTATATTGCTTCTTTTTTTAATTTTCAACACGGACTAAGTCGCGAGCACCAGCTAGTATTATAAATGCGAAAATATGTTTGTATGTATGGAAGTTTGTAACTCTTTCACGCAAAAACTACTGAACCGATCATCATGAAATTTTGCATACACATCGTCTGGGACACCAGAAAGGACATAGGGTACCTTTCATCGTTCAACGCGGACGAAGTCGCGGACAGAAGCTAGTATAGTATAAAATACATTTAAAAATCCTATGCTCGTGGCAATTTGTTAGCAAAACGCTGGCTTATTTCACAGATCAATGTTTGGCTGTTGGCTGCAATTTTTTTTCTTTTTTATGCTTCGTTACTCTAATGCTGTTTGTACACTGCGAGAGAGGAAAATAAATACTGGCACTTTACGGGCTCAATATATTTATTTAACGTCAAACAAATATTTATAAGTATACTACTGATCCGCTCCCGGCTTCGTCCGCGTTACTTTAAAAATATAGCCTATGTTACTTGTTGATAATGTAGCTTTCTATAGGTGAAAGAATTTTTAAAATCTGTCCAGTACTTTTTGAGTTTATTCATTACAAACATACAAAAATACAAATCCTCTCACTTTATAATAATATTAGTATAGATTATAGATATTTTTTGAACTTTTTTGCCTTCTAATTATCTTTTATTAATCAATTTTATTATATATATTAATTATAATAATAAAACTGAAGATTTTGTACATTTTGATGAACTTTGTAACTTTTTGTGGGATTGTAAAATTCCTATTGCATTTGACCAATTATTGAGACCAAATTCTCAAGACCAATTCTTGAGGAATGTTATTGGTTAAAATTAAACGTCAGATGAAACCGCAGTACAGATCTAGTACGTAATATAGGTAGTATTTTATCGATGGTATTATATTAAGTAGTTTAATACGAAACATATTTTTTTTCTAATTTAAGCAGTTGGTACTCTGTGTAAGAAAGTATCGTAGTTAGTATATTCAGTACAAAAAATTTTCATTTAAGTAAGCGGCATAATAATGTACGAAGGCGAATATGCGCCGAACAAAGAATCTAGAATAAGAATAGAAGATTGCTATAAAAAAACATTACTCGGCTGCATTTACGATATACCTAGACCTACATCTTGGCACTAGATGACAAGCGACAAATTGCATGCACCCAAGAGCGCTTACTACGAAATGATTTCTCATTAATCCGTAATAATATTATAAATGAGAAAGTATGATTGGATGTATGGATGTTTGTAACTCTTTCACGCAAAAACTACTGAACCGATCACGATGAAATTTTGCATACACGTTGTCTGAAACACCAGAAAGGATATAGGCTACCTTTCATCGTTCAACACAGACGAAGTCGCAGGCACCAGCTAGTACTCTCATAAAATAGTTTGTCCTGACTGACTATCCAACGCCTATGATAGCCTAGATCCAAAGATAACTGAAAGTTGGAACATAGATTTATTTTATAATGTAATTTAAATTAAACGAAGAAACCCCGAAAGAAACACAGGATACGATTTTTGCCATCATTAATATAATAAATTAACTATTTCAATTACTAATTCTATACAAATTCAAAGTATAGGTATACAATACTAAATTAAACCTTTCTTCCAGTAAAAAAGTACTGTTTTAAGTGCTTTAAAATTATTTACTTTGAATATAATTATCTTTGAAAAATATATGATCTTTAACTACAAATTTAATCTGAATTTGAGAACAAGAGATATTATGTTATCATAATGCAACCAACAGGTTATACTTTCATTCTAAAAAAAATATTTAGATTTTTTTTTTAAATTTCAAAGCACTTAAAATATTATAAAAAATAATAATATTACCGTACAGTGGTAGGGCTTTTACATCTCCCATATATAAATGGTGAACCGGAAAGCACTGTCTTGCTTTTATACAGCCTTACACCTCATGTCGGGAACCCAACGTGTCTAAGAGTACGTATAACTATGCAGCCTCTAACGATAACACACTCCATATAGAATTCAATATTGGATTTCACGGTTTCAAATATTATGGAAAAATTTCAAATAAATTGTTGGCGCAGTGTGGCAAGGATAACTGCATTTTACATTCACATATTGGGTACTAGTTGGTGCCCGCGACTTCGTCCGCGTTGATTAACAATAAAAATATATAAGCAATAATTATAATTGCTTAAATTATAGCAATATAAGCGCTTGACCTCCTGTTGCTATAACACTTGGTCCAGGCGTTAGTTTTTTATTTTCTTTATCCCTGAGCAAAATTTCACAATGATGTCTGCCTGTCTGTCTGTTACTTTCACATCTATACTAATATTATAAAGCTGATGAGTTTGTTTGTTTGGTTGAACGCGTTAATCTCAGGAACTACTTGTTTGAATTGAAAAATTATTTTTGTGTTGAATAGTCCATTTATCGAGAAAGGCTTTAGGCTATATAACATTTTGAACGCGGACGAAGTCGCGGGCACCAGCTAGTTTATAATATTAGTAAGGATAACCTGTGTTTCTGTATATCTGTACGCTTGTGGCATCATACGGATTCACCTATATTGATCTTTTTTGTTTGTTTGAAAGCTGACGTGATCCAGATGGTTTTTAGCTATAATTTATGAAGATTTGTTCAGGCTTTTGAAACTCACAAGCTCTTACTATTTTGATTTGATATTTGGTATATACTGTTATTTCTGTGGTATTTCTATGACATGGTAACTTTGAATTCAAGCTGCAGCATCACTCCACAGCTCCACAGCAACTTACAGCAGATATTTAGGCACATTAGAATGATCTCAATAGAATGTAGCTTTTGGATTTTTTTCATATCTAAAAAAAATATGTGCATCGTTTGTTTAGTGGTTGAAAATCCATTCGTTGGATAAAACTAAGTTACGTTCGTATATCGATTCTGTATTGAAAACTTGTTTAAATCTTCTATGTCTGTAAGGGCGAAAACGCACTAGCGGCCAGTCGCGATGCGGCTAACCGTATCGTCTCGGTTCTATTCCGGTCCGCCGCAATCGTCATTTCTTCTAGAAATATTGCACACGATGGACCTCGAAGAACTTGCTGCAGTTATTTATTTATATTATCGTATAAAATGTCGTCGAAAAAATAAACACAAATTTTTGACTGGGGCAAGAAGCGGCGTTTGCGGCTAACCGCGCTGAGTGCGTGGAGGGGATGCGGCACGCCGCATCATTCAATCGGTGCAGCTCGCCGGAGCTCTAGAACAACCGGAGCGATTGACGGCTGGCCGCAATTCAGTGCGCCGATATCATACAGTTTCATGTAAAAATCTATGTACGGCCTGCCGCAACGGCTCGCCGCATTGCGGCTGGCCGCTAGTGTGTTTTTACTCTAACAGTCGCGGACTATACAATGTTTTATACATGAGCTCTCCGCTGATACCAATCAATTCGTAACTGTTGGCGTACATTGGTCCTTACAACCCGTCAGAAATATCTCGCAACACACTATTTTTGTATGTAAATGTATGACAAGCCACATATTTAATAAAAAAACACACACATTTACTATTTTTATTATTAAAAAAATACTGTTTTACTTTGCCGACCGTAGCGTGCGTTACTTACCTACTGCATTCTTTCGAAGTGCCAAGAAATTTCCGACAGGTTGTACAAACATTTAATTTAATTTAATTAATTTAATTTGACAAACCGTCAGGATGAGGAAATAAAGTGCACTATATTTAAATTATAGGGATATACATATATAGATAAAAGGAATAAATATTTTGATCAGAAAAATATCTATTTGGTCAGCAACTTTTTTTGGCTGACTTGCTGACCAAAATATTTTTCTTAGCTCATTAATTATTTATTGCCTTAGGTTAGGTTGGTTTTTTTTTTCTGATAGATTAAATAACAGCCTAGATAAAATAGTAACGCTATAGGACATAAGAATGCTGTGATCATGTTCCATAATTAATAACATTGGTGCTAACTTAAAATGATAAAGGCATTTCTGTTTCTGTAACAAAATAAATTAGAAACAGCGTCTGCATTTGTGTTGCAGTGTACGCATATCAAGTCTTTCAACCGTATGTAAGCTGAGAGGAGAGTTCCATTACCTGTAAATATTTGTACTTCTAGACATTGTAAATTACAATGTGCTGACAAAAAGGCCATACCTTTCTATGAGAGAATATAAAAATTAAAACATGTGTTTTTTGAATATGTATAAAAATCTCATGACTTACCTACTAAGAGTACATTTTCTTAATTACGAATTAGTGTAATAATAATATGCTTTTTTGATTGTCTTTTTAGTGTATTCTAAGTCTAAAAAATGTAAGCTAATTTTTTCCCAAATAAAAATGCTAATATATAATTTTTATGAAAATATATTATCACTATGAATTTAGTTCCAATTTCTTCTATTCAATGTTGTAAATCAAACAGCAACAATATTAGGTTATTAGAGTCGGAATTTTACTATAGAAGACCACCCCCACCAAATAAGGGATGCCAGGACCCTTGCCCTATCACTTCCTAATCTAATCGGCTGTGGGTTCGATTCCGGGTGGGTTCAACTTTGGAAATGAACCCTTCAAAGTTACCTCTTGTCTGGATTTTGAAAGTATTGGCAGGGTATACTGCGTTTTGCAGTCATTTGGGTAGCCCGTCTGGCGGCAGTAACCACCTACTTACAGAATACCACAATAGCAAATATGCTGTTGTGTTTTGGTCAGTGAGTATTGGATGCCAGAGTTATAGGCAACGGTAGCCCAAAAGGACCGTCAGTCTGTCTGTCGACTTTAACATATGAATAATCATTTATATGACTTTCTCACAAAACCCCAAATTCATTTGAAAGTTATCCCTACTAATATTATAAATGCGAGTGAATGAGGATGGATGGATGTTTGTAACTCTTTCACGCAAAAACTACTCAACCGATCATCATGAAATTTTGCATACACGTTGTCTGAGACACCAGAAACGACATAGAGTACCTTTCATCGTTCAACGCGAATGAAGTCGCGAGCACCAGCTAGTTGTAGAAAAAAAGAAGAAAAATATTTAACGCATAAAATTTTATGGATGTGTTGTAGACATTTGATTATTCTTTGTTTGATTTTCTTTTTTTTGGAACGAAGAAAAATAATGAAAATAATTCCACAAATCCGTAACAAACAAGTCTATAAAAGTGTATGAAGAAGCTGAAAATGCTCTTTTCCGTTCATACCGAGTAATAAAAAACGGAATCGAATAGTATTGGGTCGTATCAAACGTGTCTCCGAGGTAAAGGGATAAATATACAGCGAATTCAATCCGTACAATAAATACTCTTATTTATACTATTCATAAGGCCAGTTCCACCAAACACTAACTCTAAGGCTCGAGTTCACCAACAGAGGGTTATTTTTAAACAGCTGTTTAAAATTTAAACAGCCGTTTAATAATATCTGATTAACTTAGGCTCGATTTCACCAAGAGACGGTTATTTTTAAACAGCTGTTTAAAATTTAAACAGCCGTTTAATAATATCTGATTAACTTAGGCTCGATTTCACCAACAGACGGTTATTTTTAAACAGCTGTTTAAAATTTAAACAGCCGTTTAATAATGTCTGATTAACTTAGGCTCGAGTTCACCAACAGACGGTTATTTTAAAACAGCTGTTTAAAATTTAAACAGCCGTTAAATAATATCTGATTAACTTAGGCTCGATTTCACCAAGAGACGGTTATTTTTAAACAGCTGTTTAAAATTTAAACAGCCGTTTAATAATGTCTGATTAACTTAGGCTCGAGTTCACCAACAGACGGTTATTTTTAAACAGCTGTTTAAAATTTAAACAGCCGTTTAATAATATTTTTTTGTTCAAAATCGCTAAAATGCTGGTTAAATGCCCTAAACATCTGATTAACTTAATGATTAATCTGATGTTTAGGGCGTTTAACCCGCAGTTTAACGCTCGAGGCGTTAATCATATGTTAAAATTTATAGTTTCTTCTGATTAATGAGAATATTAATTCTGAATAAAATGTTATTATGTATTCCTATTTTTTTTTATACAAACGAATAAATCAATTAATTTTTTAACGATCCAAAATAAAACAATCTGTTAAAAGTATAATAAAACTAACTGGTGCCCGCGACTTCGACGACGTTGAACGATGAGAGGTACCCTATGTCGTTTTTGGTGTCCCAGACAACGTGTATGCAAAATTTCATGATGATCGGTTTAGTAGTTTTTGCGTGAAAGAGTCACAAACATCAATACATCCAAACATACTTTCGCATTTGTAATATTAGTACGGAAGTACGGATTAATTTGTATAATAACGGCTGAGAGACGTCGTCGTGGTCCGTCCGAGTCCGAAAATAGTTCACATAGTCCGATCAATAGAACTTATTGATCGGACTATGTGAACTATTTTTTCCTGTTGCGACTAATATCGAAAAAATAACAAAGATATGGATTCAAATTAATTCGTAATAGAAATTTAATAGATCAATAGATGATAGATTAATAGAATAGAATTTAATAGGAACCGAGGTTGTCCTACATTAAGACCATAGACATCATTGAAAGTTCTTTTGCAGAGTTGCTTTTACATACATAGGTTATCCATCATATTATAAAACAAAGTCCTATGCCGCGTCTGTCTGTCTGTTCGCGATAAACTCAAAAACTACTGCACCGATTTTCATGCGGTTTTCACCAATTGATAGAGAGATAATCGGGGAAGATTTTTACGGAAAAAAATGCTAGTACAGCTAGTAGGTAATATATGTATAGTACTATTGTAACCGAATATTGATCAAACAATATACCTAGAAATAATAAAGATTATTAACACAAATATTATATATTAACTGACGAAAGTAACACCGGACTTTTCTACGATAGAGTTTTCTTTTATTTTCTACTTTACAGCTTAAACGAAAAAAAAACTAGCATTTTCTGGGAAATGTCTCTAATGTAATGTACACTCGTTAAACTGTTTTGATTCATTCAAGTTTTGTAAATAAAAAAAAATATCTTAGCCCATTGAAATGCTTTTGTGTTTCTGTGAGTGAGTTTTGCTTCAATCTACGAAAATATTAGACCTTCTTTAAGAGATCCTGAGATTAAGATCCCGAGATCTTTAAGAGATCTTCACCTAAATTGATTTTCATTTAATATTTCATCTACTTGTTAGTCATATTAATTTAATTGAACTATACTTAGACTAAAAAGTCCCACTAGTTCAATCAGTTGAACTCCAAATTGAACTAGTTGTAATAAATTCATTTTATCACATAAAAAAAGCAGTAGTTGGTTTTGTAAACATAAAAAAAGTGTAAGTAGGTATAGTTATTTAAGCATATTACCGCACAAAGTGAATACTTTACCTGTAAAAGGGTTCGGAGGACGTATTTATATGTATTATTCGTCCAAATGGAGATTATGGTAATATATATGGGTTCCTTTTAGACCCATGCGGATTTCTATCCACAATTATTGAAGGTCCAAACACATCTACGTAGGTATATCAGATTTTTTTTTAAATTTAATTAATATTGTTTAATACTTAGTACTGTATATAATTAGTACTGTTGAGAAATGCAATTGGTAGTTACAAAAAACAGTATAATACATCTTCTATTACTATATACTCGTAGGTATCTATAAGTATTATACAAACTATAATTATAGCTTGTATAATACTTAAAATATTATAAAATAAGTATAGCTGATAGCAGTAAGTTGAACGGGGAAATTAATACGAAGGGAATGTTTATTAAAAACTAATTTATTTACAGAAAATTCCTAGTTAAGGTTACAAAAAAATGTAACTTTTCTTTATTCACACGTTGTCTGATTAACCGCCAAGCTCAAAACAATCTCTAGGTAATTGAAAATTATAAACTAATCCCCGACATTCTGTTGCGCCCAAACACTGTCCTATATCTGCTGCAGGAGAGGACTACTTGATGATGCAGCATCAGATTAAGGTCACCATGTCATGGACATACCACCGATGTAACAGTATACCAAATCTCACATCAATCGAACATATGGAAGCACTTCCTTATCTAAGAAATGGGCTTACTGTCATCAAACGCCTGAAAGATCTTTATAATCTATAGCTAAGAACAATTCCGATCGAGTCAGCTTACAAACAAAAAAAAAACTGGGGGTTTACGATTCCGTACACACACACATACGCACGCACGCACGCACGCACGCACGCACGCGCCTCACACACACACACACACACACACACACACTTTACTTGAAAATGTAAATAGTTAAGTTTAGTATACTTAGGGCCTCTTTCACCAACTACAAGTAAAGTGTTGATTAGTTTACTTTTAGAAACAATTTTATGTTTTATTAAATTATGCACTCGGTTTACTGCATCCTTCGATAGGCGATTTTTTTTATTATTATTTTCTTTTTAATGTTTGGGACTTTTACCATACAAACAAAGGTATATCATCTCCTTCATTCCCGGTTAAAATACTTGACACATGGTAAAAGTTTATGTTAATTTTTTATGTAATTTACTTCGTATGGACTAATTTGTCTGAAAATAAATAAATAATAATAATTATTATTATAGATATATATAAATATAATATAAGCTTAATTGTTTTTTGTAAGTTATATAATACTTACTTCAAGTAGCAAGTAATTAGATAATTGGTAGTGAAGCCTCAAGAAAGTATTAATTAATTAAGTAAGTTAGAAGAAATATTTCAGAAACAACATTTAATTGATGTATATGTGTATTCTTTTGTTTCATCTCATCTGAAAGTAAATAAAATAAGTTGCACCAAGTTGAGTATTTAGTTTGCCATGTCAGACTTGTTATTTAGGAGTAGAAGGTATTAATTGCGATTGTTTAAATATTATATATATATAGAATATATAGAATATATAGAATAATATAATATAATATATTACCAATTAATACAATTTATTTGTCAAGAATAAAAATAAAATAAAATCGGACTACCCAAAAAGCTTGGGTAATACTACTTATTCTTCTAGCCCTTAACATAATATGCTATTTTGCAAGTTTGTTTGTTCATGCGCCGAATACACCGAATTGAAAATTCATTCTAGACTAACAGATGCCCGCGACTTAGTTCGCATGAACTGACAATCTTTATTTCTCATATATTTTGTCAGGAGTTGATTTTTTTATTTTTATTTTCATAGTGATCCCTTGATAAACAGTAAGGTACTTATTTTTCAGAATCCCTAAAAAAGTGTGTCCAAAATTTCACGACAATCGGTCGAGTAGTTAAGGCGTGAAAGCGTAATGAACAAACAAACTCACATTCGCATTTACAATATTAGTCTGGATATTTTTTGGCTTTGTCATGTAAGTACCTGATCCAGATGAGGAAAAAATCTATTGAAGTTATTTGTGGAATTGTCTGTCGACTTGGATACTAGACACGATATCTTTTAAAACCAACAAATGAATTCAAATTCAAATTCAAATTCAAATCCAAATCATTTATTTACAATAACATGGGTCAAAGTGAACCAGTTCTTATTAGTTTGAGTATGCAACCTCATGTAAGTACTGCAACGTCTGGCGTGTAAAATCGCAATTTACAAAATAATATTTATTTAGGTAATCAAGAAATATTTATATATTATAAAAAATAATAATATCGTAATCAATTGCAAAATACAACTAAATGTCAAAATATTCCCTAATACTATAACTGAATGCATGTATTGAGTACAGTCAGGGGCTTTATTTTACAAGTTACTAACAATTTTAACAATATATGTACGGCAGTTGAGTTTCTATTGGAGCGTAGGCGAAATAGGAAAAAGGGGTTTTTTTCGTATCAATTTGCATTTTATCAAATCTAAAATGAAATTTTAAATAACATTGACTTGACAAGTACCTAGGTTTTATAGGTATTTAATGTTCTAACTAATCTAAACAAGAAATTTTGCTAGTTTGCTTTATGAGACTTTATGACGCTCAACGAAAAAGGTGGTACGATTAAGTCGATGGGATGTTAAGTTAAATTGTTTGTCTATATATTTGTGCGTCTGTCTGTGGCTTAAACGGCTTAACCGATTTTAATACCGTTTTGTTTGTTAGAAAGCTGAAGTGAACGAGATAGTTCTTAGCAGTAATTTATGATATCTGTTGAGGCGTTTGAAGATTATCAGCCCATTTCCTAGTTGAAGAAGGGATTTCACTAAATTCCACAGGTTTGATTGATTTGAAATTTCTTTGACTTGATACTTCGATGGTAACCTTGACCTTGACTAGCTGGCGCCCGCGACTTCGTCCGCGTTGTAAAAGAAAATATAGGTACGCCTGACATCGTTATTGCTGTGACGACGGTCGCGCCGTCGTCAGTGAGTGACATAGCCTATATTTTATAAAGATACGCGGACGAAGTCGCTTACAAAAACTAGTGTTTATACAATATAAAATTAGTAGGTGAATACAGTAAATTTTAGTAAAATATTAACACAATAAATGACCGGGCACCGTTCAAGTAATCCGAATAGATTTATTATCTAAAACTCGTGCTATCCATCTAGATCAAATTCATTCATTCGTTCATTTTATAACGCTTCAAGGAATTTCAGTGAATGAATTTCAGATAATCACGCGTCGCGGTCTGAGAACGACATAATTAAACGACTCGACGATTGGAAATTGGGCCCTAACGTATAGTAACAGGGTTCATATTTAATTGAACTAAAATTTAATCAAAACTATCAATATAAGAGAGACGCTATGTCAATGTTAATTTTGGGAGAATGTTCAGATTTTAATAAAGTACCTACACGTGTTTACTAAAAGCGTGAGGACTTTAAAGTATCTTATTATAATTTTTGAGTTATATTTATTTAGTGCTTACTTCAAACTATCAATTTATTTGTAACTTATACAACATACATTTAATAAATACACAGAAAAAAAAAACAAAAAGAGCCACAGAGAAATAAATAATAGTATAATAAGTAATTAATTAATTCTCAAATTAATTAATAAATAAATAATAAAAAAAAAAAAAAAAAAAAAAAAAAAAAAAAAAAAAAAAAAAAAAAAAAAAAAAAAAAAAAAAAAAAAAAAAATTAATAAATAAATGTCAATATTCGAGCACAACTGCTTGCTCGAATGTTGACAACATTACATACATTAAAAACTTTAGAGGCCACTAATTGAATGGTCCCAAAAGTAAACACCAATCTATAAAGTACAATGGAATGGGGTTAGCTCTGAAGGGAATAGAACCTAAGTCTCCTTACCCTAACCACTAGACAATAAGCTCGGCATTAAGTGTCGAAACAACTTATAAATCCTAATATATAATATCATAACTACAAAAGTTCGTTTGTATTTTTGGATGTTTGTTTCTCAATAACGCAATAATGGCTGAACGTATTTTGATGAAATTTTGCACACATATAGCTTATTACTTGGATTAACATAATAATATAGAATAATTTTGCAGTCGAATGTCATTTTTAAATATTATCACAGTATAACCATCGATAAATAGTATTTTTTCTCGAAACATCAATCAAAAATGGAATTATTTTTCATAAATTATTTTATACACATAAAATATTTTGAATTCTATTTACATACATTGTCCTCGACATGAAATCGAAGCTTCTATTGGAGATTAAGTTATCTATTGTGATAATATAATTGTGAATTAATTAATAGTTAAGGCATTATCTGACATGACACGGGCTCCTATCCTTTTGTTTGAATAAATGAAATTTACCATCAAAGGTGGTATGATGAGACCGTGTAATTTGATCTCGTATACGAAAGTGATTACAGACATAATTGATGCCTTGACGTTCATAATGTGATTACGCGGCTAAATTGAACTATATGTTTACGATATACTTAGTTTACTGTTGTTAGGGTAAAATATTCAGTACGAAACCCGGAGATGGGAGATAATCTTCACTGAAATTTTGTTACATTTTTTATGAGGAAGATTGGAAGAGACTTGAGTTTATTGACTGGTTTCGCCTAGAAGCAATATTCACACAAATAATGAAGACTCGCTGCCAATATTAATGTTGCCTACATAATAAGATGAGCATATTTTTGTTCTTCAGTTAAGGTGCTTGATTGAGGGATGCCAGAGCTTTAGGTATTGAACAGTTTGTGATTTTCATAACCTTGCCCTTAAAAGATAATATAATCAAGACTGCAATACTATACCAGATCATCGTTGCGTTTACTGCAGATCATAGAAAATAGGGCACAATAGAAGGGATACAGCGCCCTGGCCTGGAATCTAGGCAGAAGAAATCTCGGCTATGTAACATCAGGGAATGTATCAAGATCTCCAGTCCAGAACATCTGTTCTGTCTGACCTAAGTTTTCAGAGCCGACGGTCAACCTCCAGTTAGGTAGAATCCCTACAGAAATCCCTTAGTAATTTCTTATCCTTGGTCCTACTAATGGTCCTCTCTGATGATACTACTATGGAAGTCTATCGTTCAATCAGCATGGTCAAGTCAACTTGATGGTGTATGGGTGTCATAAATCAAGGCGTTGCGATGCCATTTACTTTACAGGTAGAATTATATAGACCGTGAATTTTTTTGCATATTTAAAAAAAAATAAGAAATGACCACTCATTGGGGATTCATAAACACGATAGAAAAATCTGTAATGGTTTCTAGAAACTAGTCGAATAGCCTTCATTTAACGTCAACGGATATATCACATCAGTTGAAACGATTGGAATGGAATCGAACAATAATACCGTAATGACAAAGCCCTTAGTTGAAGGCAACGACACTATGACAATGTTACAAATGGCTTACGACTTGGAAATAAGAGAGAACTTTGTCCCAAAGAAAATGCCAGTCACGTAAGAAATTACATTTCAGCCAAAGTATGATGTATTGGTGCCCATTTGCCCTAACGAGCGCCTTCTCTCTTTATTATTACAAGGAATCAGTAATTTATGAATGCAATATTTAAATATTGTTAAAACTGTTCTTGTAACTGCTGTTGTATATTTTTCAATTTCGCAGATAATGTATACAGCACATTGTTAACATTTACCTTGAGGCAGCTCTGTTATAAACACGCATACAACATCTAGTGGGTTTAAACCTTTTTTTAAAAGGGGAAAGTTAAATACTGCCAATACTGTCAATCATTACGAACTGTAAGGGTGGCGCTCAATATTGTTAAAAAAATATTAACACCAACCTTTTATCTATACAAATAAAAATGAATCGCCAAATGTGTTGAGAAGCGCAAAAAAAATTATAGAGAACTATAAAATCTCTTTTTAATTCTGACAATTCAAACATTTTGATCAAATATTGTCTTCAAACATTAAATTACTCATCAGCTGCTAGTGTTTAATATTTAAGATGTTTAGAAGGTGGACATAAAGAATGAAGGGAATAAAAGTTTAGACCATTTAGAATATTTTAAGCCACATTTGCCATAGACGAAGTCTGTTTACTTATTTTTTATAACTCCGAAATTATAAATTTATTGATAAAAGTACCTAACTAGTTAACCAAAACAGTTAACTAAACAAAACAATATCTTTCAATATATAAAAAAATAATAATGTTCCAATATACGCATTATTTCTTCTAATTATACAGATTCTTATAAATTGTCTTGTTAAATAGGGTCTTAATAGAAAGAAATTCAAATAATATGAAATCAACTTTATCCGTACTAATATTATAAATGCGAAAGTATGTTTGGATGTATGGATGTTTGTAACTCTTTCACGCAAAAACTACTGAACCGATCACCATGAAATTTTGCATACAAGTTGTCTGGGACACCAGAAAGGACATAGGGTACCTTTAATCGTTCAACGCGGACGAAGTCGCGGGCATCAGCTAGTTAGCAATAAATTATCAAATTTTTACTTAAAATTTCAATTAAAAAATAATAATATCAGAGTTCGTCTGTGACAAATATGACTTAAAACATTTTAAATGGTCTATCATAACATCATATCATTTTAAATGGTCTCTTTGTATAAAGCGGTCCAAACACCTTCCAAACACTTTGTATAAAACAGTTCCGTGACGGTCAAGCGGCTTTTGTTTTGCTTTTTCAAGCAGCTTGATACGCTTGATAGCAGCTTGTGTCCGGCATTTTTCTCATTTAGTTCCCAGTCGTCTGTCCAATTCGAACGTAATACCTGAAAGTGACCGTGTCATGGAAATAGACAGACATATACACAAACAAACACACTTATAACACTTAAGAATTTTGTTCGGAGAGAATTCAATATCGGAAACGTTACTTCGTTGGAAGCTATTCCTTGTTGAATTATGTCTGCCGACAATAATATGTCAGCAACTTATGTTACCCAACTTAGAATTAAGACAAGCGTACACTTTGACAAAGTTCCGATACGGTTTTAGTGAAGGTTTTTTTTTTTATGTGAATGAGTGACTGGAAGTCTGACGTTCCACTTGATTGTACGAGTAAGTAGCTATGATTAATATATTGTAATTAATTATAGTAGGCAATAGTTAATCCTAACTAATATTATAATGCGAATGTTTGTTTGTTTGTTACGCTTTGACTCCTTAACTACTCTTATAAAGACTTAAATTTTTATATTCTATTGATCAAAACTCCTTCTAATAATAAAACATTGTATTTAAATGTCTTATACTTACAAAAAATTTACAAAAAATTTGGAAAAAAAATATTAATAAAAATGGTAAAGTTACAGGTCGCCAGACCGTTGGTTCCTTATTAGTCTAATATTCAAAAAGTTATAAAGTCCACTTTTGCACTTATTCTGGATCATCACCCATTTTACGACCACCCGTATTACTATAACATAAATTGAACTCAATAAAAGGATTATAATGAAAAAAAAAAATTAAAAAAAAAAATGACGCAATGAAAAAATATTGAAATTCAATTTATTTTTAACTGTTGCGCCGGCGTAACTTTATAAAGTATAGCCTACGAGTATGTTACTCGCTGATAACGTAGCTTTCTATAGGCGAAAGAATTTTTAAAATCGATCCAGTTATTTTTTGAGTTTATTCATTACAAATATATAAATCTTACCTCTTTATAATATTTGTCTTAAATAAGTATCAAATTTTTTTATTTAATTTCGACCTAAAAGATGGGATTTAATTCAAGAGATGAAATTTTTCGATTCGCTTTTCTTCTAGTAAGTATACGTTACACTTGAGCCACCCGAAAGCTGTCGATAACAAACGGAGTGGACGTTATGGTGGCAATAAATTCTAATAATGCGAGAGTTTGGTAAAACACTGATATATGGGGAACTGCCTACAAAAATATTTGTTCGGAAATTATGATTTACGTACGAGTAATAGGGGTAAAGTGATTGATACGGTTGTCCTAACGCCAATTCGGTACAGATAAATAATAATTCAGTAAGGTACATTGTGATTTACCTTAGCATTTATTGATGCTAATATTCTAACTTTACATTATTTTATGTTTATTTTTATGTTAAGTTCGACAGACAGGCTGACGGTCCACTTGATGGTAGGTGGCCACCGTCGCCTATAACACAAGCAACGCCATAGATGCTGCAAGTGCGCTGCCGACCATAGAAGGATGTTTTGCCATATAAAAAAAAATTTGGTATTGGGGGTAGTTACGATAAAAAATAGTTTATTAATTTCATAAAAATCGGTCAAGCCGTTTCGGAGGAGTTTGACACGAGAATTTCATAGTACTTATAAATTCTAAAGCTGTCAAATTATAACTATAACTAATAATTCTTTTATATACTTATAAAAATGTTAATTTGGTTTGTGTACGCTTCAAAAATTCTAGAATGGGTATAATTAAACTGATTTTAATTCAGTTTTTGCATATGGAAACGGGGATTACTTTTATTTATAAAAATTACACCCCGGGCGAAGCTGGGAGCAGGTAGCTAGTATTATATAGATTTTGTATGTTCCAGTTAATGTACTCTGAGTACTTGCTCTGTAATCACTGCACCTATTTGAAAAGTATCCCAATTGAAACCGGACGAAGCCGGGGTGCCACGGCCTAGCTATTTATTAAATAAACGAAATTCCAAGCTCCTATAACCCAAATTTCTTCAAAGTTCGAGTGAATAGGCATCTTCTGGGTTGAGAATGAGATTCGCTCCATCATAGGCCTCATCTTCGCTACACAGCTGGATGTTGGCCAAGAGCAAACCCATCTTTAATAAATAAATAAATAAATAAATAAATAAACGTAATGTTCATAAAACTAATAATATATAACGTAATTTGACCTTACTTAGAACTTAGCCGAGAAATATTTCCACAGAATACTGGCATTGTTTTTCACATTTAGTTATTACTTAATTTTTCAGTGTGCGAAAAAAAATGCGAAAAAAAAAAAACACCTCAATACTTAGAATTGCGAAATACCACACAAATACTTATGTGGTATTTAGCTTAACAAATAAGTAGATTAACAATTGGATATTAAGTTTTCATTGTAGCACAAATCAAAGTCATCTGTAATTACTTAGTTAAGTATTTCTGACACAAAGGTTTTTCCGTTACCGGATTAAAACTAATCCTCCTAATTTTATCGATTATAAACTGCTTTAGTTTTTATTTATATAATGTAAAGATTAGGCCACTTGATGGTAGGTGGCTACAGTTGCCTACAAGAGACGCCATAGTTTCCAATTTATCTATTCATCAGAAACTTCTACAGACTTCTATGAACATTTGAAAAAAAAAAGCCAAAATTGGTCTTTTTTTTTAATAATATAATAATTTTTATTTATTAATTTACAAATCTATAAACATGTGCATTGTAAGTACTATTTTAAATATTTAATTAGGTTGAGTACTAGCGTTTAAACCAGTCTTTCTCGAGCCAAGTTTCCTTAAAAATCGTACAGTCCTTGTGGTTCGAAACTATAATCGTAACAACAGGAAAAAAGTACCATCGAACTCGATTGGTTTCTCATTGGTTAGATTAATCGAACCAACGGGAAAAAAGTTCACACAGTCCGATCGATCGAACTATGTGCCTCAGTCGAGATTTGCGCTTAGCAACACATTTAGCGAATTATTTTTGGAGTTAACACCTTAAAAATCGCTTTTCATATATAAGCCCGGGGTATAAAAATTTATGGGAGTAAAATCAAATGTCACTGTCACACGTTACGCGTTACAAGCTACAATATGCTTCAATACATATTAATATGTACTAATATTATAAATGAGAAAGTATGTTTGGATGTATAGATATTTGTAACTCTTTCACTCAAAAACTACTGAACCGATCACAATGAAATTTTGCATACACGTTGTCTGGGACACCAGAAAGGACATAGGGTAGTTTTCATCGTTCAACGCGGACGAAGTCGCGGGCACCAGCTAGTATAATATAATACATGTAAAATACATTATATTAATATGTTTTAATTATATTTATTAAATTATTTATTTATCGTTCGTAAGGAGTAAACTCCAGTCGTGCGTCGGAGTTGACACACTTATTTTATTTATATAGATATTTAGTAGATGCTATCACTAAGTTCGCACTTATTGACTGAAGGTTCATTGCCTCCAAAACGTCCTTTTGTTCAACCCAGTAGCTCTCCGACGTGTTTATTTGTTTGCAGAACATAAAACAACATAAGCAAGTACGAGTACATGAGCTCCTATCTCGCTCCAATTGACGCCGACTCAAATAGTTTAGGGTTTAATATACTCGTAAACACAAATAAACGAGGACGGCATAGGTAAATTGTGTGCTATAGTTTTGGAGCGCACTAAATCATGACTATTTATTAATACTTGATGCTTTGAGGTTTCACAATGTGCAGACAGGTTCGGGGATTCCCGCAAAAATACACTACGACGAGAAATTCGTAGATCAAAATATCACCTATTGGTAGGTTTTGAAACGGTCAAGACAGACTTACCGGTGATTATACTGATGTTCGCCTGCTCTTCCAGCGCTGGTTCGGTTCCACCACAAAACACAGTTTTTTAAAAAATTAAAATTGAATATGTGGACAATATCTATTTAAATTTACAACAACTTATGTATTTACTATATTCAGCAAATAAATTATTTTGAATTTTGAATTTTGAATTTGAATTTTAAATTTTAAATTTTGAATTTTGAATTTTGAATTTTGAATTTTGAATTTTGGATTTTGAATTTTGAATTTTGAATTTTGAATTTTGAATTCTTAAAGTTATAACATACAACACACGCGCGTACAGAGTTTTATTTTTGCGGATCGATATGCGAGCGCGGCGACAACTTGTAATCGTCTGTCTTGATTTAAAGGGTAGGAAAAGGGAACAAAGAATAGATAAATGTGTAGGTAGATATATGTGTGATGAGTTCGTTTGCATGTGTGAGGTGTGTAGCAAAAACGGCGTCAACACCTATATTATAAAAAAAAGTTTTTATTTTACTTATACTGTTTAATACGGAACTGTCTAGATATAGTAAATTAATGTAACATACTCGTATATCGGACCAAGTTGCCTGAAAAAAAAAAAAAAAAAAAATTTAATTTAATTTTATATATATGTCATCGTATTGGCAAGATAACTACTTAAATACTAGTGCGTTTCTCATTCATTAACAAGGCAGTCAAATAAAGGATGCCAAAGTCCATTCCCATATCCTCTCCTTATCGATGACGTTGCTTGTGTTAGACTACAGTTGCCACTTACCATCAAGTGGATGTACCTGCCTGCCTTTAAATAGAATAAAAAGCATCCACACACACACACACGCACGCCGCACGCACGCACGCACGCACGCACGCACGCACGCACGCACGCACGCATGCACGCACGCACCCACAACCACACACTCACCAACCAACACCCAAACCCCCCCCCCCCCCACACACACGGGATGGTCGTTTGCTTCCATGACCAGCATCACGTTGTTACAGCATACAATTCGATCGTGAGTGTGTAGCAAACCTTATATGAGGTATATATTTTGTCTTCGCGTGCGTGTGATGAATGCGTAATGTTGCGAACGTCTCACGTCTTCCACAGTGATAAAGCTTTACATTAATGCTTATTTAAGTATTTAACTTGTCGCATAATTGAAAAAAAAAAAAATATACATATTATGTTCACGTAATTTGTCCTAACCTAACCTAATCTATATTGTATTTATATCCCGCCGTATGTCCCTGAACTGTCTGAACCACAAATAAGAAAACTAATAAACCTAATGTTAATATATTACTCCTCCTACATTAATTACCCAATCAATTATTTCGTAAAAATACAATGGGTCGGAAAAATTCTAACAGAAACTCATAAAATGTTCACCGATACATGAATGAGTAAATATTTTATGCTTCATCGTACATGGACGCGTACACTTGAGAAGTTAACAATTCGAATCGAGTTAATCGAGTGGATACTTCGGTATGTAATGACATATTGTGCTATACAAATATTTTATAAAATCGCTAGCCTTGTGCTCGTTTAGAGATAGGGATAACCAGACAATTTTATGGGGTTTCCAAACTTCATTTTTCTTCAGTATTCAGCGAGCCCATCATAGCACACCGAAGACATTTTTTATTTATTAGAGATGGTTGCTCTTTACCAGCATCCAGTCGTGTAGCGAAGAAGAGGCCTATGATAGAGTAAGCTCACCCAGAAGATGCCTGTTCACTCGAACTTTGAAAATATTTGGATTATCGGGAACTCCCTGTCCCCAGGGAGTTCCAAACCTTGGCAGTGCGCAATATAAAGGATGTTTTAAAGCACTTGGTCCGAAAAAGAGGGACTTTGACAAGATGAGGATGGTAACCAGCCGTACGTAGCTCCTGAGATCACTCTCCGAAGTACATCTTATAAATGACACTATTAATTATGACGGTTATAAAAAAATCTTATATAAAACACATATAAGCAATTCTTACGTTTGATGGCTCTGATAAAAGTAGGAGTTAGATTTGTTTTGAGCGGATAAAATAATACATTTTCAAATTGACTTTGCCTAGCCTAAATAAAATTGTTTCACTATAATTTGTTGTCTATTTTTAAACTGATATTGACATATATTTGTTTACTAAATAGGTTACACGCGCTACTCACTTGTAACTTGGAATGATAAACATTTCTGGCGACATAATAGCTAAAATTCCAGTTAAACGGACTTCCATAACAGTTTACACGTGCATGCCAATTTCTAAACGTCGCGTCGGCGAATAGTTCGTGCTGACTCCGTTAAAATTGTTACAATTTTACTTTTCAAAATTGAATTAGTGGACGTGACATGTAATGTTTTATTATATATAAAAATGTTAAGTTGGTTTGTGTATGCTTCAAAAACTCGAGAATGGGTGGTCTGATTTTAATTCGGTTTTCACACATGGAAAGAGGGATAAACGGGGAATATTTTTTTTTTGTATAAAAATTGCACCCCAGGCGAAGCCGGGAGCCGGGAACAGTATTTAATAGATATATTATTTTTATATTTATTTTAAGAAAACCTATTTTATTTTTACTAAATAGCACCATTGATTTCAACAATGGTATAAACATTGTTATGTAAAATCGAAATTGGTAATTTTGTATAGAAATTTTCACTTCGGATTATTTTCATTAGATGGCTGTCAACCAAACGTTTGACAGTTACGTCATGCATATATTTCATTCCGTGCTGTAACAATTGTTTTTTCGTAATGCGGTCCCTAGATGAACATGCGGCATGACATGCGTGAATGATCGACAAAAAAAAACACATAGTATGCATGTCATTCACATCAATCAATACAATTAAAAGGTCATGCGTGCATGACAGCACGTAACGCATGTCATGCATGCCGCATGATCGTCTAGGGACCGCTTAAGAAAAATGGAGAATAGATTTGGTTAAAGCGAACTTAATTACATTTTGCGAACATTCATTTTGATCAGCCATTCATTAAAGTAAATTGGATTTGCAGGCTTAGGCATTAAACCACAAATTTATTGACGACATATGTTTTAGCGAAACTCAAGAACTTGGTTTGAGGATTTCGATATTATAAAATTTAATACATTTGAGTGACTGATTTATATTTTCTTTTCTAGTTTTTGATTGTTTTGATTGCTAAGCGCACTTGCAGCACCTGTGTGGTTACTTGTGTTATAGGCGACGGTAGCCACCTACCATCGATTAGACCGTCAGCCTGTCTGTAAACCTTTACATAACAAAATGATAAGAAGTATCAAAAATGTTCGTACAATATTCGCAAACGTTACGATAACTGTGGTATTCAACAATATACAGATAGAAAACCCAACCTTTTGTTTTGTTTTTAGGCTCCATTGAACAGTTTTTTTTACTTTTAAAATGTTACAAAATATACATACTTATAGCGAATTTTTTACTAGACACCATACAATAAAGAATTATCTAAATTTCCTACCTTACTATTTATTCCCGGGATATCTATGAAATGCAAAGTTTGCTCGCCTCCCTGGAGGTCAGCCTTGCCAACGTTATCTAATTAATACGTCTCCCATGATGAATTAAGATGGAACTGTATAGTCTTTCTGTATAATATGTTGCTTGAAGGTGCTCTATGATTTCGCCTGTTTACGAGTATCTATTATATAAAACACTGGAGGTTTATTCGGAAATAACTTGAGGTTTATTCCGAAAGTTTTATTTGACCATTTTCTTGGAAGTTACAGCCTGTTGAAAATCATCTAAAAATTTGGATTTTTTTTTATATCCTTTAATTGTTGCGTTTAGTGTTTATATAGATTTGTAATCCAAAAAAGTGTAAAAGTTTAGCTGTATAAAATACTAGCTGGTGCCCGTGACTTCGTCCGCGTTGAACGATGAAATGTACCCTATGTCCTTTCAAGTGTCCTAGACAACGTGTATGCAAAATTTCATAGTGATCGGTTCAGTAGTTTTTGCGTGAAAGAGTCACAAACATCCATACATCCAAACATACTTTCGCATTTATAATATTAGTACGGATTAGTACGGATGTTACTCACTGATAATGTAGCTATCTATAGGTAAAATAATTTTTAAAATTGATTTACAATCGGGAATTTTTAATTAAGTTTTTGAATATATTCATTACAAACATACAGAAATACAAATCTTCTCTTATCCTCTAACATCTATGATAGAAGTCATTACAAATTCGACTATAGAATGCTGTACTCAAAAATATCTATAAATTCAAACGGTCTACGAGGTGTATCGACAGAGTCCATAGTTAGCAAAGTTGAGATCACGTGTCGAGTAATTTCAGTTATTCACAAACAGCTTTTATAGCTCCGTACTTATCCAACATTGTAAACATAAACATCTTTTAGCATTTGCCAACAATTAGAGCTATAATTGATGACACTAATACAAAATGCTCTCAGATGATACTAAGTAAATCATTAGTATAATTAAACACAAAAGACTTCTGTGGACGTCGCTTTTAATAGAAGGATATTTATCTTTTTAAACGAGCACACTTTGCGGACTTTTTTTTCGTGAAAAATGAATATCTTCTATCTTTTGTTATATAATAACTGAATATAAAATGCTTTATTTATGAGCGATCTTAATTTTCTTTTCAGCAAAAGATAGCTTCTTAATTATGATAATTTAACTGTTAATAGAATAGAAAATATATAATGCCCGTATTATACACATATGTATATGTATATGTATATGTATATGTATACGTATACGTATATGTATATGTATATGTATATGTATATGTATATGTATATGTGTATATATATATATGTATATATATATATATATATATGTATATGTATATGTATATGTAATATTTATCTATATATATAAAAATGGTTTGTGTATGCTTCAAAAATTCGAAAACTAGCCTATGGATTGACTTGAAATGTTTACACAACATTGCATTTAAACAGAGGAATAATCTTATATACTTCTTTTCTCGAAATTCCAACGGAAACCGATTTATATATATAAAATATATATATAACTTTCATACGTAGACAGTTGTTATGGCAACCGTGGAACGTTGCTGACTGTGCCACAGCGAAGCTCTCTGGTTTCAGCTGGTTACTAATAAAAAATATATTATATGTGACGAGTTTTTTTAAACATTGTGGCATCTGTCATCGTAGTTGTCTTTTCGTAATGATATATGATGACAATTAAATGAAATTTTATATTTACACCCTCAAAGAGTTTTATAGAGTGTATTTAATTAATGAGATAATTTAATTACTCTCATCATTAGTATATCACCCCAATACCGAAAATATATTGAACGCCTCTCGTATTAAAATGCCTTCGATGATCGTCTCACTATACGAGTATCAACCTACACCGCATCATTACTTATCATGTGTGACAAACATTTTAAGTAATATCGCGGTATTAATTAAGCCAGAATGGGATCAGAGAAATGTTTAAGCTTCCGGTTCAAATAAGGGTACGTTTGCAGTGATGGAGGGAAGAATTCAACTTTTTCATTATGTTAAGACCGACAGACGGGTTGACGGTCTACTTGATGGTAGGTGGTTACCGTTGCCTATAATACAACCATGGAAGGATTAAGGATAAGTGATAAGGAAGGTATAAAACACAAACGCACAAAAGGGGTGGTTACTGTCGCCTGACGGGCTACCCAAGTGACTGCAAAGTGCAGTATGCCCTGTAACTAGTTAAAATATAGATTCAAACCAGAGCCAATTATGAAAAGTTAATTTTCAAAGTTTGCCCTGCCGGGAATCGAACCCAGGCCCTTAGATAGAATATAGTAATATACCATGTGTGGACTATATCCGTACTTCCGTACAAATATTATAAATGCGAAAGTATGTTTGGACTAGCTGGTGCCCGTGACTTCGTCCGCGTTGAACGATGAAAGGTGCCCTATGTCTTTCTGTTGTCTCAGACAACGTGTATGCAAAATTTCATGGTGATCGGTTCAGTAGTTTTTGCGTGAAAGAGTTACAAACATCCAAACATACTTACGCATTAATAATATTAGTAAGATGTTACAAACATCCAAACATACTTACGCATTTATAATATTAGTAAGATGTTACAAACATCCAAACATACTTACGCATTTATAATATTAGTAAGATGTTTGGATGGATGTTTGTAACTCTTTCACGTAAAAACTACTGAACCGATCACTATGAAATTTTGCATACACATTGTCTGGTACACCAGAAAGGACATAGGGTACCTTCCATCTAAAAAAAAGGACTGTTCCCGAGGGTTAAATAAAAAATAAAAAACTAACGCCCGGCCAAAGTTTAAATAAAAAAAATATCAATATAATTTCTCTAATATTACAACTTAGGTAAAACGTAAAATAAACATCGCTTTATATCGGCACCGACCTGCCTTTTACAGCCAGCTTAAATTTCTAAGTCCATTAGAGTTGTAGGCTCTTAACTTGAAGTCGGCATTAAACTTACGTCAAAACTTAAACCGACTAAGTAAGGAGTCATGCTGTGGTAATAATTTTTAATTATGAATGATGTAGTTTCAAACATCATTATTTATGTCGTGCGAATGGGAAATTATTATATTGAAATATTATATTTTAACATACATACCTTATTAACCTTAATAACTTAACAACATAGTATTATAAAGTCCTCATTTTGATATGTCTGTCTGTCTGTATGTATATATGCATGCTTCGTATTGTTCCATAACGAACGTAACTAAAGATAAGTTTTATTATGTTTGATTTCTTTTTTAATAATAATATATAATAAGTACCTAAAGTAAATGTTTTTATTAAGTTTTTTTTTAATGTTAAGGTCGACAGATAGGCTGACGGTCCACTTTATGGTAAGTACCGTGGCTACCGTCGCCTATAACACAAGCAACGCCACAGGCGTTGGATATGGGGTAATAAGCACGAGCACATTTACTCACTCATCGAAACACAACAGCACATATGCTGTTATTTCAAGTTGGAATTCTGTAAGGGGGTGGTTACTGCCGCCAGACCGGCTGCCCAAATGAAAGCGAATGGCAGTGTGCCCTGTAACTACTTGCAAGATAGTTTCAAACACGAGTCAATTATAAAAGTTCATTTTCAAAGTTGGCCCTGCCGGGAATCGAACCAGGAACCCTGCATTAAATCGAGCAACACTCGATCAAGGGGATGTAAAGTTATATGTAGTAACTTTTATATTTATAATTATTTTACTTAGTTTTTTTTTTTTTTAAATTTAATTTATGTTTCGTGCAAAACTTAATTGAAGACGTGAATTTTGAGTTTTGAGTAAATCGAGGTGAAAGTTTTTTTTTAATTTTTGAGATAAGTCGCCACTGAACTGAATTTTATACTAAATTATGATGAAAAGTTGTGTAAACAACCTAAAATATTAATGGTATGATAGCAATTAAACATTTGTATTTTTTTTTTTTATTATTTAATTTAAAAAAAAAGTGAACCTTCTTCCATTAACAAAAGTAAACTTTTCTGCACTTTTTGCTTGTTAAAATAACAACCTTTTTCAACATTCTATTTTCCAACATTCTATCTTAAGTATATGTAATCATTTATATGGACATATTACCTTCATCAACGTAAAAAAAAACCAAAAAAAAAAAAAATCAAAAAAATGCGACACATCACCTTCATCCACTCACGTCTTCAATTGTTAGTTCATAATCACAACACGTCAATGGTTTTTATTATACTTAATTCAATCTAAGAAAACAGAATTAAGTATTTGTTTTGCAAATAATTTATATTCACAAAACTAATACAAACTTCAGTTGGATTTTATGTTGTCGTTTTAGCTAACGTTATAATGTTAGATATCTTATTATTATGTGACACTACCGAGGGAATAAGGTATACATAACATAGTGGTTGGTAATTTCTTATCGACATCCGCTGTCTTAAACTTTTAGTTTCTATCAATGTTTATTTATTCTTCAATTTCTATTTTGACAGCATTACTAAATGACATTGCCACCATAGACCAACAAAAAAAATCACTTCCTCAAAATCAATCTGATTCGCATATTGATTTTTGTAAGTTAAAATCTGGCGTCATGTAGGTAGGACTTGTTGGTTGATCGTGTTGCTCGGCGGGATTAACGAAATTAGTAGTCTTGGTTTGCTAAAATAATAATAATAATAACAAAAAAAAAAACTAACTCACTAAACAGCTACCTAATAAATAAAATGTTATTTTATAAAACGTGTAACAAAAAGGCTTTATTATTATTATTATTTGCTATGGAAATTATTTCACTGTGTAACCAGATATAAAAAACTCAATTCTATTGAGAGAGACTGTCTGTCGTAAGGTGCCCAGAGATGGCCGGCGTACCGTCACTCGGGTACGCCGAGGTTACGAAAGGGAGCGTAACCCCGCGTTCGTTAGCCGTGGCGGGGCACCGATGTCGTGTCATAACGTCTCCGCGACTCCGCCCATCAACGGCTGCGCTACAAAGTCGTTGGGCTTTAGCCGGTAGGGGTCAGGCATAACCCCGCAGTGTCCCCTACGCTAGGTATCCATGAGGATTTCCCAAAGTTATAGAAAGGGGATATATGTAGGAGTAAGGATTACATAAATAAAGCTTCTAATACATTTTAACGGTTTATTAATTAATATTTTTATACAAATAATTCATAGCATTTGTAATATACACGACAATGACACACTTTAACAAGAATTTTTTATCTAACAGAAGAATTAAACGTAATTTATCATTAATAACTTACATACATGTATGGGAAAAATCTAAATTTACGGCCATATAATAATATTGCTTATGTAGTGATAACGTTATTAGTTATATTATACAATATTTACAAGCTCATATTTTATACATACTTATACCATTTATGAGAAGCAATTCGAATTCCTCAGACACCACTATTTAAAAAAAAAATAGACATTATATAAAAATGTATTGTATATTATAAATTACAAAGCAATTGAGAATAATTAATTTAAATATATTGAAATGAAAAAAATATTTAAAATAATGAAATTTATAAATAACAAAATCATTGAATTTGTATCGATGACATATTAAGCTGTCCGCCACCTATACATCAATTAAATAATAAAAATTAACAACTCTCTTGATAGACATCTAATCTACACAACATTTAACAATTAATTTAGAACTACTTTCGAAAGTATAAATTTAACAATTCTTTCGTATCATAGAGAGTAGAGGTAAGGACCAACTATGTACCTTAGAACATTTCGGTCGACTACCATTAAATAGGAGGCGCTGTAGTAGCATTGGGGTGTGGAACTAATGATATACTGGTACAGTAGGGGTAAGAAAAGGTGCGGGGCACCGATGTCGTGTCATAACGTCCCCGCGACCCCGTCCATCAACAGCCGCGCTAGAAAGTCCTTGGGTTTTAGTGTCCCCTAAACTGCCGGGTCTACAAGAGGATTTTTTAACGTTTTAAAAAAAGGTGATAAGAAAAGGTTCGTCATCTTAAAGTCGAAATTTGCTTGCACCAGGCATGTCAATTTATCAGGCATGTCAATATTTCATTTCAAACGTCTGTAAGTTGTCTACTTAGTGCTTTAGTTTCAAAAGTCACTAAGAGTCCTACGACTTGATAAGTAAACTAATTTGAAAACTGAAGAAGGTTTTCGTACCCCTACTGTACATAGTTTTTTGAAGCAAATCAAATTACTCCTAGAAAATTGGGGGTTATTAAAGAGTTTATCATAATCTGTTTTCGCAAATGCCTTATTTTTATTTACAACACAATTCACAGACAATCAATGTTTTGACTTACAAATTACGACAAGATTTACAATAAGATTCAAGTTACATTTAATACATTTAATCTAAATTCAATAACACTTAATTTTACGTATTTGTTTTCCCCTTTTATGCAAATTAAATTAACAACTATTCTAATCCTAGTATAGAGTGAAATGACAGATCTAATAGTCATGCGAATAAAATTTGACTTCAATACCTCCACCATGAGTTATAATGACCGCACTCGCTAGCGAGGGCGTAAAAAAATTATATGAAAAATCGTCAACTGTCGATGTCAAATTGACAATTTTCCATATAATTACGCTAGCGAGTGCGGTCATTGTAAACTCATGGTAAAGGTACAAGTTCAAGTATTAATAAGTTGACTTGGTATGGAGGAGTTAAAGAATTTCTATGGACGAGTCTCAGATCAAATAAGAAATATAGACAGAACGTTTTTGGACAACATAGTGAAGTCGGTTTTATAAACATGTGTGCGAAGGCCGTTTACTGTATTGAGATTTTGTGTATTTAGCTTAAAATTAATATTTGTTTAATTTTAATGGAAATATTCATTTCCAAGTATACTTATTGTGTGAAATGTGATTTATATTTTTTCACTACGCAATTCGACATTTTCACTAGTAAATATTTTAATAAGGCGAGGCGTAATTTGATTGTATTTGTGTGCGTGTAACCATGTATGCACACGGCTAAGGCCAGCGACAGGGCTAAACTGTCTTTAGTTCTTATTTTATCTGAGGGAAAAACAAAAGTGCTTCATAAGGGCCGGCTCACGTTGGAGCACGGCACGGCAAAGTATTAAAAAAAAAAGTATTTTGTACCATATATAAAGGCTGTCTATATATATTTAAAATTAATATTTCATTGTATTATGCGACTGCGGAATGCCGCAGAAAGCCGATTGTTTCCGTAGCATAATACAATGAAATTTGAAATATATTAAAAGCAGTTAAGGTTCAAAATACTATGAAAAAGTATAAATACTTTGCCGTGCCGTCCTCCAATTCGAGCTTTCCCTAAATCAAACAAATCAAATAACTGTACATTTACTTGTCACACTGTACATTTGTCTAAGCTATTACTTCTACTAATGTAAATATAACTAATCCTTTGTGTCTTGCTTGAATAAAATTCTTTCATTCTTTCTTTCTTAATCCAAAATTGTAGATTCTAATATTAAGGTATTATATTATCCCACATGTAAGAGTAATATCTTTAATTTTTTTTAGCGGCCTTTGTCTAAAATACTATATTTATATCAATCAAATACTATAACTGTTGAACACAACCGCATCAGATCTGTCACTTCAAAACAAACTTTATTACAATATCACATTGATTAGTTTAGAAAATACTAAACAGCTTCTAACACCGTCTCAACAGTTAGCATTGTAATCTAATATTTACATGACTAATTTTCAATTTAATACTGGCATGGTTTTCAATATTGTCTAAGTATTATGTATTCACACGTGGTACTAAATACTATTTAAAGAGCCCTTAACAAAAATAGTTCGTACAAATTTATTAACTAAAAAAAACGACAACAACATACCTAAGCAAAATATAATCAAGTGCGAGTAGGATACACAAGTTTTTGGAGATATAAGTTTTTTTTAATGTTAAGGTCAACATATAGGCTTGATGTCCACTTGATGGTAGATGGCTACCTTAGCCACAGGCAACGCCATATGTGTTGCAAGTGCGCTGCCGACCATAGTGTGATTGAATATAGGAAAATGGGCTCTATTAGTAATTAATTAAATTTAGTAGCACTACTAATTAAAAAGGTTTAACCACAAAGGGAGATATTAACTGTTTCGTCACAGCCTCAAATAAAATTTCGTCTTTTCTAATGTGCTTATTAAGCGACGGTCACCACACACCAACCAGCACTTAGTTCTAATAAAATAATATTCCCTTTTAAATAATATTCTGGGAACTGGTGGCAGTTTTATTGTAACTGCAATTTTATTTAAAAACATGTTACATTGCATGCTTGTCCCTAGTAAGCTACTAAATGTTCCTAATTCGTGACAGATCTATATCATAGCAGTTGCTTTTATTTTTTAAAATTCATTTAAAGAAAAAATCAGTATTTAAGTTGAATTATATTTTGTACAAAATTTCCCGCCTTTTAATATAATAAATTAGACGCGGTAATTAAAGCCTCGTTTTCTTTGAATGGATTTCTTTGAAACATGAATTAATTTGTCAGCAAAAAGAAAATTAATTTAAATATTCTTTGAAATTACATAAAACATTAAGGATAAGTAGATCAACATACAATATTAATATAGGTACCTAATGTATATATATGTCTTGAAAAATTGTTGGCTTTTATAGAACACGAGGCTTCAAAATAAAAATAAAAAAAAAAAACTATACATTATATACTATGAAATTTTTTACAACAATTACACATTTTTAAAAATCTATTATTCTTTATTCAATATTTTAATAATTATTATTGCTATTCATAATGTTACTAACGAAGAATAAAATTTGAGCAACTATTTGATACAACCTTAATTTTATTATTATAAATATTATAATATTAGCGAAACAGAAAAAAATATATAAGTTAAAATGTTTTAGTTATTTTCTTAGAAAAAATAAATTAAAATTCTAAATTACCGAAAAGCCATAACTTTAATGAAAAAACTAATCCAACACTGTTTTCAAAAACAATTTAGTAATATCAATAAAAAAAAAATTAAGTAGGTATGTCTTACGAACATCAATCTACTAAAACTATGGATATCGCATGCCATACAAAACACTACGAACTTTATGGAACATTTAAAAATTACATATGCGTAGAGCATGAACTCTGACATGTGTCATTTAAAACCAACCAAACATCTGTCATTTAAAGAAAATGTGACATTACGTCAACACATTGGAGTTTAAAATGAATAGTAGAACTTGGTAGTTACTACCTTTTACCATCGACGCGCGAAGGCAAGATACCGCCATGATTCCATTTTAGGCGTACTTTTTATGTGCCGCTTTGGCATTGTGACGTTTTTAGTTAAATTTAACTTAATTTATTACTTTTGAAAATAAAGTAGAGTTGGTGAAATAAACCTTTTTTTAAAAGTAAAACGAGGCCAACTGCAGTTCTCATTTGTAAGCAGAAAAACGCGTGGTTTTTTTTTATTACTTACTCCAGTTCCAACGGCATAACGAGTTTCGGTAAGATAATTTATTGCAAAAGAATGTTACTTCTGTAATATCTTATTCTAAGTATGTAAGTAATGGACTAACGGTGTAATGCTTAACTGTGGACTCCATTAGTTTCCATTAGTAGTTTCAGTATTGAAATATAATGTAATTATCACTGTCACAGACAATAAGTACATAATATTGCTAGTTTTACAAAGTAAGTTCTGTAGTACATGTAGTTTCTGATCGTGTCAAATGACACAGAAAAACTGCTTAATATGTATAGAGTAGTGCGTTACGATCTCTCAATTTCAGCGAGATTCCAATCACTCAATAAAAATTAATACGATTTAAAAAAAAATACTGGTAATACACTGACATTGATAGCATATACAGCCAGTCATAGAGCAAACAATAGACAAATACTGACGAATACAGACAAATGAGTACATAAGACAGTATTCGCTTCTAATCTCCATATATACATGATATTAAAGCAAAAATAAATTCTGAGGGTTATTTCGAAATTTTTTTAAATAGATTTAAAAAAAAGGGATTCGTTGCTCAAACCGCATTTTGCGACTAATCGCAAAACTCTATTCGCTACACGAACTGTGCTGTATTTGTGTCTTTCCAGCATGAAAAGCAGCAGGGCAACGCGCAAATAAGTGTGTTTTTAAACGCATCTCTGAAGTCTCTATTGAAGTACGCGTAAATTAATGGATTCAATGCTGAGTTGAAGTATCCGATCCAGAACAGAACTCCGACGACGACTGACGGCGTCACGCATGGCTCCCCACACACGTTAGTCGTTACGTACCTGTTAAAAAATTTTACTATAGTAAAACGGTATAATAGGTAAGTATATAACTTCTTCAAATCTTCCCTCAGGTTTAAAACGTTACTTTGGTTTTGACATACGATGCAGCTGCCCTATTCTGAGCCTATGTGAGTGCTGTAGACTTAGTAGGAAATTCGACATTTTTTAGTATAATAGTTGATAGGTTTTTTTTTTCTAATTTAATTTAATTTAATGCTTTTGATATTAAAGTAACAATTTAGAGTCACTCAACGATCTGTGGTTGCACTGCTATATCTAATCAGCTGCCCTATTCTCTATTTGTGGTTTTTAAAACCTATCGACTCCAAAGTCGATAGATTGTCGTTCTACAATAAAACCACCACGATACCAAATCTAAAACTTTCCTATTCTAACTTCATCGACATGTGTCATATGTATAACCATGGTAAAAACGCCACAGACATTTTGACAGGTGCTAAGGAAGACAATTGTCGAGTCTATAACTGCATTGAGTCGATAACCACAGCAAAACCACAGATAGAGAATAGACCGGCAGATACGAGGACACAGATGAAATATCTCGTCTACAAATTATACGCTTGAAGAAGTGCTATAGTGGCGCTGAGGTGTGCCTACGTCCGGCCTATGAACCAAAGAGGTAGTTTACATAGAACGCCACAGTGGCGCCACAGTAGCGCTTCTTCAAGCGTCTAATTTGAAGGCACCAATTGTCTTGTAGCGGATCGTCATCACGGTAGACGAGTCTTGGAGTAGAGAGAACAGTCGAAATTTCTAAGCAATCGATGTATTCATATGTATATATAACACATAAATGACATTTAGTGTTTTAGATAGAGATGAACTGTTGTCGTATATAAAAAAATACTTTATTAAAATAATTGTAGCTTTATTTTATCCTTGTATTTTATCAAAAATTAAATGGAGATGATAATTTCTAGTTATTATTATATTATATCATTTACGTGTAAACAGATTTGCAATTAGCATAAATGAGTTTTTTTAGAAAAATGTCAAAAACCTAAGGTTTTTATTAAAATATTTACACTAAACATCATAACAATGATTTATATTTTATAATTAACTTACCAAACAAAAAATGGTAACCAACACACTAGGAATGCACCGACGATGATGCCTAGTGTCCTTGCAGCCTTATGTTCAGCACGCCAAGATTTGCCAGCAGCTCGCAATGATGCTCCTGCGTGATGGTAACATAAACAAAATACTTCATTTCTAAAAAAATAAAAATAAAATATTAATTAAAAAATAAGTATGATTTTTTTAAATTTTTTTTTAAGGTACACAAAAAAGGACACTGACATTAAATACATTGAATAGATATGATTACATTGAAGTGAACTAGACAGAGGCCCAAAACACGTGTACACAGCATGTCCAAACAAAACAGTGTTGCTATCTTTTATGAATGACTGCTCTAATAATATGCATTTAATTGGACAGGGTCAATACAATCACGATTACCATTGATTTTTCACTATTGGAAATTGATTGTCCTCGGGAAAATTCGTATAGAAGTTGTGGTTAGTGATCTAGGTTTGAGAATATTTTTTCATAAAGCTTACGGAGCTTATGCTTATTATTACAGCCCAATGCCAATGCAGTTAGATATTTCCATAGACTTATGTCTGTTTTTTAAATGACAGCAGTTTTATGATAAAGGGATTTAGGTAGACTGACAGTTCACTAGGCTATTATCACTAGGTTATTATATTATAACCATCTTCTCGATTATTGTACTTTATAAAATGGACTTTTTGAATAAGTTTAAAAAATCTAGAATACTAGGCTTGAATTTTGACATTGAGATCCTTTGAGGATCTGTTCTCGAAAAAAATGTGGACTTGATCCACTGACAATATAGTTTACTAGCCGTTGCACGCGACTTCGCCCGCGTAATTTTATAAAATATAGCCTATGTTACTCGCTGATAATGTAGCTTTCTATAAGTGAAAGAATTTTCGAAATTGGTCCAGTAGTTTTTGAGTTTATTCATTACAAACATTTTCTCTCTTTATAATATTAGTAACTAGCTGATGTCCGCGTTGAAAAAAAACAGCAATATAACGCTTGACCTCGTGTTGCTATAACACTTTGGTCAGGCGTTAGTATTCCATTTTTTATTTATCCCTCGGGAATAGTCCTTTTTTTCTGGATGATAGGTACCCTATGTCCTTTCTGTAGTCTCAGACAACGTGTATGCAAAATTTCATAGTGATCGGTTCAGTAGTTTTTGCGTGAAAGAGTTACAAACCTATACATCCAAACATACTTTTGCATTTATAATATTAGTGCGGATTAGTATAGATATACTCGTATAGGGTTCCGTATTTACTTTTACGAAACCCTAAAAACTTGAAAGTTCCAGTAAAATCAGGAATGAAATAAAATAGTATTTCAAACCGAGAGAAACGTACACATAGAATGTTTTATATAACTTTACATTAATATCTCTTGGGCACAACGAGGAAGACTAACAACTGAGTTGATATCTCTTATGACTCTCGTGAGAAATGGGGATTTTCTGTGGTCCAATTGTAGAGAAAAATGACGAAACGTTATTGTTCTCGTATAATGTGATATCATAGCTACAAAAAAACTTTTTTAGAAATACTCGATGTTGGAATACAAAATTTCTATGTCCTACTTGTTGTTAGCTCTCTTCATTATACCATAACCATTGGCAGATTTTAATGAAACTTTGTGATCGTTTCTAGAATTATTTATCACTAGCTGGTGCCCGCGACTTCGTCCGCGTTGACCGATGAAAGGTACCCTATGTTCTTTCTGGTGTCCCAGACAACGTGTATGCAAAATTTCATGGTGATCGGTTCAGTAGTTTTTGCGTGAATGAGTTACAAACATCCATACATACAAACATACTTTCGCAATTATAATATTAGTACGGATTCTCAAGCTTTTTAAGTTCTTTACTCGTATGTCAGTAAGGTCATAAGTTTCTTTAATGCAGTGATAGGCCAGTTGATCTAAAGTTCGGCTGCTGACATGTTTAAGATAATGATCATTTTGGAATTTTGGAAAACAATGTAGTCCTGGAAATCCACAAGGAGTTTGGTACAGTTCAAGCATTCCCACATTGGGGTTTTCTTAATTGAGACGACACGACCCCGACACGGCCAGGCCCGGCAACGACACGGCGCCTTTATTTATACAGTAGGACATCGACTTAAATTTTTTTTTTTACTGTCTTCTATTGTTTTATCCCAAAGACAGGGTTTTGATTCTACGATTTCAATAAGAGTAACTATGTCGTATTTAAAGGCGATCTTATTAATTACTTCCGTACGAGTACGCGTTGCGAGCCGCGGGGAAGTGGGAGGGGCCACTTCGCACGCACACAAAGAAACTTCCATCTGTACACGACACATGCATAACTATGCCGGGACGACACGAGTGGGAGGCTTGGTCCCCACCGGCATGTCGTCGACGACAACGGCATGCCGTTGTCGTGCCGGGACAGTGAGACCGCGTGCCATACAACTTCATAGAAATTTGCAACCATTCGAGCCGTGTCGGTGCCGTGTCGTCTCAATGAAGAAACGCCCATTGAGGGTAGGCCTGAGCCCAGCCGTGGGTCATAACAGCAACTAGGTACACAAATCAGAGAAATCAAATTTTTCTAACAGCTTTTGAGACCATTTTCAAAAATATTCTAGAGCACGCTAGTTTCTTTTTAATTGTGCATCATAAGTATTATGTAACATGAACCAACTTCTCTAAAATAATAATTGCATTAATTTACTATATCTGAACAGACTTGAACACGTTGAAAGCGATTATTAAAACTGTTAGTTCAATCACACACAGTTTATGACTCGCATATCTTCCTTACTGTCTGTATGTTCGCGATAAACTCAAAAACTACTGCACCGATTTTCATGCGGTTTTTACCTATGGATAGAGGGATAATCAGGGAAGGTTTTTACGGAAAAAAATGCACCCCCAGGCGAAGCCGGAAGCGGGACAGAAAGTCGTGTTAGTTACACCATTTATAACTCGAGAACTGCTGAACCGATATTTATGATGTTTGTTTTATTGAATTTGTCTCCATCCCGAATAGCAAAATAACTATTAAAACTTCGGAAAAATATTCACGAAAATCAATATATGAAGAAAATTCATTTTCTCATACATTTTGTATGAAACTGGTTTTTATTCTTCCTGAGGCGGTACGAAGTTCACGGGTCAGCTCGTATACATTATTTAAATGTTATTTATTAACATTTAGAATTATTATAATTTCTTTTTGGTAGGAGAAGGATATCCATCATGAATACCTATGTCCTGAACTTTGCATTAGCATGTCCGACTCCACTAGGAATCCAGTGATTAACGGACTAAAACCTACCCCTATTCCAATGGCAACTTTGGAAATCTGCTGTTGCTGGACCAGTTAGTCATTTTTTTAATAGAAATGGGATGGACAGCTTCCAGCCGTTTAGCGAAAATGAGGCTTATGATGGAGCGAGCTCACACAGAAAATTTTGGTCATAGTTTATGATTTAGGGATACAAATTTCTTTATCACTACTCTTTTATAAGAACCATGAAATGCTCGCAAGGCCAAACGGTCTGATCAATCTTTTTAAAAACCTTCTTAATCAATACGTTATACTCGTACAAGTTGGTTTTTTTGTACACTTGACCCTCTGAGTGTCAGTTCGAAACCTTTATTCTGAGTAAAGAAATTAATTATTGAATTTCTCCCTTATTTATACTTATTTCGTAAAATAGTTACATTAAGCTCGATTATTTTAATATAAGGTTAAATTGGTTAACTTCACAAGTGCGGCAAGTGATAAGGGATAAGTAAATAGGTTCTGACAAATTCACTCACCGAAACACAATAACACTTATATGGTTAATTCATGATTGTATTCTGTGTGGGGTTGGTTACTGCCGCCAGATGTGCTGTTCAGTTTATCACTGCGAAACGCAGTTATCTTTGCCACTGTTGAATTTCAGCCATTCACTCAACTCACTCTATGAATTTAGTTAAGGACGTTCCCAAGTAGCATTCGTGCTCAACTTTCAAAAACATTCAAAAACAAGAATAATTTAATATGTAAATTATTCTTACATTTTAGAGTCGTAAGAATACTCTAACGTATTAAAAAAAATTGGTGAAAAAACTTTTTACATTTTAAACTTTTGCAGAAACATATTTGTTATTATCTTCAATTAATGATTAACAATAAGTTTTTTTATAAAAAAAATCGTAAGAAAATAACTATTCTTATTTAATATAACGTTCGCTTCAGCTTAGGTCGAGATTGGGTTCACATGTTAAATATGTAAATTTTTAATCTTTAATATTTATAAATTTAATGCAGCAAGGACTATAAAAAAAAATTTTACGTATAAAGGACACTTATAGCTATGTGTATTCAAAGTTTCGAAAGGATTGTAAGAAAACTGATTTGCTTGGGAACGTACTTAAGTGTCTTTAGCACAACACTTAACAATCTTAATATAGTTACTTGCTAAGTTTTTAAGAGTGTTTAAGACATAACAAGGGTCTGTGTACTCTTGGCTGTCAAACTATTATCTAAGTTGGACCATCACTTGAATATGTTTGCACCAGTTTCGGACACATTTTATTTCTTTGTAAGAAAGTTTGAGTACTTATAATGTGTTGGGAAGAGAAAGAGCCTTTTCTAGGACGTCATATATTTATACATGTCAGTTTTTCTATCAACTTTATGTATCACATGTGAAATAATATATGTATTAACCTCAAACACATAGGTTTCCTTGTGATTTCCTGATTCCTGTATGTTAGTCGATATTTCTAAAAGTAAGTCTAGACTATACAACAAAATATGTTATAAAACATTTGTGTGGATGATAATGTGTACTGTTTTAATGTGTACACATTATCATCCATGTGTATGTATGGATAAAATAAAATAAAATGGATAAATAAAACAAGACCATACATGTACATGTACGGTCTTGTTTTATTTATTTATTTATGTTAAACAATGTTAAATAACGTAGACAATAATTTGGACGCACCCTAATTTAAACATGAAATGAATGAAACCTTCAGAGGTCGTGTTTGCCTACTACCATTATATAAAAAAGAAAGAAGGCCCATTTTGTCACTCCCTTTGTCCTATTTTAATCCTAAACCACTTTTGTTGACTAGTCACATATTTGCCTAAAAATATATATAGACTTAGAATAAATACGTAGCACTACTTAGCGAGCATAATCGCAATGAAGTTATGTAATTAAATAATTAAGTTAAATATAGATTTAAGAATCGCTCGAGGCATGCAAATTCTCTAAGAGTTTATACTTAACTCGTTTCAGTTACATTTTTACTTTGACCTACTTTTAGCAATGTTTGTAATGGAACAGCTCGAAGCATCTCATCCACGTAGAGCGAATCTATGTAAATTTTATTGCGCAGGACAGACTCCTATCAGATTTATCGGGCACGTCACTCGCTATCATGTCAAGTTGTGATGATGGTTCTAAATTAGACTCTATTACTGAGACTTTGGGTCGGTTGTGGAACAGCCTGCCGGTATCCACTACGCTTATCTGAACATGTATCTTTTCGTTTGAAACGGGTGGTAAGATTCAGAGATAGGATATGAGGGTTTAACATCACATTAATTAAGTCGATGCGTCAAGAGGTTTTAGATTATTTCAAATACAGCAAAACGTATTTGTTTTTATATATTCGTTTTAGAGAAAAATATATTTGTTTTGGATGCATTTTGGTAAGAACTTTGATAATTTGTCACTTTAGAGTCCCACAACGTATGGTTCATAATATAATATATAATGTTTATAAAACCCAATATTTATTACCTTGGGAATTAAGTTCGGTTGCAGCCTTCGCCAAATCCCTGGTTGCCACAGCAGATGAACAGCTGGGTCTCCATCCAGGTGGCGGTTGGCCACTAGAAGACCTCTTATTTGAACCACCAGAACAATATCCAGAGCTTGCTGTGTCACAGCTCACATTCACCGATTTCCTAGGACTTGCTTCTTTACTTGCACATATTTCACCTAACGACATCACCACTTCACCACCAAATTCCGTTTCTTCTGGGCCTACTTCTGTAAACGTGCTATAGTTAGGGCTTATGTCTGACGGCCTCCTGTCGGGGTGTAGATAGTGAGAATGGTGTGCTGAATGAGAAGTGTGTTTTATATGGACAGAATTTAGTAAAATATTCGAAGAAGTACGAGTCAGAGCTTCTCTTTGTCTTATTGCTTCACGAAATATCCTGCAGTACATCGATATCATGACTATACTTGGTATCCAGAACGAAATGCTCGAGGACACTATGGCATACACCATATTAACTTTGAAGATGCAAACATCAGGGTTTGCTCTTCTGTATTGTCTGTGTTGTTCTGTCGTGTACCAACCCATGAAAATGGGCACAAAACTAATGAACGCTGGACAAAGCCATACGTTAGCTAGCATGAAACAGACAGTCCTGTGAGTCATCGTAACAGGATATTCCAAGGGCCTGACGATAGCATAGTATCTGTCGACAGAGATGCAGCATAGATGAAGAATGGAAGCACTTGAGAAGTAGACGTCCAAAGAATTGAATATATCACAGACAAGTGGCCCAAAGAGCCAAGTATCGGTTAGCTCTGCACTGGCGTTGAAGGTCATCGCACACAGAGCCACAAGCATGTCGGCAACAGCCAAGCTGACGACGTAGTAGTTGGTGAGGACGCGAAGTTTCCGGTGCCGGTGTACTGAGATGATGACCAGGGCGTTTCCAAAGAGTGCTCCGAGAATGATGATGGCAAATATGAGGCCTTTGACGATGAGTAGGATCGTGTGTTGGACTTCGTGATCGGGCGCGGCAGGGGGCGCCAGCGTCGAGTGGAGTTCGTGAAGGAACGCTGGCTCCGTACCGCGCCCGCGCAATTCTAGCTCGCTTCTGAGAACGCCATCTGTGAAAAAAATAAAAAGGACAATTTATTACTTGTTCTTAAAAACCGAGGCACTAAATAAAATCTGCTGAGTGTTTTTAAATATAAAATATAAAAATACTATTTCAAAAGGCTTCTCTATTATTTCTATTGTTTCGATAATTTGTTGTGTGTTGTTGTCGATAGTTCATATAAATATCGAATTTAAACATGTGGCTTGTTGCTCTAAGGAATTTTCATTAATTTTTCATTAAATATAAATGAACGAACTTTGTCATTAAAGATTAGGGAGATGCCTATATACTTGTTTACCAATAGGTACTCCTTACATAATTGTTATGAAACAAAGTCCCCGCTGGGTCTGTCTGTATATATATGTTCGCGATGATCTCAAAAACTACTGAACAGATTTTAATGTGGTTTTCACTAATGTAAAGAGCGATCAAAGAAGAAGGAAAGATTCAATTCACGAGGTCCATCCACGAGGTGGACGTCCTACTCCTGAGGTGATGAAGGTTAGGTACTTGCTATAGTCTAGGAATTAGCTTTTGAACCGATCATAAATAAATCGATAATGTATTAGTTACATCGATAAAGTATAACCATAAAATCATAAATCACAAAGGCTTATCATGAAATCATAAATAATAAAGGCTAATAATAAAAATCAGGTGGGAAGCAAAATAATATAAAGTTTACATATTAGTTACATTGATGGTATTTACAATAAATGATTTTATTTAGAAGAGTAAAAGCCTCTTTCACCAAATACATGTAAACTGTTCATAAGTTACTTTTAGAAATAATTTTATAGGCGATTTTTTTTTATTATTTTCTTTTTAATGTTTGGGACTTTTACCGTACAAACAAAGATATATCATCTCCATCATTCCCGGTTACCGGTGACTTTAAATGGCGGATAGCCTACTTGACGTATCATATGGATTTTCTCATCAATAAGTCTAATGTACAGATATGATGACGTCGTCGTTGCCTCAGGCCGTAATAGACCCGACGCACCGAATCAAATGCCGTGAGAACAAACTTATGTCCGAACATAATTTTTTATGACGCAAGTAGGTACTTGGACTGATGCTATAGATAGCTCTGTGAGAATACAAATGTAATTAGACTGTTTATGCTACTTTTTTAAATGGGAACAGCCTTAAATGAGGTAGCACGATCAACTACATTAACTGCAGAAAACTGTGAAATTATAGCTCTTGTGCTGTTGTGTATCGGTGCTTGAGTAAGGTCTGCTAGAGCCTACCTTATATACCTTGTCACTTATGGACAAATGTATATTCAGGGTCACAGCACATAAAGTTACCTATTTTTGTTTGTATTTATTGGTCAAGATAGCCATTTACCATGAGGTAGACCTGACTACTGAATTTTGAAATAAAAGGAACGTTGATGTAACCACCGTTAGTCATTTGGGCGGCACTTCTGGTTGCAGTAACCACCCCCTTACATATGCCAACTGTGAAATAACAGAATAAATGCTGTTGTTTTTCGTTGAGTGAGTTAGGGATGCCCCTTCCACTTTTCTGTTCCTAATCCCCTTTATCCTACTTTGAGGACACATTTGGTCTAGTGGCTTGTAAACCTAGCTTTTAACCAAACGGTCGCGGGTTCGAATCCCGTCAGGGGCAAATGTTTATGTGTTAACATTTTACCTTTGTACCTGAGTCATGGATGTTTTATTTATGATATGTATGTATTTACAAAAAAAAGTAATCTATGTATTATATCAACTGTCTGGTATCCATAATATAAGCATTAGTTGCTTACTATGGAACTAGATGGTGCTGTGTGAAATGTGTGAATATATTTACATTTATATATTTATATTTATATATGGTAAGCAGTGCACTTGCAGCACCTGTGGTGTGCCTTATATATCATAGCATGTCTGTCGACCTTTTCATTAAATAATAATATATCTATATCTATATTAAAAAGTGTCGATATTTCATTAGAACATAGAACAATTCAATAGATAATTGAAATTTGGTTAAATACGCATTAAAGAATTCTCAGTAAATATTTACAAACGAATACAAGTATAAAAATGTAAAATATTAAGAATACTCTTGATATTTTTCATCTTGGCAAAGCGTTTTTAATAAACTCACAGTCGCAGGCTACACGGCGCGCTCACAAGCTTTTTTAACTGAGCTATTTTATGTAAGCCCATAATGAAAAATATCTTCCTCAAATATTCTTACCGCAGTCGAGGCCACGGAGTAATTTTAATTATTTATTCCAGATACATCGGAATATTTAATGTCACAAGAATATTTAAGTAGTTGAGCTTTGTCGTACCGATCTCGTATCGAATGCTTTACAAGTTTCGAAACTGGAGCTTTATAAACTGTTAATATAATAGATGAACACTTCAAGCAATAAAAGATAGATAGATATATGTTTTTGTTCATAACTTTTGAGATTTTTGAGTGTTTTTGGGATATAACACATCGAGGACAAGAAAACAGGCTCTGGCATCACTTGTGTGTCTTCTGCAAGTGGGTGATCGCTGATGACAAACGACAAACTGCCTTTCTGCCTCTCAACAGAGAACTTACACCGTCGGTCTCGTCTTTCCTGCACGACTAGATGCTGACCAAGAGCAAACCTATAATTAATCTATACTAATATTATAAAGAGAGAAGATTTTTATGTTTGTAATGAATAAACTCCAAAACTACTGGACCGATTTTGAAAATTCTTTCACCTATGGAAAGCTGACGAAGTCAGCTAAATTTACGTCTAAATTTACGCTGACGAAGTCGCGTGCAATATCTAGTTATTTATAATAATAATAAATAATAAAGTTCTTTAATCGGGTTACTTGTGTTAGAAATTTAAATGAGCAAGGCATTCAAGAAATACTTATTCGAAAAAAGAATTGGTAGCACCAACGGGTGCGACCGCCATTTCTGCGCTGGGTTGTCATAGCGTGAAGACGTTCGATTTACCTAGTCTATATTTTTGTAACAATTAGATAATCATTCAAAATATATGTTAATGAAGTCATTAGCAAGAACAAATAAATAAGTGTTGCTACTACGTGGAGTATTATTTACCGTGGTCTACAGGAAATTCAACATTTGGACCCAAAGTGTTAGTATACATAAATATTACACCACACATTTATACATAAACATAAACTTAACTTTAATTAATTTAATTTATTATTACTCAAGACTTGCCTCTCACCACGTGCATCATCAAGCTATCATAGCCAAGACGCGATTGGGGCTGGCCCTTACCCTGCAGAGCAGAGACGCGCACCGCTTGCCTATCTACTCTTGCCTACGCCAACATTCCCAATGCACTGCAGAATCGAGGCAGCCCAAACAACGCCCGGAATTCTTGTATTAAATCCGCAGAGCACTGTATAATTTTTGCGTATATCTTGCCCACAGAGAACAAGTATAAAACGCAAAAAATTACATTATTATACTTTGTTTAGTTAGAGCAAAAATTATACTTTGTTTATTTAGAGCATATGTATGCTCTAACTAAACAAAGTATAATTTTTGTCTCCTATGAACACCGTTAAAACCTTCGGGCAAGCATATTCGCTCTCACAGACAACGCTATGCGTTCTCTTTCAATGTTTGCATCGTCTTTAATGTCGGCAGTCAGCATGTGTCCCAATTATTTAAATTGCTCAACTCTCTTGAGGGGTTGAGCAATTTAAATACTATTACAGTTGGTGACAGTGGTTTTTAGTTAACTTACTATACTCTGCTATAAGTAAGTATAACCCATTATAGTAAAAATTAAAAGTGAGCATTCAAAATAAATTATTCATTCATTTATTCATTCAATTGGGTGTCGTTGTAAGAAAAGTTTCATTTTAACAAACTTTCTCGTTCACGTAATAACGAAATAGAGGGTAGATATCGATCGTCAACAGCTGCTCGAAGGTCGCGTTTGACCGTCATTTGGCAGCCGGGTGTATTGGAGTCATGCCAAAACGGACTTTATGGTACACGTGGCTTTCAGTAATACGCGACCCGGAACCCGGATAACATGGGGTAGATTGAAATTAAGCGGTCGACGGTTCCAATCAGATAGAGATTTTTTAACAAATTTTATTCTATTTGAGTTCTATTCAATCAGATAGAGATTTTTTAACAAATTTTTTTCTATTTGAGTTCTATTCAATCAGATAGAGATTTTTTAATAAATTTTATTCTATTTAAGTAGGTACTTGACGGAATATCTATGTATATATATACAAACATTCCTTTTAGTTTGAGTAATTCTATTAATGAAGTAAGTACTAACTTAAATAGGATTGTTATAAAGAATGAAATACAAAATGTGCAGAAAAATTTAGGAAATTAGGTTTTAATTTGTTTACGACATATTCTGTGACACACTTCACTCACTCACCGAAACAGTTATTTCACGGTGATTGTATGGGGGTGGTTACTGCCGCCAGACAGGCTGCTCAAATGACTGCGAAACGCAGTGTGCCCTGCCACTACTTTCCAAATCCAGACCAGAGCCAACTTTGAAAAGTTCATTTCCAAAGTTGACCCCGCCGGGAATCGAACCCGGGGCCCCTCCCGGGAATCAACCACCATGGAATGGTGGCGGATAGAGCTAATTAAGCGACTGCCAGAGATCCGGAACATTTAAGGAATTGAATTAGTGGACGAATTTTGTTATCCCTAATCTGCGGTGTTTGAAGTTGTGCTCCTGAGATCAAACGCCTAGTATAAAAATTTTAAACTAGGTCTAGTGCTTCAAATTAAGACAGTTTAAATTACTTCTTATTTTAGTGAAAACACTTTAATCTTCCTCTACAAAGATATGAAAATTTTGAAAAGTAATTTTTACTATAAAGCTTTCAATGAAGGCGGAAAATTGTACCGAAGAGAAGATAGGCCGCTTAAAAATAAACTGAAGTTGGAAAAATGAACCGACTCAGATAGCTCGAGGCAGGTCATGGTTGAAAATAAAACGCAAAGTATAGACAAAATCGATGAAACAAATACAGTGAAACAGTAGTGCAGTGATGTTCAATCTTTTTGAATATACGAAATGCGACCCCTTTACAAGTTATAAAATTCAAGAGAATTTGAAAAAAAAAATCAAAGCTAGAGCCGTATTGAGGTCAAAAAGTAGTTTTTAGAATATTTTTCTATTAGAATCCGTACTAATATTATAATTGCGAAAGTATGTTTGGATGTATGGATGTTTGTAACTCTTTCACGCAAAAACTACTGAACCGATCACCATGAAATTTTGCATACACGTTGTCTGAGACACCAGAAAGGACATAGGGTACCTATTATCGTTCAACGCGGACGAAGTCGCGGGCACCAGCTAGTTTGCCTATAAGAATACTACGATAAGAATACACCGCACTTATTGTAATACCTGTGGCGTGATTTTTGTTATAGGCGACGGTAGCCACCTACCATTAATAAGTGGACCATCAGTCTATCTGCAGACCTTAACTTAAAAAAAATATTGATATTTAACACTTCATACAATAATTTTTTATACGACGACAATAGACTACATATTCTTTAACACTAGCTACCCGCTCCTGGTTTCAACTGGGGTGCGATCACCATGAAATTTTGCATACACGTTGTCTGAGACACTAGAAAGGGCATAGGGTACCTTTCATCTTTCAATGCGGACGAAGTCGCGGCCACAAGCTAGTATTATTATAAATGCGAGTGAATGAGGATGGATGGATGTTTGTAACTCTTTCACGCAAAAACTACTAAACTGATCACCATGAAATTTTGCATACACGTTGTCTGGGACACCAGAAAAGACATAGGGTACCTTTCATCGTTCAACGCGGACGAAGTCGCGGGCACCAGCTAGTAATTAATAATCTAAATTATTTACAAATTGTGTATCATTTTAAGCTTAGGTCCCTTGCCAGGGTTCCAAGCATGTTGGCTGAATAATCTCGTTGTACAGCAAGGCTACTTTGCTGACCGAGGTATAATAGACAACCATGGAGTCGCCAGTTATGTATACCAAGCGTTTTGACAAAGTTTTAAAAAAATTAGCGCGTTAGACACATTGTTGTAAATACGAATTGAATAGTAAGCTTTTTTTGTAAATATACTCTTTTTATATTTCTTATTTTAAAACATTAAAGTAATAATATACAATTTGATGTATTGTAACGAAGATATATATCAATAAAAATATGTACGTAGCAACATATATTTTTCTCTTTAATAATTAATTTTTACATAAAACTAAGACTTTTTAATCATCTTCCAACACACATGAACCCAGAGATTCAAAACAGAAGGGAAAAAAAATGTAGCCAGCACCTATATCTGTTTGGAAATTATATAGTATTTTTTTAAATATTACATTAAGTATTTTGAAAATTATTATATATGTACTTTCTAAATAATGGCACACTGAAAAGGATAATCAGTGAAAGTGTGAATTTAGTATTAGAATAAAAACTCTAAAATAAATTACTGAGTAGTAACGATAAAATCTGTGCAATAAGTCACCGACAAAGCACAGAATCAGCAAGTTAAAAAGGGACAGCCTCCGTAAGGAACAAAGCCTTTTGCCAACTGTAGATCTTACCTCTTAACTTCACATTTATCAATGTCACTGTGGAACGAAACTTTCTTACCATAATTTATATTGTTTCTTAAGATTTTTTTTCTCGTATCCAATTTGCATACAAAACCCATTTTTCTACCTTTTTTATGTAGATTATTGACGAAATTTGCAAGATCTAATTTCATTGTATTCGTGGATTTTTTACTGAAACCCTCTTTCCCAATTCTACATTCAATTTCCTTTCTATATATTTGAGCGAATTTATTTGTATACATATATATTACACATATATATAAATAATGTACGAATATTACATGTATAATATATGTATATAAACTAGCGGTTCGCTCCCGGCTTTGCACGACAGCGGGTGGTGGCTGCATCAAGGGAGTCAAGCACTACTCGTAGTAATTCACAGTTAACTGACTCAATCCCGTTCAGTTAATAGACTGCAGTGAGGAAATTGAGAATTGCCTCAATGTCCTGAATGTTTTGGTTTAAATTACGAACAACATTTGACGAGTTAATTACTCATAAATAGTCCCCTAAAGTCATTGAAGCCGTAAAAAAAGGATAACTTATGTTTCTCTACGACCGCAATATTAGCTACTAGCTGGTGCTTGCGACTTCATCCGCGTTGAAAATAAAAAAAAAGCAATATAACGCTTGACCTAGTGTTGCTATAACACTTTGGCCAGGCGTTAGTTTTTTATTTTTTTATTTATCCCTCGGGAATAGTCCTTTTTTTCTGGATGAAAGGTACCCTATGTCCTTTCTGGTGTCCCAGACAACGTGTATGCAAAATTTCATGGTGATCTGTTCAGTAGTTTTTGCGTGAAAGAGTTACAAACATCCATACATCCAAACATACTTTCGCATTTATAATATTAGTAGGTACGGATTTTGCGGTAGTAGAGAAACATAAGTTACCCAGAAATAAATACAAAATAGTCAAAGTTGAAAAGATTGAAACTATACCATTTAAATATTAATTAAATTGTGTTAAGGAACTCGCAGACTGGTTTTGTTTCAAGTGAGTACCTATAACTTTTTTAAATTTGGATGGTTAAAACTTAAAATGATTACATACGAGTATATCTTTTTTTTAAATATTACTAAAGTAATATTATTTAAGTATGATTAAGACAAATCAAGTGGTTATTGGGTTTTGTGCAAACGTCTATTATGTATGTGTGATTGCTATTCGAAACCCACGCGTTTAATTATTATAATTTGAACCCGGGTTGCTTCACAAACAAGATGAATTTAACCGAGATTAATTTAATAACTACCTACAACCATAAGCTAACTACTGCCTATATATGCCTATACACTGACTGTTGCACGCGACTTCGTCTGAGTAACTTTATGAAATATAGCCTGTTACTCGCTGATAATGTAGCTTTCTATAGGCGAAAGAAGGATTTTTTTAACATGAAATATAGCCTGTTACTCGCTGATAATGTAGCTTTCTATAGGCGAAAAAAGATTTTTTTTTTAATTATTTAAAAAAATTTAATTTTTTTTTAAATTTTAAGTTTATTCATTACATACAAAAAATACAAATATTTTCTCTTTATAATATTGGTATAGATGTCTCAAAATTCATCAGGTCATCGGGGAGTTGACAAATTGAAGACTACCTTTTCTTTGTTAACTGACCTTCTTTGTGAAACTTTTTGGTTCATGAATATTTCACATGTTTTAATAGTTATTCTGCTATTCGGAGCGGAGACAAATTCAACAAATCAATCGGTCTTAAAGATCGGTCCAGCCGGCTGCAAATAAACCTTTCAAAATTGGATCTGTGGTTTGTAGGGCATACTGCGTTTTGCAGTAATTTGGGCAGCCCGTCTGGTGGCCGTAACCACCCCCTTACAAAAGACCATATTGAAATAACAGATTGTGTGCGGTTGGGTTTCGGTGAGAAAGGGATGACAGAGTCCATCTATTATGTATATTTCTATACTAATATTATAAATGCGAAAGTATGTTTGGATGTATGGATGTTTGTAACTCTTTCATGCAAAAACTACTGAACCGATAACCATTAAATTTTGCATACACTTCGTCTGGGACACCAGAAAGGACATAGGGTACCTATTATCGTTCAACGCGGACGAAATCGCGGGCACTAGCTAGTTTTCCTATAAGAATACTACGATAAGAATACAGCGCACTTATTGTAATACCTGTGGCGTGATTTTTGTTATAGGCGACGGTAGCCACCTACCATTAATAAGTGGACCATCAGTCTATCTGCAGACCTTAACTTAAAAAAAATATTGATATTTAATACTTCATACAATAATTTTTCATACGACGACAATAGACTACTAATTCTTTATCACTAGCTACCCGCTCCTGGTTTCAACTGGGGTGCAATTTTTATATATACAAACATTCCTCGCTTATCCCTTTTTCTATATGTGAAAATTGAATTAAAATCTGACAATCCGTTCTCGAGTTTTTGAGTAATACACAAACCAACATAACATTTTTATATATTTATAGACTATATAATATATATTGTTATTTTTTGTTATAGCAAAGAACTACAAATCTACTTGTCTACCACACCGCCCATCATTAAAACTAATAAAGGCTTCATTTCCAATAACAACCTTTAAAACCACAGCCTTGTAAATGTACAGTGGGAAAACATTTTTCTATTCTATTTTGAACAATTAAAATGGAAACCAGATTTTTATCGTCAAAATGTGACATTGAATTTCCGAGTGATTAATTATTTTTAGTTACTCTGCTATCGATTTGACCTCGTTAACAATACTATGACAAATCGAATTACCAATGTATAGTATCAACTCTAGTTTGGTTAAAATAAAATTCTATCGACTATTTTAAATTAGTATTAATTAGGAATTTAGCAAAAGTCTCTCTGTCTATACTGAATGTTTTTACTTTTTAATCGCCGACGTCCGACGCAAAAAACACGAGTATCTATATGTCTGTGATCTATTTGTTTCCATAAAACACGTTTAATGATTTCATTGTTAAGTATTCAAACTTAACTCTAAAACGTAGACATGATATTCTCTCGTCAGTTACATCATAACTTATAGGACCTCGGTCTTGAAAATATATCTATGTGTCTGTGATCTATTTGTTTCCACACTTCGTTGAAGGCATTTTATTGACTTTTTTTTTTTTATATATAAAACTCGTTTAATGATTTCATTGTTAAGCATTCAAACTTAACTCTAAAACGTAGACACGATATTCTCTCGTCAGTTACATCATAACTTACAGAACCTCGGTCTTGAAAATATTTTTAAACATATTCCAATACATTTGGCCGTGGCTGCAGCAAGGTCGGAACTAACTTGTAGTACACGCCACTTGTGGCCTTGACCGATAGTCATGATTGAGGTAAAACCTTCTTTGGAGGGTAAGTGGTGGGTAATTGAGGTCGCCGATATCAATACAATATCTGGGAGGCTTGTTTTAAAGGTAGATTATATCTATCTGCTCACGCAAAAGTGTTTCACTGCTGTTCTAGGACATTTTGTTAAAATTGTAACAAATTTCCTTAATTAATTGAAAGTAATCTTTTTTTTTATTGAGAAGATTCCTGTGATATTGGGATATGATATGATAATATATTTATATTGTAAAAGTTATATATTATAAAAAAATAGAGGTATATACGTATAGGTGAAGTAAAAAGTTCTGAACGTTTTTTCTATTTATTTTGACGATGAATTTAACAAAGTTAGAATTTTCCGATTTAGTTCAAATATACGCCATTTTTTTCAATAACCTTTGCCCATTTTGAAGACAATTTCATAATTCTGCGATCAAAGATGTCCTCGTCACTATTGGTAAAGAACTTGATCAGCTCATTTTCACAAGCCTCTTCTTGAGGCCAATTTTTTACCATCAAGCTCACCAAACACACAGTGAAACCTTTTTTTTTAAGAGAATGAGTGACGAAAAATAAATTGCTTTAGTATTACAACTTGTTACCTGATTTGCATTAAAAACATTATGTTTATCTAGTCATTCAGCAATCTAGAATTTGCGATTCGAACCCTTTCAAAGGGACACCTTGTTTGTAAACTTTCTAATATTATATTAATTATATGTATAACGATTTACATACAATTGTTCTCAAAGCAAATTTGATTTAATTGTTATTTAAAAGTATCCTCTGTAGGGGTTTGGTGAGATAACATTACAGGGTAAAACCCTCTCTATATTTAGTTTGAAAAGTAATTACGCAGTGAGGAACACAAAATACAAAATTTCAGTTCACAGAAGTACAAATTCGTGGGTTGAATTAATATTTACAAGCGACTCGCCTTCGGCTTCGCACTAATGGATTTGTTTTTTGTACAAATTGAAACCTGCCTCGTTTATTGCTTTTCTTATTAGTGAAAACCGTATCAAAATCAGTTGGGTGGTTTAGAAGAAGTTAGCGGTGAAACAGGCAAAGGCGATATCTATATATATATAAAGTTCTCGTGTCACAGTGTTTGTAATCAAACTCCTCCGAAACAGTTTGACCGATTTTTATAATTTTTTTTGTGTATATTCGGTAAGTCTGAGAATAGGTCGTAAACTATTTTTTATACCCCTAAGTGATAAGGGTGGCCCACCCCGAAAATTTTTTTTTGAAAACAACATTTTCCGCGTCAGCTAATTAATTTATAATATGTATAGATATAGAAGATTACAATATATAATTTGCAAAAAAACTAAATTCGTACGATGTCTGGAGCAGGTCGCTATTTTTTAATATAAATACTTAATATTATAAAGAGAAAATATTTGTATTTTTGTTTGTAATGAATAAACTCAAAAACTACTCGACAGATTTAAAAAAAAAATCACCTATATAAAGCTATATTATCAGCGAGTAATATAGGCTATATTTTATAAGTCGCGTGCAACAACAGCTAGTAATAAATAATTTAAACTTAGTTAATAAAATACATAATATAACTGAAAACATATTAAAAACGCCCAGTAATTATCGCTTAAGCGTGTGGAACATAGCCCTTACTGAAATTCAAACGATGACAATGGAATATTAACAAAAGCTCACGTAACGACTTCCTTTTCCCTTTGTGTAAAATGAAACGGAAGCATTTTGGCAATAAGAGAGAATAGGATAGACAATAAGTCCTACACAATCTGAATACATCAACATAAAGATTTTGATAAATGAATAAAACTTTGATTATACGTATTTGTGTTTTATTTTGTTGGAATTAAATTATATCTTTGGCTTGCAATTTTTTTTTTTTAATTTTTATTTATAATTTTTAACAATTTTAAGACTAATATATAAAATAACATGTAAAATGATAACACTAAAAACCACTGAGGTTTAATCTCGTGTTATCATTTGTAATTATTAATAAAATCTAAATACTATTAATAATAATTTAAAAAATATTTCTTTAACTTAAATTTAATATTTATAATTGTTATATTGTTACATAGATATGAAGGTAGGCTGTTGATAAGGTAAATAGGATGACGAGTGTTTTAGAAAAGGTCTGAGTCACATATAATAAACTGTTGAAATTTTGATAAAACTTTTCACACAAGTAGATTATTGAAGGAAATAGCAGATGGAATACTTTCTATCTAGATAATTTTTAATTAATAAATAAATGTAAAAATATAATTTTTATGATTCTTTAGACCTAAATGTATAATCTATAATATATATTTTTTAAATTTATGACTGTATGTATAATCTAAATAAATAAATAATAACTTTTCCATTAAATTTATTGCAATTTATAATATAGTTCTATAAGTTCTATATATGTAAAGTTAAATTATTTACTTGCTTTTTCTCCCAATTAGAAAATAAAAAAGATTTTTATTTATGTTTGGCAGGCAGGCTGACAGTCACCTGCCACTTGACAGGCTACTGTCGCCTGTAACACAAGCAACGGCACTGGTGCTGACCATAGTAGGATTAAGGATAAGGTATTGTGTAAGGAAAGGGAAATTGGATATATGCCATATGCTGAAGGTCCACTTGGTGGTAGGTGGCTATCGTCGCCTATAACACAAGCAACACCATAGTGCTACAAGTGCGCTGCTGACCATAGACGTATTAAGGATAAGGAATAAGAAAGGGATGGGGTGATAAGCTCTGGCATCCCTTACTGACTCACCGAAACACAGCACACATGTTATTATTTCATGGTGGTATTTTGTAAGGGGGTGGTTACTGCCGCCAGACGGACAGCCTAAAATGACTGCGAAATGGGCTCGTCGTCGATGAAAATAAAAACGAATTTACAGCCATAATTATAACCAAAATAACGCCCGTTGTCTTAGAATTAATCATTTTAAGAGAATCCTAATTATATTCGAGTCGATGATTGCCTAATGAGGTGCTTATAAATGTGCTATTCAAAATTAATGTGATGTAAATTCCACTTTCTGTGTTGTCTCTAGATATCTTATCACGATTCAAATTGTTAACCTTAATAATAATAATATCTAGACCCAATAAATAAATAAATAAATAAATATCTTCACACATTCCACACAGCGCCATCTAGTTCCACAGTAAGCAACTAATGCTTGTATTATGGATACCAGACAGTTGATATAATACATAGATTATTATTTTTTCGTAAATGGATACATATTATAAATACAAAACATCCATGACTTAGGTACAAAGGTAAAATATTAACACATAAACATTTGCCCCTAGCGGGATTCGAACCCGCGACCGTTTGGTTAACAGCTAGGGTTACTAATAATATTATTAATGAAAAAGTTTGTATGTTTAGATATTTGGATGTTTGTTACTTAATCACGCAAAAATGACTGAACGGATATGGATGAAACTTGGCACACCGATAGTTTTTTAACTGTATTAAAATATAGGATACTTATTATTATAATACAATGTTATGTTCTCGAGGGATCGTCTAAAAACTTAAAAAATTCGGCTACGCCACAGTTTTTTGATAAAATTTCGTAACTACGTATGTGTAATTTGATCCAACTTAAAAGGAGTGGGACAGCTAGACTGCACCTATTTTCATGCGGTTTTCACCAATGGATAGATGGATAATCAGGGAAGGTTTTTTAAGGAAAAACCCCGGGTGAAGCCGGGAGCGGGACAGCTAGTATATTATAAAATAAAATATAGGTAAATTCACTCTCCGTCTTCTCTCTCTCTGTTTCTCTGCTAACTTCTTTTAAGCAACCCAACGAATTGATTCGGTTTTCACTAATGGCAAGAACGATAAACATGGAAGGTTTGTTTTAAGTATAATTTGCAGAAATACATTGCATGCGAAGTCGAGAGCAGATCGTTAGTCACAGTATATAAATTTGTTATTGCTAGGAAAATATCCCTCCACAATGTAGGCACTGTAGAAACAAAATAAAATCAAAAATATCAAAATGTTTAAAGTATTTTTAAATTATCAGATCTACCCCATTGAAATCATAGTTAGACGACAATGGTAGCGACTTTAGTAGCTAAAGACTCACGGAGAAACAAACTTCAAGGGTAAACTTCAAATGAATGTTAAAGTTCATAGTTTGCGCTAGCTTCATATGTATTTAAAAGCTCACATAAGTTCCGTATACTCGTAAAGCTTGTATTTGCTTCCTTTCATTTGTAAGCGGCTACGTAACTGTACGGGAGGTTTACCACAAACTAATGACAGTTTTACCTGAAAGCCAACAGCCATGTATTATTACGTCACTTGAAATGCTTGATGACAAATTTTCAAGTGTCAAACTCAAACTCAGGTGTGTTTAAGTGAAGCTCAAATTTAAAGTTAATTAAATGTTCTATTTAATTAAAAAAAAATTTGCTACAAACATTTATCTTAAAAAATACGAAAAAAATAATTCCTAAATAGTTTTTATCTTGGTTCTATAATAACGTAGGTAAAGAATAAAAAACACGTTCAGAACATTTCAGAATTTACAAAAGGTATTCAACTTTCCAGACAATCAGACAGTTGGTAAGGTAACCTGTAGTTACAGGCTTAGTAGGTACATTTTTTAAGGTCAATAAGGGCCTCTTTCACCAACTACAAGTAAAGTGTTGATTAGTTACTTTTAGAAATAATTTTATGTTTTATTAAATTATGCACTCGGTTTACTGCATCCTTCGATAGGCGATTTTTTTTTATTATTTTCCTTTTAATGTTTGGGACTTTTACTGTACAAACAAAGGTATATCATCTCCATCATTCCCGGTTACTGGTGACTTTAAATGGCGGTTAGCCTACTTGACACATGGTGAAAGAGGCCCTTAAACTCACAAGTACACGAAACTTGCAATTTAACTTAGATAAGCTTTTCCAATTATTATATTTTGCTTACTACCAAGAAACAGATTGGATATTCATCTAAATCCGTTGAGCCGTTCTTACATGATACAAACATCCAAAAGTCTAAACATACGAACTTTCTAATTTATAATATTACTATCTGTTGTGACGCGACTTTGTCCGCGTAACCTTATATTATATACTTATAAGTTATAATTATATTGTTAATAATTATAATTTTAAAACATAGCCTATGTTACTTATTGATAATGTAGCTTTCTATACGTGATAGAATTTTTAAATTCGTCCCAGTAGTTTTTGAGTTTATTCATACAAACATACAAATGTTCTCTCTTTATAATATTATAGATAGATAGATAATATAGAAGTATAGATAAGGATTGAAATTGCTTTTAAAATATTGAACATACGTCTTAAGTCATGAGAATCCTTTGAACATTGAATCCTACCAAAAAAAGCAATCACCAAAAAATGTAACGTTTAACCAGGGGGCGCTTTCAAGGCGAAAGACATCACAACACGCGAGGAGAGTTCAATTACACCCTACACGATGAAAAACAAAGAAACAAATACTCTAGAACTCTTTCTTGACAACCCTGACACTTGTTACTGAGATAAATCATGTGATCTATATGATCCCTATTATTATCAGAATAAGGTTCAAAATTGTAATACTTTGTTAAATTGCGTGCGGTCTTACGTTGAAAAAGACAAGATTTATTATGTCCCAGATTGGATGGACGACTGTGAGCGAGTAAGGTTATACCCTTTTATGAAAGAAAACAGTTAAATATGAAATTTTAACATAACGTCTCGAATTTTATAGGCGTTGTGTTTTTATTTTTGTAGACGCAGTATTTTTTTAGTATATTGTTGGGGCATACGAGTATGAAGAGAATTTAAGAAATGTCTACACGTTTGGTCTAGTGGCTAGTAAACCTAGCTGTTAACCAAACGGTCGCGGGTTCGAATCCTGCTAGGGGCAAATGTTTATATTGTGTTAACATTTAGCTTTGTTAACCATAAAATTACAATTATTTAATACACTTTAAAAAAACTAGAAAATAAAACAGTTTTATAAGGCACGTACGACGAAGGTCTAAGATCTGTTTCAGTGAAGTATAAAGATATTGTGTTGAGTGATAAAACCTTGCGAGGCTACGTGCGTAGCGCTCTACATAAGTGCTACGACGCTCTTTAAGATCTACGCACGTAGCACTCCTCTTGCGAAGTTTTAAAGGAAATTACACTCGCATTTTAAGTTAAAATAAACCATAAAAGTAAAAGGCTATTTAGTTATGGTTTGAGATTTTTTTATACACTTAATTGCAAGTTATATTTTAATACACATCATAGAGATGTATAAATTTGTGATGCATTTATTTATAATAATATATTATTATATAGTGGGCTCGGTCATGGACTATCGATATTTTATGTACATATATTACAATTATTTTAAAATACTACATACTGAGGTGCAATCCACTTCCCCGCTATGTGGCAGCCTTTTCGTTTTTTTTTTCTTCAGATATTCTCTGTGTGTACAAAAAATCAAAGTTTTTGTCTTACCAAAACAGAAATAGGCAGAATAGGCCTTATTCGGACGGCAAAAATATTATCTATTATTTGCATTACGAAACAATGGGTTTACATTTTCGTAACTTTCAAAAATATATTGAACTTCAAAAAATTATTAAAATACCGAAATTAATTTCATATCTAGTATAATAAATTAATTTCTAAAATGTGCAGAAATTGTAACATTTTCGAGGTTTGAATTCTTATAATAACTGACGAAAAGCCAAAAAAAATTTTCCATGGAAACATTCATGGAAAGTACTATTATGGTATTGCGTGTTATAATGTACATTTAAAATTGTGTTTAATATTTAAACTGCTTTAAATAACTGATAGTACAGTAAGTTTAGCTAACAATTTCCTCCAAACACCTATTACTGAGTTCCCACGCTCGTACACCGTGTTCTTAAATAAGAATTCATTTATTTCTATAAACAACACAGTTTATAATGAATCTAAATGTGCTATCAATAAGAACAACTTTTGAACAGACAGCCCCAATATGTTCGTATATTCATTCCATTGAACAAATCAATTTAGTCAAAGTTATTTTAAAAAGAAGTTGTTTTCGTTACAATATAAAGAACCTCTCCGTCCCATCTGTTAATCATGCGGACGTCGAGTAATCTTTGGGAGGAAAGAAAGAAAGATAAAAAGAAAATGTTAAGAACAAACGTGTTGAGGTGTATTGGAAATGTTTTTATCATTTTAAAAAATTAAAATAATTTATTTCGTGAATTGATGACAATGGAATTTTATTTATAAGTGCATTATAGAGGGATTTGGATGAATATGGATGAAAATCACGATATATTTTCACAACGTTTTTTTTTCCTGTTTTGTGTGTAATTTTGACATCTTTTATTTTTTTGATACTGAGCCATTCGCTATTGTGTATTTTTGACTGACTTGAATATGTATAAATTAATGTAGATGCATTCTGTGGTAGCCTTTAAATGTAATTTGTGCAAGCTAAACTGTAATATGCAATTTGTTTTTTTTTTTTAAACTTATATAATCTGTACACTATTACGTTGGCTATCCTTAATATATAAAAAAAAAAAAAAAAAAAATTAAGTTAAAGTTACATACAATCACGGAGACATGGGCAGTTCAAATAAATTAAGTTCAATGTTAAAAAAAACTAAAAAATGTTTTTTAGGGTTTCAAGTGTTATTTAGTGAAATTTTATTCACCCGCTGTAAATCTCCTTGGTCCGCCCGCAATTTTTTTTCAATTTAAATTAATTCAGTTAGCGTGTCAAGTGAAATCGCCACTCATTAAGTTAAACCGTCTTGCTTCTTTTTTGTAATAAGGCTTTTAACAAAAATCTTCCTTTGGACCCACTCCAATTAATTAAGAAATGTTACTTAAGGCTGCCCACGCACGGTTGTCAAAGATTATCTTCACAAATGGTTTATTGTTTTCCTTAATAAATTGAAGTGAGTACTCGAAGCTATTTTTATATAATTTTTTATTTGTATTATGTAAAATTAAAAAAGAAATCGCAGAATTAGCTTAATCTCTTCGACATTGTGTTTCCTAATACACGATCAAGCCTATCGTCCAATTGGCATGATACGATTGGCTTGATCGAGCCAATTTGACGAATTTTTTGTTAACACATTCCACACAGCACCATCTAGTTCCACAGTAAGCAACTAATGCTTGTATTATGGATACCAGACAGTTGATATAATACATAGATTACTTTTTTTTTTGTAAATACATACATATTATAAATAAAAAACATCCATGACTCAGGTATAAAGGTAAAATGTTAACACATAAACATTTGTCCCTAGCGGGATTCGAACCGCGACCGCTTGGTTAACAGCCAGGGTTACTAGCCACTAGACCAAACGTTTCATTGGTCAATTTGGGTGTGATTTGGCATGAAAATTATAGCTTCATGTGTAGTCGTCCTTATGATCACGTGTGTTCATGACAGAGTAATTGGAATAAAGCTTTTATTGGTCTCGAGCAGATGCTGTTGATTGACGCGTAAACATGCCCAATTGTTTCTACGGTTCTTTTTTCGAATAAGAGAAGCCTTTGTTTTGTTGTTCACGTTTATTTAATGTGAAATTTATTTATTATGAAAATAATAGTGACCCGTTCCGGGCTTCGTAAGGAGTTGAAATTTTCAAAAATTCTCTCTTTTATTTATAAAACTATGTCCCGAATTTGAGCTTTGTAGACTTAGTAGTTCTGGCTTTGAGCTTTGTAGGCTGAGCGTTGATAGACAGTCTGGACAAACAATTTTATAAGTATAAGATATGATTTGTTGTTTTTTTGTCAATTCCAGTGTTCAATTTTCACTCTTAGTGGACATAATTACAATCCTAATAATAATACCCTAATCTTAATCCCACTAATATTAATAAATGCGAAAGCTCTTTTTTTATGGTAATGTAAACCAAGGAAAAAAATATATTGAATATTGAATTATTTGAATTAATTTAAATTTCAACATTTTGACAAAAAAATGTCAAAATGTTTCAAATACTTTGTACATGAGCACCCAACGGATTTTGATACGATTTTCACTAATGGAAAAAACGATAAACGAGAAAGATTTTTGTATTTTTTTCTGCTAATTATATTTTGCAGAAAAAAAAAAATTGCATCCGTAGGAAACCGGGATCTGGTCGAGCATATTACATATTTTACTATATTAAAAGATATTTTCCCAAAAAATTATTTCTGTAACTTTTTCTCGTGGGATATCAAAAGTTAATATTGTTACTCATCCCTTATTTGTCATTTGGAAATTTCCCTTCTACATGACTATTAATTTTACGACTGGCTGAATACAAACAAAACCTTTCAAAATAACTACACGAGATGAACGGTCCGTGAAATGTAAGTATGTTTTGAGTACTAACTAATGATTGATATACATTATACATAGTATTCGTGTGTTGTTATATTGTCTACGAGCTGGTGCTGGCGACTTCGTCCGCGTTAAAAATTAAAAAAAAAGCAATATAACGCTTGACCTCATGTTGCTATAACACTTTGGCCAGGTGTTAGTTTTTTTATTTTTTATTTATCCCTCGGGAATAGTCCTTTATTTCTGGATGAAAGGTACCCTATGTCCTTTCTGGTGTCTCAGACAACGTGTATGCAAAATTTCATAGTGATCAGTTCAGTAGTTTTTGCGTGAAAGAGTTACAAACATCCATACTTTCGCATTTATAATATTAGTATTAGTATTTAGGCGCGCAGACCTGTGATTTTTAATTATAGGCGACTGTAGCCATCTACCATCGAGTAAAAAACATAAAAAATACAGACACTTAGGATACACAGATTAAACTTATAAAATCCCTCTTTTGCGTCGGGCGTTAAAAAAAATGTATACCTAAAAAAGGATAGTCTTTGTCATTAGAATATAGAATAAGCCGTTTTAAGAGGCGGAAAGACGGACAATGATGTTAATTGGTGTTTATGAATATTTAACACCGCTTACAATTGTCCTGACTGACTTGTACGTCAAGCTTTGTTTATTCGAGAACAAATCCTTTTCACTTCCTTGTCACCGGTTCTGCAAATCCCTCCGTATTTATTTTGTTGGGTTGTTGATTTTAATATAATTTCATTATTTGATCTTCTTGAAGTGGCGACACTTATATATTACTGGCGCTCGCTCTTGGCTTGGCTCGCTCTTGGTTTCGTCCGAAATGTAATGTGTTATAGAAAATGTTTTTAAAGTTCGAGTGAATAGGCATCTTCTGGGTTAGAAGAGCATAATAAAATTAATAATAATAATAAAAAAATACTAGTAATATTTAAATTTTACATGTTTAAAACAGTAATTAATTTATCTTTCGTTTTTACCTACATTACCTATTTCATTTTTGTACACGACGGTACTTAAATTTTTTGCTTCTATAAAAATAAAAGTGTGCGAGACTACTACTAAAAATATATTTAAATTTAAAGTTGGCTCTTCGCACAATTCGTACGAAACAAAATTGTGCGAGACGACTACTAAAACCAATTTTTAATATATAATATCACATAAGTGTATATTAAAAAAATTTAATATACACATAAGTGTATATTATAAATTGGTTTATAATATCACATAAGTGTATATTAAAAAAAATTAATATACACAGAAGTGTATATTATAAGTTGGTTTATAATATCACATAAGTGTATATTAAAAAAAAAATAATATACACAGAAGTGTATATTATAAGTTGGTTTATAATATCACATAAGTGTATATTAAAAAAAATTAATATACACAGAAGTGTATATTATAAGTTGGTTTATAATATCACATAAGTGTATATTAAAAAAATTAATATACACAGAAGTGTATATTAGAAGTTGGTTTATAATATCACATAAGTGTATATTAAAAAAATTTTATATACACAGAAGTGTATATTAGAAGTTGGTTTATAATATCACATAAGTGTATATTAAAAAAAATTTATATACACATAAGTGTATATTATAAATTGGTTCATAATTGGTTCCTCTTTTTATAAGTGAAATCTTTTGGGTGATTTAGAAGTAATTAGCGGAGAAACAGACAGAACAGAACAGATTTATAAATATAGAGATTCAAGTTTTAATGAAAGAAATGATTACTGTGAGTCAACCGTAACATATAGGAAAACTAGCTGGTGCCCGCGACTTCGTCCGCGTTGAACGATGAAAGGTACCCTATATCCTTTCTGGTGTCCCAGACAACGTGTATGCAAAATTTTCATAGTGATCAGTTCAGTAGTTTTTGCGTGAAACAGTTACAAACATCCATACATCCAAACATACTTTCGCATTTATAATATTCGTATAGATTAGCTGGTGCCCGCGACTTCGTCCGCGATGAACGATGAAAGGTACCTTATGTCTTTTCTGGTGTCCCAGACAACGTGTATGCAAAATTTTCATAGTGATCGGTTCAGTAGTTTTTGCGTGAAAGAGCTACAAACATCCATTCATCCAAACATACTTTCGCATTTATAATATTCGTATAAACTAGCTGATGCCCGCGACTTCGTCCGCGTTGAACGATGAAAGGTACCCTATATCCTTTCTGGTGTCCCAGACAACGTGTATGCAAAATTTTCATAGTGATCGGTTCAGTAGTTTTTGCGTGAAACAGTTACAAACATCCATACATCCAAACATACTTTCGCATTTATAATATTAGTACGGATTTTATCTTTTCTTCTCGCTCCCTTTTCTTTTCTTCCATTTGATATACATATAAAGGTTCACTGGTTCCGTTGTTTTCTTTACAAAAGTGGAACCCTTAAATACGAGAAATCCGATGTCAATATCAAATGTTCCCTATAACAAAGTTCCCTCTCATTGAAAAGTTGATTAAAACGGCGTCCCTTTGTAGTACCAATTTGATTGTTGAATGAAATCATTGAAATAATACTAATAGAAAACTCGAGCGTTCACTCTCATTGTTCGAGTTGTAGTGGTAATATTACGTCGGAGCAAAATGGAATACGATTTGTATGCGAATTCTATTTACTGGAGATAAGGACTATTACATCATTTGATTTCACATACGAATAATATTGTAGTTTTATTGTAAGTACAGAAATAAACAGGCCTTTGTTGAAAGATAAAACTTTTGGAAAAACCGATCGTTGATAAATAAATCTAATATCAATGTATTGTAAATTATACAGCAATAAAATCTTTATTTATTTATTTATTTTTATTTATATGTATATCAAAGCGACTAATACTTTGAAGCGATTTTTCCAAAATAACGTTAAATCGGGGGAATCATATTATGAAGCTTATCTTAAGTAAAATTGTAGCAATATTTTTATTAAGTATTTAAAAAAAGTCTAAGTATATGTATTTGAATTAATTTATTTCATTTTAATACTATCTGCATATTTCTTTAGTACATTTATTTTTTTATTTAATTCATTTATTACTGCCGTTTGACAGCATTTATACACTTAGGGCCTCTTTCACAATCAGCTAACCGTCATTTAAAGTTTGTTTGTACGGTAAAAGTCCCAAACATTAAAAAGAAAATAATAAAAAAAAATTCGCCTATCGAAGGATGCACAACACCGAGTGCATAATTTAATAAAACATAAAATTATTTCTAAAAGTAACTAATCAACACTTAACTTGTAGTTGGTGAAAGAGGATCTTAGCGAAGGACGAAAATTGACTCTAGCATGCCTTATTGACGTAAGGATATTAATTAATATCACTTATGTAATTTTATTGTGATTTTCTTCTTATTGTTATTTTATTTTGTAATTAGGTGGTGACAGCGACCAGACGGTCTGCCTACTTTATGACTATTATGCCCTGCAATAGTCATAAAGTAGGCAGCATTTAAAAAGTTCATTCAAAGTTTGACGACACGTTTGGTCTAGTGGCTAGTAACCCTAGCTGTTAACCAAACGGTCGCGGGTTCGAATCCCGCTAGGGCAAATGTTTATGTGTTAACATTTTACCTTTGTACCTGAGTCATGGATGTTTTCTATTTATAATATGTATGTATTTACAAAGAAAAAGTAATCTATGTATTATATCAACTTTCTGGTATCCATAATACAAGCATTAGTTGCTTACTGTGGAACTAGATGGTGCTGTGTGAAATGTGTGAAGATATTTATAGATATTTATTATTTATAGTTGGCCCTGATGGGAATCCAACCTGGTACCAGAGAGTCCAGAGCGCTAACTTAAGGCGAACTACATAACCAATATAATCGTCAAATTAAATAACAAGTTACAATGTAAAAATGTATCCCCTACATTTTAAACTTAATTTCCGCAAAGTCGTATTCGAATCGGTGTTGGTTCGTTAAGCAGTTCCTTTTACGCTCAAAGTAAGTCTAAAGATCTCTTTGAAATATTTTTTTTTTACACTTCGCTTTACAGTTCCAGCAAATGGAATATTCTTTTCTTTTAGTTTTAGTAAATTTATTTCGAACCGTACCTAATGTTCGACATAATTGTTTTGCCAAAAGGCTTGAAGGCTTTTTAAAAGAAATTATTTAGGTATACATTTATTCAAAATCCAACAGCTCTCAACATACAATTTACAGACAAAAATAAAATTATTATTTTTGTCATTTATATTTGATTTTATATTTGTACAATGGGAATAATAAAAAATAATAAACACTGAACACTTTTAAATCATATAAGTAAGTTTATCTTAACATCTTGCCTTTTTTTTTATAAATTACAATGATTCCTTGTTCATAGCTGTTTGGTTTAGAAGAAAGTTAGAACAGAAAGTTAAACAAAAAGACAAAAAAGAACAAAAAAAAAATTACATATTTAAAATTAAAAACAAACTATACTTACAAAAATTAAAACAGTAAAAATGTGGATATAATATCATTTCTCTTTCATCAAGCGATAAAAGTTCATGAAAACTTTGCGCTATTAATTTTACCGAAATGGCTTCATAAAATTATGCTATAGTCTAAAATATTCTAAGATTTTGTTCAATTTTAAGACAATTATTTGAGAGTGAAAATGATACGATAAAAATAAAAAAAAAAGATTCAGGATCAAAATATAATTTTCCGCCAGTCTGAGCTTGCGGAATATTGGCTTCGTGTCACTCAGCTTCAACGTGCTCAGGAAAATGCTGTGCTCGGATTTTCTTTATATATTACATTCACTAAGAAAATTGATGGACATTTAAATGTGATATATAAATATTACAATTTCACAAGTAATCTCCATTGATGCGAAGATTACTTTTAAAGATCAAAAATATGCAACCATTTGGGAAATAGGTAACAACTCAGAACTACTTTAGAACTAATCATTCTAAAAATTCCTTCTTTCATCGTTCTAAGTATCACTACAATAATATTCTGAATGATATTGACATATTTTCCAACAATTTGAATTCTTACAAAAAGAAAATTGGCGAATTACTTTTGAAAAATTAATTTTTATCACTTATAGAATATTCTGTTTTTTTTTCTTTTTTGGTCTTATAATTTTTTTTTTAAATTAATAGGTACATAAATGTAAAAATATAATTTTTATGATCCATTAGACCTATTTGTATATATAATCTATAATATATATTTTTTTTAATTTATGGCTTTATATAATTTAAATAGATAAATTTAGAAAAAAAACTGGTTCAAAATTAAAAAAAAAACTAGTCAATTGTTATTTCGACCTAGACCTAGAACTAATGTTAATTTTTTCGCTCTATTAGCTCAATGAAATTACAGGCTTGGACTAACTTGTTTTAAAGAGAAAAAGTTTAATTTTGTTTTTGGTAGTTCTATTCTATTTCTATTCTATTCTATTCTATTCAATATCTAGACTTATTATTTATATCTAGACGGCTCTCCTTCGGTGTTAAGTCTTTGTTCCATTCTCGACAAACCCCTGGTTCTTATTTTGTATTCTTATTTTATTAGGTGCAAACCCTATCATAAACTGTTGATCTTTTCCTTTATTGTGTAAATTTGAATTATATAAAATCTTTTTATTAAAATAAACACAAATCTATACAGTCTTTTATTTTTTTATTTAATTAAATAATTTATTGTTGTTTGCCTGTCCACGTCAACCCGTTGAAAAGGCGTAACACTACTTATCATAATAATTCCTTAACTATTCAACCGATCATCATGAAATTTTGCATACACGTTGTCAGGGATACAGGAAAGGACTTAAAAAGAATTGTTCCCGAGGGTATATTTAAAATTAATATCTAACGCCTGGCAAAAGTGTAATACCAATATAAATATGTGAGGCGTTATATTGCATATATATTTTTTTATTTTTCAATGCGGATGAAGTCGCGAACACCAGTATACGGGTAAAATATAAAGTGTCTGTCCGCCGCTGTCTGTTTCTCCTCTAAATTCTTCTAAACTACCCAACGGATTTTGATGAGGTTTTCACTAATGGAAAGAGCGATAAACGAGGAAGGTTTGTAAGTTATAATTTTCAGATTAAAGTTGCACGTGCGGAGCCAGGGTGTCATAAAATATCATATCTCAATAACATATATCTCTAAAAATCAAAATCAAAATCAAAATAAAGCTAAACAAATGTGGCGAGAATTTGCATTTTTTTTTACCTACTTGTAGATTTCTAAAGGACCCTTGCGGAAAGTGTTATTGATTTGCATAACATTGAATCAGTGTTTCGACATTTTTTAAGGCAGCTTCTCTCTTTGTTCTTGATTGTTGAAAGCGGCCATTTCAAATACACTTACTTATGTTTATTTCAGTCTGATTTTGTAAATCACAGTTTGCGGATAGCAGAAATTCGAAAATAATATTTCTATCTCCCTTTAAGGCCTTTATTGGATTTTTTTGTGTGTTCTATATGTGTTGCTCAAATCTCTTGTACATCATAATCTTGTAGCTACTTAAATATTTTGTAAATTTCCTCTTTGTGTAAGTTTGCTTGCACAATTATCTATATACAAGTATATCCTAATAGTATTATAAATGAAAGTTTGTATGTTTGTTACTCAATCACCACAAAAACGTATTTGCCTGAACGTGTTTGGATGATGTTTAGCATACAAAGAGTTTACAACGTAGATTAAAATATAGGATACTTTTTAATCTGGAAAAAATCTTCAAAACGAACTATGGTGAGTGCGAAATCGCGGCATTTTGTTTAATTATTTTTTTAAAATAGAATAAATGTTACAGAATTAAGTTGGTGCATGCATTTGTTAGTGGATTCGAATGAAAATGGTATGTGGCTACTATAGCCTATAACACAAGCCAAGTTACAGGTTCTGCGAGGGCGCTGTCGACTATAGTTATGTGGCGTACAGTATGTTTTAAACTGTAACTGCCGGACAGACGAACAAGCGCCCGTCTATAATAAAACGATGCGCGCGCACACATCTGTGCCTACATACCATATACGCACACAAGCGTATGGGCCTAGTATCAGTAGTCCGATTACTCAGTCCGATGATCGGCGCGCGTGGGAATCGATCGACGACGCTTGCGACAGTCACGCTAATATTGTCACACCAAACGCACGCTCGTTCGACTGTCCTCATCACCAGTGCCTTCCAACCTTCAACCACAGTTAGAATTAAGGTGAGGAAGAGAATTAGGAAGGTATATGTGCAATGGGTTTTGACATACTCACTCACCGAAACACAACAGCACACATGCTGTTATTGCACGGTGGTCTTCTATAAGGGGGTGGTTCTGCCTTTAGATGGACTGCCCAAAAGACTGCTGGTCCAAATCCAGACCAGAGCCAATATTGAAAATTTCACTTCCAAAGTTTACCGGGAATCGTACAAAGGGCCCATGAGACAAAGCGTTAAGGCAAGAATATTTTTTTTGTTTAGGAGGGGAGATGACATTTACGCACTATCCCTCGTCGACGGGGACAGGACAGTCGACGAGGGGGAGTGTGGGACTCGCCCGGTGAAGTGACTTATCACCGGGAATACCCACTACAACCCCCCACCCCCCCACCTCCCACCCCCACATTCCACAATCCGCGGTGATGTGTGGGCCCGAGATCACAGAACCACTCATCCAATGGACTATATAGTCAAACATATATATAATACTAACGGACCCACCAGACGTTGTCTCGACCGAACTCGTAATAAAACTGTTACCCGATAACTCCATCTATGTTATTTTGTCCAACTTGATACACAACATAAATAACAAAACATGTTAAATGTTGTGTCAATAAACTAACTTACACCGCCATCTGATAGAAACTTGTAAAACTTTACACCCTATATTCTATAAAAAAAAATATATATAATTTGCTATATAATTGTACTAGCTGGTGCCCGCGACTTCGTCCGCGTTGAACGATGAAAGGTACCCTATGTCCTTTCTGGTGTCCCAGACAACGTGTATGCAAAATTTCATGGTGATCGGTTCAGTAGTTTTTGCGTGAAAGAGTTACAAACATCCATACATCCAAACATACTTTCGCATTTATAATATTAATACGGATTATGTGTAGGATATTGTTTCAGTACTGTATCTATGTATCTATTTTGTTTAATATTTATTTTGTATATGGAACTCTGTCTTTAAATATTTATGTATATCCTAAAAAAATATTTATAATGACTGTTTGTTTCCTGAATAAAGAGAAAAAAAAAATTATAATCGAAATAATCTTTTAATTTGGACCAAATTACAAATAGTTACGAAATTTGATCAAAATCGGTTCAGTAGTTTCGGAGTTTATCCTGAACATACATAGTGACACGAAATTTTTATATATAGGTATAAGATTATAGATATTTGCATTCAAACATTAGTTAACAATTACTTAAACAAGGACTTCAAGATGACTGACCTAATTGTAACTTATCTGTTTAGTGACATAGAATGTAATTGTTTAACCAACCACGTTGTTGTTTAATTATAGTTCTAATTTTTTCTTATTACATAACGTATTATTAAAAATCCGCAGAGCTTTAGAAAGCCAGTATCTACAACTCTCAATAAATGATTTTAATCGTTGAACATATTATATTATTTGTTATCACTAAGTGGACTAATATAGGGTGTACCCACTTAGCGATAAACGCTTTAAATTCTTCAGACATTTAATTAAGATATTTGATTTAATCTTTAGACGACTTTAGTCTAAAGATACAATGGGCGAATATTTGTAATCACAGGCCGAAATTCAATAATAATAATCATTTCAGATGTGGAGAATAAGACCGTTTTTATTATTTCGTTTTATTTTATCATTTTATTAATTTTTGGGATACAAACAGAAATAATAATTTTATTGATAATGAAGCTCTAAAAATAATAAGATAAAATAAAACGTAATAAGGTTCCATGAAATGTTGCATACACGTTGTCTAGGACACTAGAAAGGACATAGGGTACCTTTCATCGTTCAACGCGGACGAAGTCGCGGACACCAGCTAATATATTATATTTATATAACTTACGTGAAAAATTATCTAAATGATTGTGAAAACTCAGATGCATGGTTTGGGTAGTTTAGGAGGAGTAAGCGAATATACAGATAGATATACAGACAGATGAAGATGGCGACTTCAATTTGTATTATTTAAAGGTACAAGTATATACAATAATATATAATATGTAATTTGTAGACTTATATAGATATATAATCACTAACAAAACCGTTCAAAATATTGATCATTTTTCTTTAAATCATTTTTCTTTTCTTTAAAATTAAGACTTTTTCACAAAACTAAACTAATTATCTAATATATTTAAATCAATATTGTTAAAAAATAATGTGTATTTTTTTTTTAATTAATAAAAATGAACCCCATACCTTCGTCCGATCCGTACAATGCGCTACCATTCCCTCTCACTATGATATTGTACGTTGGTTCTTCAGATAATAGCCTATCCACTTTTTTACATAACACAGTTCACTTAACTTTTAACAAACCGCAATTTTTACACATTTTTAATATACCAAATACACACGCAACGCAGTTATACGTAACGCTCAGTAAAGTCGTTACTGTAACTTCGTAGACGTGCTACGGTAACGAGCTACGAGAGAGCACTACCGTAGCGATACGGAAAGTGCTACGAAGCTACGGCGCTACGACATCTCTTGTGTATCCAATACCACCTGTCCTTTTCGCTCTGCTTGACATTTTATATGTCTGTCCTTTTCATAAAATAGGGTATCTCAAATAAGAGTGGATGTAGCCTATTTTGTTTGCCAAAGGCTTGAACTAAAATCATTGTTGCCATTTTGCCGTGAAGGCGTTAAGAAATTTCTTGTCCTGAGTGCTTTGTGTACAAAAGGCTCTAATGTGTGAGTAAGATTCATGCAAATTGATCATAAAAAGGTTTTTTTTTATAGAAAATCCGGTATATATATAAACTAGCTCGTTCCCGCTAATTCGTCGTTGTTGAAAAATAAAAATATATTACGCCTGACAGAATATAATGAACAATAATTTATTCAATATTTATTACTGTTGTAATTTTGTAAGGCGTTGGATTTTTATATTTTATAATAATATGATCCCTCTGAAACAGCATTTTTTTTCTGGATGAAAGGTTCCCTATATATACTTTTCTGTATCCGTGCAAAATTTCATGTTAATCTGTTGACTAGTTAAGGCGTGAAATGTTAACAAACATAGAAGGTTTACTTCACTTTCACATTTATAACATTAGTAAGGATGGAATAGCAAATAAGATAGTTGAACCTTTTCAGTTCTACTTAGATTTTTCAAATTTAATAAGAAGCTTCGAGAATTCGTGTATAAATTAAAAACTTATCTTTAAGTTTTCTTCAAGATTCTTTAAGTTATTGGATTAGACAATTGAATAATTGCTAAACTTATTAATTTTCAAATTTATTTAAAAAACAAAGTTTGTTATAACTATTGAATGCTGCTTTTAATCTAAGGGCCTCTTGAAACGAAATATTTTACTTACATTTTGATTACAATTTTATTTTGTAAAAAAGGTAATGTCTTGCTTTTGCGAAAGGATTTATATGGAGATCAGGCCATCAGTTTCTTTTCGTTTTAACGGTTGAATCTTATACCGTTAGTTAAGAAGAAATTATAGGTTTTGTTGGGAATATATCGTGTAATTTAGTGATGGAGTTTTGTACATATTTAAGTTCGAAAGTATTAAAATACTGTGAATTTGCCAAATACAATTCATCATTATCATATTTATTTATGTAAACTGTAAACTTTACAATCTCAATTTTATAAATCTGAAATATTCACAGAAAATTATTGAATTTAAGAAAGACTTTTATTACCAAATTCTCCGATGTGTAAGTTAAATAAAAAACGATGGCTTCATTTTGAACGATTTCCTTCATATTATTACGGTTTATGTTATACGAAAAAAAACACTTCAGTAAATTGTTTGAATTTAGTCCATTTTTTCAATTTAATATATATATTTTTTTACTTTTACAATTAATTTTTTTCCACACAAATGACTTTTAAAAAGACCTTCTCCAATGTCACGGTCAATGTGTAAACATTGAGTTTTTAATGGACGCTTGCCCTTCGCCGGTTGCATACAAATGCTATTCAATATCCATTTACTACTCTGTCAAGGTTTAAAGTGAGATTTTTTTAGAAACTAAATTATATGATTGAAATACTAAACACTTGGCATTTGTTTTCTACCATAATAATTTATTGGATACTTACTGTAATCCAACCTGTCCTGTGATTTTTTTTTGTTATCCTTTTATAAAGGGTGTGTGTGTGTGTACGTATCGTAGGAAGATAACTATATCTTCCTACGATACGTACACACACACACACACACACACACGAAACTTAGTTACAAACTTCCATACATCCAAACATACTTTCGCATTTATAATATTAGTACGGATTACACAAAATGCCAGTATTTCCTTTGCATCTTTTAATATTATACACAGAGCCCTCTCAAGAGACATCTGTTACATGTAATATTTATCTTAAAGATGCTTCGATGTTTAATTTAAAACTTACGCTATGTAAGTTAACCTTCCACTTTTAAGTTAAATGTTAAGTTGTCACTTGAAAATGTATAATTTTAAACGTTTTTATTAAATGTTGCAAGTTCTTGGTAATTTATTCATAGTTTTTGTTTTACTATTTCCCTATATTTACTTTGTATCCTATTTTTCATGCAATGTTTTCTTCTATCTATAGTAATCTACATATAATAATATCTATAATAGGGAAAACACTTCAAAGAGTGTGAACCTCTGATGGTGAGTGTCACAAAGGAAGTAAGAGGAAGTTAATGGTAGTATGAATTTGGCATTCTTTTACCATCTCTGAGTAAAGTATCAAGTAGGCTAACCGCCATTTAAAGTCACCGGTAACCGAGAATAAAGGAGACGATATGCCTTTGTTTGTACAGTTAAAGTCCCAACCATTAAAAAGAAAATAATAAAAAAAAAATCGCCTATCGAAGGATGCAGTAAACCGAGTGCATAATTTAATAAAACATAAAATTATTTCTAAAAGTAACTAATCAACACTTTACTTGTAGTTGGTGAAAGAGGCCCTTATTCATATTTAATTTTGTAAGTTTGTATGTATACATGTATTATGTGAATGGTAAATTACGGAACCACTGAACCTGTTTGAAATATGCATATTATGACATATATTTTACTAGTGGCCAGCTCCCGGCTTCGCCCGGGTTAAAAAAAAAAACTATCCTATCTTTTAAGTTGGACCAAATTACATATTATTTGGTAATAAGTATTTTAGGAGTTCATCGCGAAGGAACATGTGACACGTTAATTTTTATATATTAAGATTTTATTTTATTTATATGGAAATTAAGCAATTATTAGAAAATATTACCTCAGATAAAGTAAGAATTGAAGATAGAGCCATGTGGACGGCAGGGTGAAGCCGGTAAAACTACGCCTTCTTGTGCACGCAATCAAACTACATCTTATACCTTATTAAATTATTAACTATGGAAAATGCCGAATTTCCTTATATATATTAAAAGTAAGAATAGGTGGATCCTATTTGAAGACCTCAGGGAGCCTGAGCCTATGTCCAGCAGTGGACATCCTGCGGCTGATTGTTGTTGTTGTTGATGATCATGATAATGTTACATTTATAGAATAAAATTTTATATGAAGTCATTAAAAATGTTATTTTCATTGATAGCGAGAAAATCGTTCTTGGCACGTAATCCACATGACTCCGTATATCCAACTTCGAAAAAGACATTTCAATCCAACTCGTTCGTACATTGTTCCGGAAAATACGAAGTATTTTCTTGTACGGAACACCTTAATGTTTATAATGTCTTTGTTCTGTACTTGTATATGTTTCCAATTATGAATTACTAGCTGGTGCCCGCGACTTCGTCCGCGTTGAACGATGAAAGTTACCCTATGTCCTTTCTAGTGTCCCAGACAACGTGTATGCAAAATTTCACGGTAATCGGTTCAGTAGTTTTTGCGTGAAAGAGTTACAAACATCCACACATCCATACATCCAAACATACTTTTGTATTTATAATATTAGTACGGATTAGTACGGACTAGCTGGGCCCACTATTTCGTACGCGCTGTAGTTTGTTTTTTGAAAATGCCACTCGAACCTAACATTTTTCCAGAATAATTAGTGACAGGACACACTGCGTTCAGGACACTAAGAGGGTGGTTATTGTCTGGCGGCAGTAACCACCCCCTTACAGAAGAGCATAGTGAAATACCAACACGTTTGCTGTTGTGTTTCGGTGAGTTATTAGCGACGGTAGCCACCTACAATCAAGTGGTCTGTCAGTCTGTCTGCCAATCTTAACAATAAAAAAAATCAAGTGTTGATTTTTAATTTTTAGATGATGCCTCGAGAACAATAGATACTTTTTTTCTGAATGAAAGGTACTCTATGTCTTTTTCTGTATACTTGACGAGGTGTATGCAAAATTTCATGATAATCAGTTGAGTAGTTAAGGCGTGAAAAGTAACAAACAAACGAACTCACTTTTTCATTTATAATATTAATTAGGCTATTGCAGGTATGTAACCTCATTTATATGTATATTTCATCTACTTATCACATCTATATTATATCCCATTGATGGGCACCATCTTCTTCTTAATGTAAGTAAGTATGAGCTACCGTTTACCAGTAACTGCCAGTTGAAACTTAGCTGAGCATTAGATTGTGTTCGCTTATGAAATTTCTGGGTTGAATCTAAAACATGTTTTGTTAGCTGTTATTCTATAAACAGATACATCAAAAAGCTTAAGGAAATATAGACCATAAGTGCCCACATTTGTCAACAAATACTCGACATGACATTAACGAATCTGTTGACAAATGTACTTTATTTTGAGCGTAATGTAACTTGTAAGTAACTTTCTATTATTATTCATCGGTAATGAATGCGAGGTCGGAATATGAGAGACGAGTGTAGAGTGCTAGTGATGTTACCTTCTCGACAATTCTGCTTTCGATAATTTCGAAAAACACAGATAAAAATATTGTGTAATATTGTTACCGTTAAAAAATGCTATTGAAATTAAACTCATTAGTTGTATAAGAGGTTTCGCAAGTGTCAAAATATTTTATTTTTTGTATATTTACAATAACATACATGGTATATCATAACAGGGCTAATCCTAATTCGACATATCAGTTACCAATCGAAGTACATATTTAAATTATTTACATTACACAAATCAATTTGACAAATTATAAAAATTACAAAATTTACAAAAACTTTATATATAATTTTATATATAATACATTGCATATATTATATATTAATTGGAAGTTTTTGTTTGTTAATCTTTCACACAAAAACTAATATACTAAACGGATTTTGATAAAACTTTACTGTAATAATAATTATCAGAATAAAAAAAGACTGAAACTTATAAAACTTATAAAGAAACGCGGACAAAGTCGCAAAAATAAAATAAAGAGAAAAAAGCCTTTATTTCTAAGTCACAAAGAATATTCGACAAACAGTAGTGACATCACTAGTAAGTTTAAAAAGCCATGTTTCAAAAGCCACTTGAGTACGCCTAATAACACCTTTCCTGAATTACACTTGATGTCAAACAAATCATATTCTTCACGTAATAAATATTATATGGCATTCGAGAATACTAATTAGTGAATACATTTAAGTATTTTTTTTAAAATAGTTTAGGGGCTTTAACCAACTAAAAGTAAAGTGTTGATTACTTACTTTTAGAAATAATTTTATGTTTTATTAAATTATGCACTTGGTTTACTGCATCCTTCGATAGGCGATTTTTTTTTATTATTTTCTTTTTAATGTTTGGGACTTTTACCGTACAAACAAAGGTATATCATCTCCATCATTCCCGTTTACCGGTGACTTTAAATGGCGGTTAGCCTACTTGACACATGGTGAAAGAGGTCCTAGGTTTGCTGTAAATTCAATTAAGTTCCTACGGTAAACCTGAGTTGTATACAATAACAGCAATTTACAGAATTACAAACATAATAACAGAAATACAAACAGAAGAAAGAAATACATATTATATTCGTAGGTAGATATTCAAAAAAATCTGTTTCTAGTATACATATATGTAACTAAGTGTTTTTTTTTATGTTCTACTCTGAGATTATAGAAAAGACTCAAAAACAGAGAATAACAAATTCTTTTTTCGTAGCTATAGTTACGAAAAATGGTTACGAAAATGGACCAAATGTTAATTTTCATATAGAAATAAGTGTAAGCCTCATACGGTTATTTTAGTTTGTCAGGATAGAGATGTGAAAATTTACCCTTTCAATATTCCACAAAACCAGTTACAAGATTATTATTTTTTATATTAGTGAGGAGTTTCTGTAATTTTTGAAGACAAAAATTTGTGGATACATTCATTTCAGGTATCAATAGAAATAATATTATCCACATGTAAAGAATATCCTAATGGGGGAATATCCTAATGATTTGTTGTATGAAATTCAACAGTTTGAGATATATATATTAAATTATAGAAATTTTTGAATATAAATTATAGAAATTTTCCAACAATAACAAAAAAACATACCATATTATTTAGTATTTAATCAGATTTATGAGAAAAAAATTGAAGACAAAAACTTAAAACCAATCACGTCTTACTTCACTAGAATCAATGTCGCATTTTAAGTATTTATATTCCCAGGTGAAAATCGATACTTGTCTATGAAACATGAACTTAACTGCAAGAGTTCTTGAAACTATCGATTTTTAAATTATTTCACCCTCTTGTTCAGGTTGAAAAAAAAAAATATTAATGAAGTAACTTTTGTCCGCTACATCACAACGTCTGCGCGAACTTTTGGAATTCAAAATTTATCAAGAGTTAAAAAAAATCTTACATGAACCTACTATGTTCCTATCCTACGTGTTTTGATTTTTGCTTTTATTTAATAGGGCCGGGGACTAAGTCGCGGGAAAAAACTAGTACTGCTGACTTCGTCTGCGCCTCTTTTCTTACTTAGGTGTCAATATATATTTAATGCTCATACATTTTTGTAAGTATGTTTGGATGTAATGTTTGTAACTCTTTCACGCAAAAACTACTGAACCGATCACCGTAAAATTTTGCATACACGTTGTCTGGAACACCAGAAAGGACATAGGGTACCTTTCATCCAGAAAAAAAGGACTATTCCCGAGGGATAAATAAAAAATAAAAAAAACTAACGCCTGCTCAAAGTGTTATAGCAACACGAGGTCAAACGTTATATTGCTTGTTTTTTTAAATTTTTAACGCGGTTGAAGTCGCGAGCACCAGCTAGTTATTAATATACTAAAACAACTATGTCCTACATTTATAGCAATTTTGTACGTTTTGCTAATTAAAACTCATTTACAAAACTTTTAAATTGCTAGTTTAAAATAAGTCTAAAAGGTCTAAGCCTTAAAGGCCATTAAATTTATATTGCTGTCGTCTATTAGTTTAAAACTCACACTGTTTTAGGATCAAATCACCTGATAACCAATACTACACAATTTCCCTGTATACCCACTAAACTATATCAGCGGATCGGCCTGTCTTAAACGTCAGTCCTTCTGTTGGTCTGTCACTCAGTATTTACGTTAAAACTGCTAAAGAAGGTCCGGCCCGTTACCTAACTCCAAAAGCATACATTGTTACCACTCGGAAGCCATTCGAGGGAAGAATAACGATAACTCTTGAATAATTTATAAAGTGAGCGCGAACGAAAGGGTTTTTCAACTCTGAAAGATATGTTTACATTGTAACATAAAACTAGCAATGTTCCGCGGTTTCATCAGCTTCAAATTTTGATTATACGGCAGTGTCTGTCGGCTACTTTTGAAAATGTTCGGCTTTCATCATGTAGCCTGATCTTATAATACATACCTAAATAATAATTAAACACAGAATTTTAAACAAATTTCGCTCTTATTTTTTGTAAGAAACTTTACAAAAATAATAATACTAAAATATCGATAATTAATATGAAAATAATTTGACAGCTTTAGAATTTAAGTAGGTACTATGAATATATATGAAATATTCGTGTCACAGTGTTTGTAACCAAACACCTCCGAAACGGCTTGACCGATTTTTATGAAATTTTTTTTTGTATTATTCCGGTAGGACTGAGAATAGGTCGTAAACTATTTTTATACTCCTAAATGATAAGGGTGGTCCACCCCAAAAAAATTTTTATATTACAAAACAATCTATACTAATGTTATAAATGCGAAAATATGTTTGGATGTATAGATGTTTGTAACTCTTTCACACAAAAACTACTGAACCGATCACCATGAAATTTTGCATACACGTTATCCGAGACACCAGAAAGGACATAGGGTACTTTTCATCCAGAAAAAATGACTATTCTCGAGGGATAAATAAAAAATAAAAAACTAACGCCTGGCCAAAGTGTTATAGCAACACGAGGTCAAGCGTTATATTGCTTTTTTTTTTAAATTTTCAACGCGGACGAAGTTGCGAGCACCAGCTAGTTATAAATAAATCAAAAACCATAAAATTTTGATACAATTGGACGCGATACGCTTATGCTTTCTTATTCACACTCTTTAGGCTACCTAATAGTGTGAATGAGGACGGTATGAATAGAACGAACGGCCTTTAATGGATTTTTTATAGATAAGGACGCTGCCGGTCTACTTGGAGTGTAGGTGGTTTTTGTGATGAAAGTTTAGAAAAATGTCAAGAGGACACAATCGATTTATTCATACAGATATACACCTTTTTACTTACTCTTTGGTAAGACTTATGTTAAAGCGACATCTACTTCAGTAATACTCAGAGTATTTTCAATCATAAAAAAACACCGCCATTGGAAACAACATCTTTTGTTTCTTCACACAAAGAAAGTCCTTTGTTTAAATGTTCTTTTGAGAAAACAAAACGTCGAAAAGGGTCTTTAACGTTGAATTCGTTAAGGTCGTTTTTCCTTAACGATTTTTTTTTATCGATCAAGAGCCCTTAGTAAATCATTTGGATGGTTTCCAAGGAGACAAAAAATTTAAGCCTTTGCCTCTTTAACTGAATTTTAAAAAAAGTCACACGAAACGGTCAGCGATTTGTGAGCGAGTACGTTCGCAAAATATCTCTGAAATTATCTATTGGAAAAGTTCGGGAATTCATTGAAAACTATGCTTTTTCTCAATTGTATTAAGGTAACGTTTCGATTATGGCTTTCTCTTTTGCTATATAAGAATTATATACTACATTCACAAGTAACAATATGCCTTAACTACTTGTATTAAAGACATTTCTCGAATATCGTTTGGCAGTATTATCGTTTTGTGACATAAAAATTGTCTGTACTGTTTGCAAAGTAGTATATGGTTTTTTTTTTTCTAAAATTGGTCTAAATTAAAACGTCTTTGCCTCAAATGTTAATGGTTTATTTAAATAAAATAGCTTTTATTATATTTTATTTTTTAAATATTGCAAGTTTTATACAAATACAATTATCTATATCTATATAAAACATATCTAAGTGTAAATTTTTACACTGTATTGTTTTTGTCTTTGCTTAAAAACATGTAATGATAAAGGCAAGGGGAAAAGGCTTATAATTCTTCTGTACGTTAATTGTAAACCACCGAACTCTTTCTTTAACGGCTTGACCGATTTTGATGAATTTTTTTGTGAGTATGGATAAATAATTAGATTGCTAAGGTTTACCACAAAACCTACCAAAGGTTGCTAAGGTTTTAGGTTACAGATTTTTTAGGTTACAGATTACAAAATAGCACACCCTAAATTACACTGTCAAGCGGCAGTAACCACCCCCTTACAAATAAGGGGTTTTATTGCCGATGACAGTTAAAAGTCACATATCTTTCGAGTTTAAGTTCACTTTAATAATATTTATACTCGTAACGAATATGAAATTGAGGATGATGAAGCTGGCATGTATTTGTAAGGCTAATCAGAAAAGATACAATACCAATAGGTTAGATAGAGTATTATACAGTCGTGTAAGCATCGCTCTTCCGCAAAGTTAAATTAGAAAACGCTTTATATAGATCTAAAAATCTGTTAGAATAGTCTTGTTCTGTTTGAAAACACATTTCATGTGTTCTTTATCACTTTGTACATTTTAGGTTACAATTAAATAGTATTCATACTAATATTACGAATGGGTAAGTAGTCTATCTGTCTGTGTGTTACCTTTTCACGCCTTAATTACTCAATCAATCATCGTGAAATTTTGTTTATAAGGTGTCAGAGATATCGGAAAAGACCTAGGGTACATTTCGTCCAGAAAAAAGTACTGTTCCCGACGGATCATCTAAAATTTATAAAACTAACGCCTGGAAAAAGTGTAACAGCAATAAAGATGTCACGCGTTTTATTTCTTATATTTTATTTTTATTTTTGTACGCGGACGAAGTCGTTTGTATATAAATTAGTTATAGTTGTATGTTTAATAAATATTAAAGTTAGACACTTCCTGCTCCCAAAGGACAGGCTTAGCCTAGTGTATCTCTATCACGTATTTCAGAAATAAAATACTTAATCACGCAAAAACGGCTGAACGGTTTTGGATGAATTTTGACACACATATAGTTTATTGCCTGGATTAACATATAGGAGACTTTTATCCTGAAAAAGAAAACTTGAATGTTGTTAGATGCAATGCATTTAGCTCTTAAACGCTAAACTCGTAGGCCGTACGCTAAACTCTAAACTTTAAAGTTTATCGTACGCCCTAAAAAAAACAGTTATATTGGGAATATCATTGTATTCCAAGCGCCCCATTTAATTGATATGTTCAAGACAATAAAATAAAAAAAATCGTTCGTATCTGTTACATTTATAAGTCTATGCAGTCTGTCTACACTAGCACTAGCTAGAGATAGGGAGTCGGTAATCAATACCTAGGCCTCACAGCTTTGTTTACGGCTGAGTGAACATGTGTGAAACATCCTACAGGTAACTTAAAGCGTTTATATACCTGTATACGCTTTGCCTTACTTTGTATAAGTTTTATATACAAATTTATTTAAAAACCGGCGCTTAAAGAATTTACAGGATGATTTTTAGTTTTCGTTAATTAAAAAGGATACATCGTACATGTAACTATTTAATGGAAGGTTAAGAAGGAAGGTTCAAATAATACAATTAATGATAGAAATTATAGGATGGTCAAACGTTTTAGTATATGCGCCGCAAATTGCTAATCCGTCTGGCCGTCATTTTGGTGACGTAATCCGAGTACCGTTACCAATACTGGCCGGCGAGTTTTTTTGTTGCGGACGACGTCACGTGGATGTTAATGTGACACGTTTGGTCTAGTGGCTAGTAACCCTAGCTGTTAACCAAACGGTCGCGGGTTCGAATCCCGCTAGGGGCAAATGCTTATGTGTTAACATTTTACCTTTGTACCTGAGTCATGTTTTGTATTTATAATATTTAAGAAAAAAATAATAATCTATGTATTAGAACAACTGTCTGGTGTCCATTAATACAAGCATTAGTTGCTTAATGTGGAACTAGATGGTGCTGTGTGGAATGTGTGAAGATAAAAAAAAAAGTTCCCTTTCATAAGCAATTTGCTCGGATTATGCGCACCAAATTATTATTATCGTCTTAGTAGTAATAGTGTTTCAAGATATCTTAATAATTTTATATATGTTCACTAACATTTTAGGTCGACAGTACATCTGCAGTCCATGGTATTGGATGTAGTGATATAAAATCGTATTTACTTGTAGATAATCAAAGTGCTATCAAGATGATTGAGTGTAATGAAAATAGTAAAAGAACCAAACACATCGACATTAAATATCATTTTATTAAAGACTATTTTACAAAGAATATATTTTCAATTTCATATGTTCCAATACCAATGAAAATATTGCAGATATTTTTACTAAATCTTTAGGTGTTATTAAATACAATTACTATCTTAACAAACTAAAGATTTTATTGTAAGATAATAAGATTAGATATATAGTTAGTTAATGTTTTGTTTTATCTTCTACCTAGTATAATGTAATATAATGATGATATATAATAATGTATAATAATATATGTTATAATGTGTTTATGTAATTTTAGTAATACAAGATTAATTAAGATAAGTAAGTTAATCTTGAGGGGGAGTGTTGAGGTTTTATTATGTTATACGACCTCTATGGTCGATTATTCATCGACACTCGTTTTATGTCATAGGTATAGAATTGCATTTGTTATAATATAAAAATACTAAAGAAAATATGTCGTCTTTTGTGCTACAAATAAATATTAATTAAAAGTAACTCGTGCCTATATTTTCACTTCATACATCAAAAGTTTCTTGTATCCTTAGGCAACTTTAAACATACCATCAAGTGGACCATCAAACTATCTGCTACTCATTTCCAAACAATCACCGTTACACGTTCACAAGTTGAAACCCGTGTTAAATAGTGATAAAGCTGATAAGTGATAAGATATGTGATAAGTATCCGTTTCGTGATACAGGAAAGCGATATTGACAAAACTTGGTCCTTACTTTTAGAACCTTTTTTATGAATGGTTTGCTACTAATTATATATAAAATACATATTAAGTATTAATAAAAATAGGTGATAAAAATTTTTTGTTGTTGAAAAAAAAAATTTTTAATGAATCCCTTATATTTGTTTATACATTGATTTCGTTGTACTCGAGTATTCTATTCCTAAAATAAATACACAAAGAAAGGAGAAAACTTCATCTAATTAAAGTCAATTATCAAAGAAAATGTTCAGCATCACTCCTTTAATGAACAGTATAACTTCGAGACACTCTGACGTCGTCTAAAGTGAAACTTTCGCCGCAAAAGATACTCATTATCTCTTAAAATTTACTCACACTTAATGAGAGTGGAGTAGCTGAGCCGTTAATGTTTCACATATAACTAAATGATAAAGTTCCCAAGAAAATTACAAACCACGTCTCTACGAGTACCTACATCAACAGAACTCCCCATTTATGGGATAATTTCTTAGTAAGTACTCATGAATATAATAATTATAACAAAATTATATTCCTCATTCAAATTTAAATTCGACCAGCACTTTGATCGAATGGTTAAGGTGCATTAACGCCTTAAGTCTCTGTCTCAGGGCTCCCTGGATCGATTCCCAGCAGAGTCAACTTTGCAAATGAACTTTTCAAAGTTGGCTCTTGTCTGGATTAGGAAAATAGTGGCAAGGCACACTGATAGTGAGTAAATAAGAGATGCCAAAGCCCATTCTTATCTCTTCCCTTCTAGCCTGTGCTTTCCTAATCTCTTATCCTATATATGTATATGTAGGCAAGTACACTTACCACTCATACAACGGGTTCGTCAAAAAATTTTTTTTTTTATAAGTATTGTTGATTTTAATTTTTCATGTTACAATTTTGCAATAATCATGAATTCACAATGACTTTTCAATGGATATTACATGACATTTTGTCTACGAATAACTTCATCTTCTTCTTAGGTTTAAATGGCAATGCGGCTCATTTTAAAGTGGCCATTGTCTGCCAGTGTCAAGTTAATGTCGATTGTCGCGTTATGATTTTGCCAGTGTCATTAGTAAAAATATCAATTTGTAATAGCTTTTTTTTTTAAAAAAAAAAGGCAAAATTGAAATTAAAATCAAAAGTAGCAGATCCAGACACTAGTTAGTCAAGTCAAGTCTATAATTTTTCTTAGTTTTCCAAAACAGGTCCGTCAAGTCTAAAGCAGTCAGGTCAAGTCCCTACGAATAACCTTTTGTATTATAACGTTAACAATTGATTAGACAATATAGACAGAGCACTCGCGTGTACACAGAGCAACACATTCACTGAAGGCGACAGCCTCGAATGAATGAGCCCACAGAGTACTATGTACTATTCCGTTCGCGGTTGGAAGCATGAACAAAAGGATAAATTGGTATACAAAGTGAGAGGATAGGGAATAAGATGGGACATCTATAGCTTCTTTATTAATTAAATTACATGTTAATATTTTGCTATAATCTTTTAGAAAGACCACAGCTTTTACTATACAATTAATAATTACGAAATTAGGTACTAGAAGGTGACGTTGAATGGTTTTCATAGTTTGAGTGTCCGTACCTGTTTTTAATAAATGAGTTAAAACCTACTTAGTGTCGATTGTGAGAGAGCTTTTAGCTGCCACACTTTCTTTGCAGAGTAATCATAATTCAGTTCAGCGAATGGGACAAAAAGTAATTTTTGAGTACCAGGTCGAATACGCTATATTTAAAAGCCAAGAACCAATGAGAAAACAATATTTTTGTGAATTCTGGGAGCCTATAGGTATTAATACGATTATATTTTGGAAGGGGAAGGCGGTATGAGCTCGTGCAGCTCCTGAGCACACTCTCCGAAGTACATCTTATAAAAGACACATAGACAGGCAATTTTTCGTCTATGTGCCAGGCTCTGCATCTTAGTTTTTAAAAACGTATTGCCGCCAATAAGTCTCCTAGCTCTGCGTTCCACCGAGTTTTGTGTACACAAACATACGTAAGCTAAATTTTCAAATATAATATATAAAGATAGTATTGGATAGAATCTTTAGAAGGTTCCTTTGCAATATTTTTCTTCACCCACTACATAGGTATTATTATTTTCTTTGAGTTTCGTTGAGTGTATCTTAGTTTCTATTTACCTTATTTTTATATAGAGGTCCTAACATAACACTGGGCGAATTTTTTTTAGAAAGTTATCATACAAGTTCTTGGAGTACACAGTCGGTTTATACCATTTATACAGTTTTTCTAAATAATCTACTGTTAATGCAGGAATCAATTATTTATTTAAACTAATTTAGACGAGTTCCAATAATAGTAAACGAGTACTGTAGTAACGAGTCAAACTTAGGAAGAATCAGTCATTTCCTAAGTTTGACCAACGCTTTTTAGCAAAATAGATTCCGAATTCGGCCTTTGATTGATGTGTTTTAGTCAAATCTAGAAATACTTAACTTCTTAGTCAAATGTCGAAAGTAAAATAATCTCTTTCGGGCTTTGCCTACTTAGTCTATCCTAGAAGTGACTAAGGCAAATTCGGCCAAACGTCGATTTATATCTATATAAAATGAAACTGTAATAAAAAATTATCCTCATAATTGTAAATGTTAAAGATCAAATATAATTATTGTTTTACACAAAATATTATAACTTTGGTATTTTTATTAATACAATTTTTTTTTTTTTTTTAAATCCCACATGTATCTAACATTTTTCCAAAATGAAAAGTTATCTATGTGTTAATTCAGGTAATAAACTATCTGCATGTCAAATTTCATCCAAATCCGTTCAGCCGTTTTGGCGTTATTGAACAAAAAACATAATTATGTCACAACAACGTGGTGTATTTGTATAATTATAGTCATTCTGAACAACCGTAGTTAATACAATTACATTTATGTGTCACTAAACAGACCAGTTACAATTAGGTCAGCCATCTTGAAGCCCTTGTAATATATTAACTGTATTACACTTTATAATACCTAGTTCTTCAAGTTAGGATTTAAGTGGATAATCTTGTATTTTAATTACTTGAACGATGCGACCCGGTTTTGTCCGGGTACAATTGAAAGAGACGGTAAAGATTATATAGCTTTTGTTTATATAAAATAATGTACTTTTCATATAGTGAAGTTTTTTTAAGATAGTTCGAACGAGTTAACTTTATCCGAAGTACGCGCAAACTTTGGAACATTATATGGGCTTCATCAAGCCTTATTTTTTTTTCAGGCAATCTTCGGATTAGACCTTTGAACCGGACGGTCCTGTGAAGTTTAATAGCGAAGCTTCGGACCCCTTTGACCCACTAGTTTTGACCCGCTGAATAAAAAGTGGCCATTGGATCCACTTTTAAGTAAGTGCCAGTCTGACCCACTGTGGGTCAGAATAATATTTTATAAGTTATATTGAAGTACTATATAAATTTATTTATTGCTTTTAGCGCCTTTCTGACACGTTACTATTAAACAAATGGAAAACTATAAAATGTACAGTCACACCAGCTTTATTTTAAAATTTCAAATGAAATTTTTAAATCGATCGGATATAATTTTTTTTTTTTTAGTATTTTTGTGTAATTTTTTCCCTGCAAATTAAAACAGTATAAACTTATTTTTATTTTTTGCCTGATGCCTGATAAAATAATTTGCGCAATAAAAGTTTAATATAATATTTTTCTATTCATTTGTGTTTAAGAAAAAGAAACGCGAAAGAAGTCGGCGGCCAAAGCACGTATTATTTTTATTTTTATTTTTTTATAAAAGATAGGTTTGCTCTTGACCAACAACCAAGTGTGTAGCAAGGATGAGGCCTAAGATGGAGCGAACCTCATTCTCAACTCAGAAGATGCCTATTCACTCCAACTTTGAAAAGATTTGGGTTATATGAGCTCAGGAGTTCCAAACCTTTGGCAGTGCGCATTATAAAAGATGTTTTAAAGCGCTTGGTCCGAAATAGAGGGATATCGACAAGATGAGGATGGTAACCATTTTTACGTCTGTATGAAAATACAGTATGTATAAATATATAAATTAAATAGAGAAACCTAAAAATACACTTCAGTCATGCGATGCGACATTGAAAAATGTTGCCAAAAAAGTTTTAAAATGATTCATGAACAAACAGCGGATTGCCAAATACCATGTGTCTGAAGGTCAATGCGACCCGAGACTTAACGCCGCCAGTGGATCAGGTCAAGAGTTTTAGGATACAAGGTATCTGTGCCAAGTTCATTCATATAATATACAATTTTAAAGTAGGCAAAATTCACTTGAAAATGTGTATAAATAAAAGGTTATTACTTTTTTTAAAATGAATATTTACTACTAGCTGATGCCAGCGACTTAGTCCGCGTTGAACGATGAATGAATGATGAGGCAAGGGCCTGTGTTATACCAGCCAGGCGACTGTAGCCATCTACCATCAAGTGGACCGTCAGCCTGTGTGTCAAAATTAAAATAAAAAAATAAATAAAAAATAAACTACCTCCTTAATATTAAAAACTAGTGTTGCACGCGACTTCGTGTGCGTAACTTTATAAAACATATCCTATGTTACTCGCTGATAACGTTGTCTTCCATAGGTGAAATTTTTTGAATTTATTCATTACAAACAAAAATACAAAAATACTTCTCTTTTTATAATACTAGCTGGTGCCCGCGACTTCGTCCGCTTTGAACGATGAAAAGTACCCTATGTCCTTTCTGGTGTCCCAGACAACGTGTATGCAAAATTTCATCATGATAGCTTCAGTAGTTTTTGCTTGAAAGAGTTACAAACATCCATACATCCAAACATACTTTCGCATTTATAATATTAGTATTATATTACTGTAAAATTTCATGAAAATCCGTTAATCCGTTTTTGCGTGAAAGAGTAACATCTTGACCAAATTTCGTATTTATAATATTAGTAGTGTAAGATATACTTAATATTAGGTAAGAGTATATAGGTAGTTAGATGTAAGGTTTTGGAAAAGGTTTTACCACCTTCCAAAGAATAGTATACTGATACAGTCATCTGGCTGATGTTTTAATATTAAAAAAAATATTAAAAAAAAAGTACAGTCGCTCCTTAACAGCTAATACCCTGAAACCATCACTGAAGCCGGATAATCCCGACGTCGTCTTTTACTGGCTAATTAAGAAGCTTTTTAAGGCTTTAAGTATAAAATCGGTCATGGTAAAATTTTTCTCGCCGATAATTAAAACTTTTCTTTTACCTCCCTTTGCTTACCGCATAAAAAAAAATTTAAATAAAATTTTGACCACACGTTTAGTCTAGTGGCTAGTAACCCTAGCTATTAACTAAACGGTCGCGGGTTCGAATCCCGCTAGGGGCAAATGTTTATGTGTTAACATTTTACCTTTGTACCTGAGTCATGGATGTTTTTTATTTATAATATGTATGTATTTACAAAAAAAAAGTAATCTATGTATTATATCAACTGTCTGGTATCCTTAATACAAATATTAGTTGCTTACTGTGGAACTAAATGGTGCTGTGTGGAATGTGTGAAGATATTTATTTAACTATCCTATTCCTTTTTAAATTTATGGATTAAGTAATTACTAGTAAATCTACTAGTAATAGTATCTACTAGTAATTACTAGTAGTATAAGATGCAATAATAATATAAGACACTTAATAATTACGAATTCTATAATCATATCTGCCATTGGCCTATTCGTCGAGCGTTTGGGTGATTGCCTCAGCGCTCTGTATCAAGGACCCTGTGTTCGATTCCTGGCAAGGCCAACTTTAGAATTAACTCTTCAAAGTTGGCTCTGGTCTGGATATGGTAGGTAGTGGCAAGGCACACAGCGTTTCGCAGTCGTTTGGGCAACCTGTCTGGCGGCAGAACTCTGTCGCCAGAAAGGGGTAACCGCCAGTGGGGTTGTTACCCCCTTTCAAAAGACCACCGTGAAACAACAGCATAATGTGAAAGGAGCGGTTGTCCCCTTTTAGAAGACCACCTTTTTTTTATATAAATAAATCACATCATACTAATATTATAAATGCGAAAGTATGTTTGGATGTATGAACTACTGAACCGTTTCACGCAAAAACTACTGAACCGATCACCATCATGAAATTTTCCATACACGTTGTCTGCGACATCAGAAAGGACATAGGGTACCTTTAATCTTTCAACGCGGACGAAGTCGCTGGCAGAAGCTAGTTTACTTTAAAACTTTCTCTACCAATCAAGTTGGTGGGCAAAAGAGAAGGCTTGATAGTTTCTGCTGCTGATATAGAGCTAATAATGCATTGTGTCACATTACCCTCAAATGTTTTATTCATGGTTTACATTGGTAACGTATCCCCGGAGAGGTGAACTTTATGTGTACATACACAGATATACTCATAAATAGGTTGAGTTCTTTATGTTCGGCTGTTTGTATGTTAGAAAAAATACAACTTAAATAAACTAGACAACTAGAGTATTAATGAAAAATTGAATTTATATAAATTTTGGATTTTTTTATATATTTTTTTTTAGAAAAGCGAGATTAGGTGGTACTTTGTAAGAGGGTGGTTACTGCCGCAATATCGGCTACCCAATTAATGACTGTGAACCGTGACTACTTTAATACCCCCCTTTAACCCGTCCCCTGCTTCGCTCAAAAATTTCAAGAATCATTTATTAGCGTATGCTTACGTTCTTAAATAAACTTATATCCCAAAACTTATCTTTCTCCACTTAGGCTCGAGTTCACCAACAGACGGTTATTTTTAAACAGCTGTTTAAAATTTAAACAGCCGTTTAATAATATTTTTTTGATCACAATAGCTAAACTGCGGGTTAAACGCCCTAAACATCAAATTAATCATTAAGTTAATCAGATGTTTAGGGCGTTTAACCCGCATTTTAGCGATGGTGAAAAACAAAATATTATTAAACGGCTTTTTTTTTGCATAAATACATATTTATAATATTGTAAATAAGATAATAAAATAGAGAAAATGATAAATATTCGTTTGCCTTGCCCTTTGGCAACCCTTAACCTTACTTATGGCTCCAGAATGTCAGACAATACGTCGCCAAAACTCGAACGCTGCCAACACTGTGTACGTTATCCATATTTTATTATATTTAATGAAGCGAGGCTACATATTTTTATAACTAGCTCATAATTTCTGTCACATAATCAAAACTTTTGAATTTAGAATGCTGGCCACAAAAATATTTATTGATTTAATTAATGTGAAATTAATTTAAATATATAATTTATATTATTTGAAACGACTGTTTTTCATTTAAATATTATTAATTTTAAACTAAGTTGGACTGTGACCTCGTTCGCGCCGATTTTTTAAGCATTGAAAAAAAAAAACAATTATAATTAACTAGCTGGTGCTCGCGACTCCGTCCGCGTTGAAAAAGAAAATATATGATTAATAACGCGTGACATCGTTATCGCTGTGACGACGGTGGCGCCGCCACGGAACAGTAGCGCCCAATTCTTTATATTTTTAGACGATCACTCGGGAACAGTACTTTTTTCTGGATGAAGGGTACCCTATGTCCTTTCTTATATCCCTGACAACGTGTATGCAAAATCTCATGATGAACGGTTCAGAAGTTTTTGCGTGAAAGAGTTACAAACATCCATACATCCAAACATACTTTCGCATTTATAATATTAGTAAGGATTGGGCGCCAGACAGACAGTTACTTTCGCATTTATAATATTAGTATTACTTACTAGTATAGTATTGATTCTTTACTAGCATACAAAGGCTAACGTTCCACCTGATGGTAGGTTTCTGCCCACCTGATGGTAGGTGAGAGACAGGAAGAAAGAATTAGGATAATTACCTTAGAATTTTTACCCACATATAAAAACAGCATGTGAATATAACCCTGAAACAATAGACGAAGCATTGTGAATCTTTTTGAAATATTCACATTAACACAAAAGAAGCGCCAAGCACAAAGAAATCTCATTTATTTTTCACGAAAAATAACTGGAAAAAAAGACAAATGCTGTTTACAACGTTGCCAGGTCAAGGGTAAAGCGCCACGGCATGCTAACCATGGCCCAAATCTCCCCTAAAATAAGGGGAGTCATGATATATGAGGATAGCAACCTTGGCATTACTCTGCATCCCGGGCGAGCACGGTCGTTCACCGTTTATTGATTTTTGTGACCGAGTCGTATGCATTGTCAAAGAATACGCTTTGTTACAGATAGGACATGTTTTTCATTTAAGGACAATGATATTTATAATCATAGTTAATGTTACTTTTACAGTAGGAGGTATGGCCTCTATAATTTATTAGCAAACTAGCTATTAAAACATTTATTGAATCTTTGTTGGTCAAATATTTTTACCTGGTGTTCAATTATTTATTACAATTTTTGGATAATTCCTCAGAAATACTCAGAATACTTGTTTTTGAATGAAAGTTATGTCGTTTTATGTATCCCTGACAATGTCTGTGCAAAAGTTCATGGTGATCGGTTGAGTAGTTAAGGCGTAAAATCGTAACTAACAAACAAACTCACTTTCGCAATTATAATATTGTTGGCTAGTCCTGTTGTAGTGGCAAGGTGTATTGCGTTCCGCAAAACCAAAATAATATTTGCTTGTAAGTATTTTTCTTATTTCATATTATTGCATCTAAGAGGCACGGTAAAATTAGGCATGTACGCGACACATTTAAATCATAATTCAGTGACCTAGTTAGAATCCGCAATAACGGATTACAGATATATACGGACCGTATTGTGACTGAAGCCTGTATTGGTTAAGCCATCCTTTAAGCAGATTATCGTTTCAATTATTAGTTCTCCGATTAAATAGCAATAAGGCTCAACTAGGTATAATAGTGTTTGTGGAACACACATCAACCGCAGTTGCTTACTTGGACAGCCCGCTTAGCGGCAGTACCCAATAACCAGTAAATTAAGTACTGATCTTTGGAGTTTTTTTAATATTAATGTTTACAGACGATTTCCAACTCAGCCTGGTTTACTAGAAACTTGGTGTCTCATGAGTGCCTTGGTATGCCTACAGTCAAACAGGAAATCTCATCTCGCGGCAAGAAATACATGAATATGCTAACATACTACCCAAATGAGCTAGTCGTACAGCTGACACTGCCGGATACCATGAATTGCCCTTAAATGCGCAAAATACCAATATTTTACAGACTAACCTAATTGTTGTCGCGGCCATTGGCCACAATGGCCTTTTCTCAATGGAGACCTAGTTCCTCAAACATATAATTTAAATCGCATGATTTAATAAAACGATCGACAGACAGAATGGTGGATCAGGCGTGCACAAGAACAACCATAGCGTGTCTGTAACTGTGTCTTCAAAAGCAATATTCCACTCAGCCAATCCAATCAGCGTATTGTTATACTCACATAGAAAAGTTATGGACATAGCAAATTTAGATAGACGCCAAACAAGTTAACAAGTGATGTAACTTTGAAAGTACCCTTGGTCAGAAGTTAGTTAGCCTCATTGCAGGCACTCTGCCAATTAACCTAATAGAGGCTTCGACCTATCATTTACATCAATACAAAATAAATGGATGGATTCAACTTGTTTTAAGAGAAATCCAGGGTCAGGCTGAAGTTGTGTAAGTTGTGTTAGATATTCTATAATGAAAACCACATAACTAAATTTGAGCGAAACAATCGCTAAATGTGTTGCTAAGAAAACTCAAGAACAATTCAGCTATTTTTCTAAAATAAGCTATTCATGGAAAGTACTTTATTTTTATGAAGAGAGTAAAATATTGACCGGATATTTTTTGATTTTGTTGTTTAAAATACACATCAGCTATCACAAAAGTCCAATACTTAAAGCTTGTGACAGAAAGAGACGTCTGTCAGGTCAGCTAGTTCTAATCCTAATCCTAATCTATACTTCTATACTAATATTATAAAGAGAGAAGATTTGTATGTTTGTAATGAATAAACTCAAAAACTACTGGACGATTTTAAAAATTCTTTCATCTATAGAAAGCTACAGCGAGTAACATAGGCTTTGTTTTATAAAGTTATTCATACGAAGTCGCGTGCAACAGCTAGTAATATTATAAAATGCGAAAGTTTATACTCAATAACGTAAAAACGGCCAAATTGATTTGGATACAATTTTGCAGATATGTTTTTGTAAGGCGTTGATTTTTATTACTCTACTGTCAAATACTAGATAATTATTATTTGGTCACAGTGCCATAATCGAGTATAAAAAAATCACAGAGGTATAATTCCAACAAGTAGGTAAAAAAATATAAAAAAGTTTAGCTCTTCAAGTATTTAACCAATATCATAATCATTAAAAAAATATTCATATACCCACATAATGCCGAGAAAATCTGCTTCGAAGCATTTAACTGTGAAGTAATCTAAATATAGCTCCGATATACTCGTAAAGTTCATTGACATAGATTCGCATTTCCTTTTGACAGAAAACTCCTTCATCATTGCTACCTCAGAACACACAATTTTAAACTTTATTTACTAAGCCATAAGATAAAAATTAGTTTAAAATGGAAGTTGTGTTAAGCTATTATTAAAATAAGAGCATGTCATTTTGCGGTGAACTTTTTATTGGTTCTGCTGAAACGCTCTTCCTATGCGAAGAATAGTTAATAGGATTTTCTATATTCTTGAAAAGGTACAACATAGAAAAGGAAAATGTAAGGTTATTTTTTTATGTTATAGAATTAAAGGAAAACTAATACAATAACAATTTAGGGACACAATTGTATTTACGAAAAACTACTTGTGAATTGAAAATTAAAAATGATTTATTACATCAAAAACCTACGGAACATCATCTGATTTTGATAATTTTATCAAAAAATAATATAATCATTAAATAAATAATATAAAAAATCACATAAAAACCTATATAATTTTATTAAAAAAAATAAAAAAATAAAAAAATATTGCCATTATAGTGATGGCGGAACAATCCTTTTATAGAAAAACCATGGTGTAGAGTGCTGTTGTGTTTCGACAAGAGATGCTAGACTCCATTTCCCTAACTAACCCTTCTTAATTCCTTAGTACATTAGATACATTAGATGAAGGATACATTAGATTCTACAAAAAAAAAAAAAAATACTACGAAAAAGTGTCCACTGGATTTTTTAAACATTTTATAACTTTCTCTCGTTAATTTCTGATAAAAATATGTATAATGTAAACATTGCTTGACTGATTTGAACCTTAACACTTAGTAGTAATGTTTCAAATCGCTTTCAAATTACTTAATTCAACTTAAGTAATAACTTAATATTACTTAAACTTAAACTTAATATAGTCGGCAAGCATGCTTGTATGATTAAGAAGTGGACAATCAGCCGGTTGACAATTATACTACCTGTTTCTCACGACTTCGCCTAGCTATGTACGGAATAAGCATACAATTAAAACTTTGATATGAACGCATTGCCTCTATGAAAACTAACCATTTTTGAGGCTGTGTCGGCGTAGCTGTAGTGTGCAATTGTCTATGCTTTTATTTTATTAAAATATGTTGATCTGTATTTATTATAAATTATGGTATATCAGATGTATGTATGTATGTATGTATCAATTATGTAGATTAATTAATATGTATATGCTTTTGTATTTGCAGTAGACTCCCACAATAACTTGTGGCCATTGTATTTTAATTATTTGGAAATAAATTATTATTATTATTAATATTATATGACAAGTTTCATCTGAAATATTTAAACATTTTAGAGTTTAACGAGCTATAAACATTCATACATGTTTGGAAACTTATAAATGAGTTTACAATTAACAAATACATTTATTGCATCCATAAATATGTATCTCTTTAACGGTTAAGGAAAATATTCTTTAGAAGATTAGCAATCCCGGAAGGAATAAGAATCCAATGAGTGAAGCCTCGCAATAATTGGAGGTAATATATATGAATATGTGTACACTGTACGTACATATAGATTTGTTAAGATTAATAATATACTGATAACCCTATGTTATGATGATACAGAGCTGTGACAAACATAATTATATTATGTTAAAAATAAATACAATCTACAGCCACATGCCACAAGCCCACAACTAGCTTATTTAACTTATTAAATATATGTCATTGTTATTTTTTTTAATTATCGAAGGACCAAATTGTTGAGGAATTAAAGGCTGGTATTAGAAGTCAAATTGAAAAGTGATTTTATTTCTTTCTTAAACATAATATAACAAAAAAATGTTTACAACTAAAGAGTTTAGTTTGCAACACTTAGATTTAAATTTTTTACAATATAAATAAAAAAAAAAAAACAATAAACACGTTTGGTCTAGGGGCTAGTAACCCTAGCTGTTAACCAAACGGTCGCAGGTTCGAATCCCGCTAGGGGCAAATGTTTATGTGTTAATATTTTACCCTTGTACCTGAGTCATAGATGTTTTTTATTTATAATATGTATGTATTTACAAAAAAAAAATTAGTTGCTTAGTATGGAACTAAATGGTGCTGTGTGGAATGTGTGCTGTGTCAAGAAGTACTTCCTTCTGTATTTGTCCCTTGACCTTGCAATTATTATTATTAATAATTGTATCTAACTTTCTTACAAAATTAAATACATACCATCAAAGTCAGTTATGTACATACGTAGGGATTATAAATTTAACTTGAAATAATTAATTAAATTTAAGTAATAATTAGAATTTACAAACACAAACTGTGTAATCTTGTCAAATGCATTTAAAGGCATTTACATTCATTGAATTCGTGACAGTTACATTTGTGGAAATAAATAAACAATTTATGTGGATAAAATTACTACTATTATATGGGTTGTAAGTACTTGTAAAATATATTGAAATTTTACGAGTATTTACATAGTAGGTTTTCGTACATAACAATATATAATATACCTAAAAGCTACCGTAAAATTTTCCTACTTTAACTTAAATTTCTAAACATTACCATCAAAGGAAATATTTACTATTGTTACTGGGTGTGAAATCGTACGAGCGAGCACGAGTGCGAAATAAAGTGGCCATTTTTCTTTCATTTATACATAAGGACTCGAACGCAGAACCGTCATAAAATTGTTATCGATCGCTGTTATAAGGATTCGTAGAACGAACTTCGATCTCTAATAACTGGAAGAGTTATATTAAAAAAAAAAAAACTAAATAATCGATGTGATGTTATATGTACAGGGTGTTACGAAATAAATTAATGAGGTTATTAAAAGAGAGTCATTAAAATTAGAAATTTATTAGATAGTACATTGACCTTTTTTGAGTTAATATGTCAGAGTAGGTACAGGGCGTAGGCGTAAGGGTTACAAGTTTCTATTAGTTCAGGAAAATTTACTAACAAATCAAAATTTTAGTCCCCTAAGGGAATTTTTGATATAAGTTTCTAGAATATATGTATTATGTAATATCTCCCTTCCTAACTCTATTAATTTAAATTTTAGGAAAAAAGTTATGAATATAATTTTATATATAACATTTTTTACAATATTTTTATGAATTTTTTTTTTAACGCTTACCATTTTTGTATAATTTGTATAATTTTATAAATAACGAGCTGACCCGCGAACTTCGTACTGCCTAAGGGAGAATAAAAATCCGTTTCAAACAAAATGTATGAGAAATTTTCTTCATATATATATATATATTTTTTTTGTGAATATTTTTCCGAAGTTATAATAGCTATTCTGCTATTCGGGATGGAGACAAATTCAATAAAACAAAGATCATAAAAATCGCTTCAGCCGTTCTCGAGTTATAAATGGTGTAGCTTACACGACTTTCTTCTATATATACCTAATAGAAGATGTTGTAAAAATTTCAACTTGTCTCAAATATATTTTTTCGATTTTCTTTTTGAAAACAGTTTTACAAACGCCTGTCAAAATTAAAAACCTGAGTAAATAATGGAGCTTTTTTTTACTCTTTAAATATTCAATTTCAAAGTATAAAATTTTCAGATTGCCTCAATGACACTGAGAATCACATAATTATGTCTCTTCTAGTACTTCAGTGTCTAGTGAAAAAAATATTGAAATTTTATTAATATTTTTCGCGATTTTGTTACGTGTGCGTGTTACCGTAGTACGTGAATTGAATTTAGAGTGTTTATATTGGTTGGAACTATTGGTTGTGGAGCCTGTAACATTATTTTCTATTTGTCCAGTGTATCAAATGCACAGAACCTTCTCTCCTGAACAGAATTTGTAAGAACTGAGCACTTAGTATATGTACATTCTACTGTATCATTTTAAAAATCATAAACAGCTCGCAAGTGTCATTTTTTACAATCTACAGAGGAATAGTGGAAGATAGTTTGCGAGTCGGTAGTAAACTTGTTAGACCTGTAGGTAGTTTGTCGGTTAGGATTAAAAATTTTGATTACTAACTGACAAATTAGATAGTTTGTCAGTTGATATAATACATAGACTACTTTTTTTTGTAAATACATACATATTATAAATAAAAAACATCCATGACTCAGGTACAAAGATAAAATGTTAACACATAAACATTCGCCCCTAGCGGGATTCGAACCCGCGACCGTTTGATTAACAGCTAGGGTTACTAGCCACTAAACCAAACGTGTCGTCAAATTTACAAGCACTGGAAAGTTAAGTTTTTCAAATCTAATAACAGTACGAGGTAATAGGTAAAATTTTAATAATGTTTTTAATGTGTTTGTAGATCATAAATAGAAGCTGTTAGGTTTGATATATACACATATAATTTGTGTTCTTGCATTGTCCAAGTGAATATTATTATATAACAAGTGAAGTCATTATTATATAACAATTACATTACATAAATATTATATGGTAATAACTCATCGTATCTCAACAAGATGATGCCAAAAAACTAAAGCTGTCAGTCAATGCTTCAATTTTTTTGCTATAACACTACAAAAAAATTATAATACTTATTCATTATTTTTTGGACGAGTATCACACTTTAAATCATAGAAATTTAAAAATGTAAAACGCGACTAGGGAACTTTTTTTCAATATGGCTACAAAAAGCGTTAAGTAATAATGATTAATGATAGAAAATTACAGACATCAGTAAAAACAAAATGGCATTTGCAACATCAAACTCTCATCAGTCATCCTCTAAAACCGAATTTCCACAGTAAAAACGAGAGGAGTGTGCAAATAGTTATTTATTATGGCTAATATTTTAGATAAAACCTTTATAATATGTAGATGATAGCTATTGACATCACAAATTTAAATGTACATTATAGCTATGACGTTTTTATGGAAAAATATTTTTGGATTCTAGTCATTAATTAAAAGGGATCAACAAATTGAGCACATTTTTGAAATTAATTATACTAGTTACGAAATTAATTAAATTTTTTTGTTTCCATCCAAACATTCATATTGTGTCTTTTTTTGGTGTATTCCTACGACCAATAATTAATGAATAATTACTTAGTAAGGAATTGGTAAGTTGGATACTGAGTTCTTAACAAAAATCCTTTTATACTGTGGACACGCCCTCAAAACTTTTCCCATTTACGTGGGAAAATTTATTTGTTTTATCTCAACTGCCAGGGCAGGTGAAGAGGTTTTTGTTCAATTTTTGGAATCGGCGTTAGAATCGCCATTTTTTTTAAGGATTACGCAGAGAAAGTTTTGTGAAATAGTAATACCTTTACAAATCTGACACGTGAGCTTTTAAATTGCGGTGTCGACTCTGAAAATATGTTACGATTCTTATTTTAACGCTCGATTTTAAACAAGAGTGTTTGGAGTTTACAAAGAACAAAGACGGTCCACTTGATGACAGCAACGCCACAAGTGATTTTTAGGACTACTGAACCGATCACTATGAAATTTTGCATACACGTTGTCTGGGACACCAGAAAGGACATAGGGTACCTGTCATCCAGAAAAAGAGGACTATTCCCGAGGGATCAATATGAAATAAAAAACTAACGCCTGGCCAAAGTGTTATAGCAATACGAGGTCAAGCGTTATATTGTATTTTTTTTTTAATTTTCAACGCGGACGAAGTCGCGAGCACCAGCTAGTATATATGTACAATTTTACACCTCAACTTCGGCTCCTCTATCGAGTCCAAAGCCCAAACATCAGCCAAAAAGCTGAGCATCCTAAATAGGGTGAAGCGATACTTTACACCTGGACAGTCTTTTTATAAGGCTCAAATCCGATCTTGCATGGAATTATATTGCTTCCATCTTTGGGAAAGCTCAGCCAAATACCAACTTGCCGCACTCGACTCGGTGGAAAGCAGAGCTAAGAGACTCATTGGCGGCAGTACGTTTTTAAAAACTAAGATGCAGAGTCTGGCACGTAGATGTAAAATTGCCAGTCTATGTATCTTTTATAAGATGTACTTCGGATAGTGTGCTTAGGGGCTGCATGAACTCATACAGACACGGCTGGTTACCATCCTCATCTTGTCGATATCCCTCTATTTCGGACCAAGCGCTTTAAAACATCTTTTATAATGCGCACTGCCAAAGGTTTGGAACTCCTGAGCTCATATAATCCAAATCTTTTCAAAGTTCGAATGAATAGGCATCTTCTGGGTTGAGAATGAGGTTCGCTCCACCGTAGGCCTCATACTTGCTACACAGTTGGTTGTTGGTCAAGACAAACCCATCTTTAATAAAAAAAAAAAAAAACCATTTACATTTACAATTTTATATTATTTGTCTAGGATTAATGTGCAGCACTTAAGGGTCTAGGTGCTAAATGAAAAAATAATATTGGACAATTTAGAACTTCACGTCAAAGATCATTAAAAACGATAAGAACAAAAAGCCTTCCATAACGCTGAAAACACATGAAAATATTAAATGAAGTAATTTCCAGCCAATATTTTTTTATGCGGTCCTCCATGTTTGCGGTAATGCGAGTTGGGGAAACTTCAAACGTTATCGTTTGGGATAATGACGAAGTAAAACCTACGTTTCTGCGTGAATAATCCACAAAATTATTTCGATAACGATAAACGAAACAAAGGCTATTACTTTGCTCTCAATTTTAATTAGTGATGTGCCTATGTCGAATGTGATATGTCGATGAAGAAGATACTTTTGTTTTTAACCCGAGACGATAGACGCAAAAGAGGCGTGTTATAAGTTTGAGTTGTGTGTCTGTGTATCGGATTATCTGTTTGTTTGTGCGTCTGTCTGTGACATCGTAGCTCCCAAACGGATGGACAGATTTTAATCCGTACGTGACAGGTCAACCTTAACAGCAGAAGCTATGTTTAAAATTATAATTATACGCATTTCATGATGATCGGTTGAGTAATTAAGGCGAGAAAGTGTAACAAATGTACAAAGAAACAAGCTCACTTTCGCTTCCGCTCCCGGCTTTGCACGGGTGCAATTTTTTTCTGCAAATCATAATATACAAAAATTACGTGTCACATGTCCCTCCACGACAAACTCCTAAACTACTAAACCGGGGAAATTAGGGCGCATCTTTCGGTTTAAATCTTTGGCTTCGACATAAAATTTGTCGATCGTCGCTTGCCTGTCTATAAAGCGAAATAAAATAAAATCCTCTCCTAAACCATTTGGGATTATAATAAAATTTTATCGATATAAATTACACTCTTTGTCACAACTATGTTAACTCTATGTTAACATTTTGTAAAGTTATATAATACGGTACTGCATCGTTTTTGATCATCAACTTTTAATGAGTGTAGATATGGGATATTTAAATCATTTTGGGGATTGGAGCCGTATTAAAATTTATTCTTTATTTTACAATATGAACACTTTTTTTTTTTAATTTAACAATATAATTAATAGAAACGACTCGTTTTAAATATTTAAAAAAAAAATTTGTTCACGTTGTAGGTTCTTATGTTAACGAGTTTCTAATTTTAAAATAAGTAGTTTTTAGAATTTTTGTCTGTTTGTCTCCTCATAGTCATAATGTGTATTTTACAAATATTAATTTAAAAATTTTGCAGCAACGAAAATTTTATAACATTTATTAAAAAAATATGAGATACTATTAAAATACACTAGCTGTTGCACGCGACTTCAGTCGCGTAACTTTATAAAATATAGCCTACGTTACTCGCTGATAATGTAGCTTTCTATAGGGGAAATAATTTTCAAAATCAGGCCAGTAGTTTTTGAGTTTATTCAATACAAATATACAAATCTTATAATATAGTACGAATAGTATAGATAATGTCATCACATACTTACGTAAACTGATCGTGAATTAAGTGTGGGTGGGGTTCATAATTTTATGCTAAAATAAGAGTGGCTGTGACGTTTTCAGATCAAGGCTTAGTAGCTAAAAGATTATCAATCATTTTTGACGGCGAAGAGACAAAAATAGGTTTATAAAGAGATCAAACAATAGCGCTGTAAGTGGATAACGTTTTTATAATACAATGTAATTTCGCTAGAGGTAATACATTGTTATGTTAAACAATTGGTCCAATGTTTTATTATCTAATATTACCTAAATATGTATATTGTAAATATTTATAAATTAAACGATGATTTAATTAAAAGGAATAAACTTATTGAGCTTTTTATACAAAAGGGATTCACATCAGAGGAAATATAAATTAATTTTTTTAAATGTTAAGATCGTCAGACAGACTGACGATCGACGTGCATTGTGATGCATCTAATTCGAGTGGTACTTTTTTTATGTTGAGCTTATGTTGAGCTCTTATGTTTTTATGTTTATGTTGAGTTCGATAGACAGGCTGACTGACGGTAGGTGTGGCTACCGTCATTTATAATATAAGTGCTGCAAGTAGGATTTAAAATAGGGAAGAGATAGGGAAATGGGCTCTGAAATGGCCCTTATTTGCTCACCGAAACAACAGTACACGTACCTACTGTTATTTCACTGTAGTCTTCTGTAAGGGAGTGGTTACAGCTGCCAGACCGGTTCGCCAAATGACTGCGAAACGCAGTGTGCCCTACTGCCACTCTTAGTCAATTTACTGAATATGCTTCAATTTTAAAGACTGCTTGACTTCTTTGACTGATAATTTTAATATGACTTAACCTGCTATTATACAGCTATATGCTATTATATAGGTAAGTTTTTATATATCTACTAAAGTAAAGAAAATAAGTTGAATACGTTTACAAAAGGAAACTCAATACATTGTTCAAAAGCGTTCGGATTTTTCCTATCCCCCGTAAAGTTTTGTAAGTAGATATCGTTTGGCGCCCGCATACAACTCGCGAAGAACAAAGAAATCGACAAGTACCGGCATTCGCACGAACATCTAAAGACCTCAGGAATGAGGGTAAAATGTGTGTTATGTGAACGCTTTTCGTTTTTTTTTTTAATGTAAAGTCCAACAGACAGGCTGACATGTGATAGTTTATTTAATGGTATATAGATTTCGACACCTATTAACACTGTAGGCGATAAATTATGTTACAGTTTTGACGAACCCATTGAATAAGTGGTTAGAAGTGGTCACAGAGGTCCCGGCGAATCCCGGCGAACCCGGGACCTCTGAGACGGGCCAATTTTGTAAATGAACATTACAAAGTTGCCTCTGGTCTGGATATGAAAGGTAGGGCGCACTGAGTTTTGCAGTCATTTGGGCAGATGAACTATCTGTATGGCAAATTTCATTCAAATATGTTCAGCCGTTTCTGCGTGATTGAGTAACATATATCCCTACAAAACCTTTCGCATTTTTAAAATTATTAAAATTTTTAAAATAACTGACCCGGCAAACGTTGTTCTGCCAAAAAAATTAAAAAAAATTTTTTTGGGGTGGACAACCTTTATCATTTAGGGGTATAAAAAATAGGTGCGTAGTAGGTACGACCTACCGAATATACACAAAAAAATTCATACAAGCCGTTTCGGAGGAGTTTGATTACAAACACTGTGACACGATTTTATATATATATATATATAGAAGAAGAAGTTAAGATAAAGATAAGAAGAAGATAATTACCATTTAATAATGCCATTTAATAACGCCGTTCTTTTTATTATTTTCATTTAGTGATCTCATGTAATCCAGGCTTAATACTCATTGAGTATGACAAGGTGTGAAACAACCTTATCATATTCTAGCTACGAGTACACGCGAATAAACTTCATACCTGAACGTGTGTTCCAAACTAATAATTCAAAAAGTTATAGCAAAAAAATAAAAAAAAAACGAAATATTTTCTTAACAAAGTAAACATAGATAGGGTTGGAGACATGTGTTGCATTACCTCTGATCATCCGTGAGTATATTTATTCATTTTTCATTTGATCCCAAGCCGTCCCTTGTTTTTCCAAAAAGCGTATCGACCTCATATTTTATGCATGCAAAAGTTGGTCACAGTATAAGAAATCAGAAGTATATATACTTTTTGTTTGGATTTAATACGTATGCATTGATATGTAGGTATACATGCTATAGGTACATAATTGTAAAATTATAAACTAATCCTTGTCTTTCTATTGAGACCAAACACGCTATATCTGTTTTATTATATTAAGTTGTTGAGAAGTTAGGTATCCCACAGACTAATTTTATATATTGTTATAAAAAATTAGTCTGTCTAATTTTTATACAATCAATTTAAGAATGCACAGATTAGGGATGAACTGTATACAATGAGCATTAGCAGTGTTTTTGGCGAACCGAGTTAAGGTTCTTCAATTAATGCTCTGGCTCAGGGCCAATTTTGGAAATGAAATTTTCAAATCTGGCTCTGGTCTTTATCGTGCAAGTAATGGCAGAACTCACTTTGCATTTGTGATATTGTTTTTCGGTGAGTTGACATCTCTTAATCCCGTTTATCCTACTAATTTAGGCAGTATATTTCAGCAACTAATAAGCTGATAAGATAAGTTGTTGCAATATATACATCTACCATCATCTAATACATTTAAAAAATATATTGTACTGGCTGGTGCCCGCGACTTCGTCCGTGTTGAACGATGAAAGGTACCCTATGTCCTTTCTGGTGTCCCAGACAACGCGTATGCAAAATTTCATGGTGATTGGTTTAGTACATTTTGCGAGAAAAAGTTACAAACATCCAAACATCCAAACATACTTTTGTATTTATAATATACTATCTGGTGCTAGCGACTTCGTTCGCGTTGAAAATTTTAAAAAAAGCAATATAATGCTTGACCTCGTGTTGCTATAACATTTTGGCCAGGCGTTAGTTTTTTCATTTTATTTTTATCCCTCTGGAATAGTCCTTTTTCGCTGTATGAAAGGTACCCTATGTCCTTTCTGGTGTCCCAGACAACGTGTATGCAAAATTTCATGGTGATCTGTTCAGTAGTTTTTGCGTGAAAGAGTTACAAATATCCAAACATACTTTCGCATTTATAATATTAGTAAGATTTTCATAATATTTTCAATTAACAAGTAAAAATTAATAAGTATACGTAATTGTAATTTCTAAGTTCATTACTGCGTTCTGTTTATACCGTGTGCGGACTAAGAGCTTGGCAGGTGAAAAGTTTCCTTATTTCGTTGCAAAAACTTTCCACCAAGCCGCACAAGTGTTATCAACTTTAAATTGTAAAGTTTATCGTTTCACGGAACACGATCGTTACTCGTATTATATTGTTTGGTGTTTTCAAAAATACTATAAATTACGGTACTTTGGCGGTAGTAACTATTCCTCTTACAGAAGACCACCACGAAACAACAACTTGTATGTTAATGCATTCATTGTTGTCCTATTAGATCAGAAGCAATTCCATGTAACTTGAGTTTGTAGGCGACGGTAGCCACACTCATATGTGGTGTATATATACATACATAAAAAATCGCATGGTTTTACATTGTTACAGTTAAAAAACCGAATACAGAAAAAAACAGAAAGAGACAGCATACGCAAAGAGACAGCACAGGATCATAGCAACTAATGGTAGTGCTAATGGTACTGAGTTTGTATAGAAATGCTGCAACACGTTAGTCGCAAGCGACTACGTACTCGATAGGTTTTTTTACTTGTGCAACTCATGCTACCGTTTTTAGTTCTTTGAGTTACCGCTAGAGGCGCTGTAAAATTTTCCATACAAGTGCGGTCGTTATAAACTTATGGTAATGCTAACTCTTGTGTAAAATAGTTTTATTTGAGTGAGAATGTAAGCATTACATGAAGCATATTTTTATTTAAACTTTTTTTTTTCTCATCCCTAATTGTAAGAGTATTCTTAAAATTACTGAACTTGCAAACAAAATAAAATGTGACTATATTTCGTATTAGGTATATTAATTCTATTAATTAATATGCGAATTTAATATTTTTTTATATTTTCATTTTAATTTTTAGGGCAGTTGAATGCGATGTTTTACTTGTTATGTATTCTAAAGCGGACTTAATTTAACTAAGTAATACGTATATATAAAGGTTTATTACATATCACACACATAAGTGACAGTTACGACCAACCAATAAGATAACTTAATATTCTACCAGATTTTTTAAAAAGTAATATTATAAATGCGAAAGTATGTTTGGATGTATGGATGTTTGTAACTCTTTCACGCAAAAACTACTGAACCGATCACGATGAAATTTTGCATAAACGTTGTCTGCGACACCAGAAAGGACATAGGGTACCTTTCATCCAGAAAAAAAGACTATTCCCGAGGGATCAATAAAAAATAAAATTCTAACGCCTGGCCAAAGTGTTATAGCAACACGAGGTCGAGCGTTATATTGCTTTTTTTTAAATTTTAAACGCGGATGAAATCGCGAGCACCAGCTAATAAAGAATATAACTCTAGTCGTAATTTTCATTTCAAACTAAACGTTTTAAAACGGCCCGAACATTTTTCAATGTATTTTTCATTAGCGCTCTCACAACTTCTAACTTTTTAATTGGACCATTACATTAAATTAGTCGCTTTAAAGAAATTGCTTCAGGAATTTTCCCCAGTTTTGATGGATTCGTGTTTTCCATTATAGTATTAGCTCCGATACTTTAATTAATTTAATAGGTCAATAGAATTACCATATATTTATTAAACAAGTATTAATTAAGGCAGACTGAAAATTAATTTTAATGTACACACCATCAGAATGGGTGTCACTGTTTTGGATTCATAAAACTTGTATGCAAATTTTATTTTAAACCACTATTATTTTTAGTTAAATAGTATAATAATAGTTTCAAAATTATTATTTCGTATAGTAAAATCGATATGAAACGTGGAAAAAGGTATACTTACTTTGGTACTGTTTCATAAATACAAATTTCAGATCCATTTAATGGTTGTTGGCTACTTTTAATAGTCTTAAAACTTCTGACAACCCAGGTCACGTGGTTTTTGTAATTACAAATGTTAAGGGTATTAATACTTATTAGTAATTAGTTATTATTTATTATTTTATTATTATTTGTATAAGTACCTAACATTTTGTATGCAAATTTACCTGTCTATGTGTCTTTTATAAGATGTACTTCGGAGAGTGTGCTCAGGTGCTGCATGAGCTCATAACGCCTTCCCCTTTCTTCCATCGGACATACAGACGTACAAATGGTTAACATCCTCATCTTGTAGAAATCCCTCTTTATAGGACCAAATGCTTTAAAACATCCTTTATAAGGTTTGGAACACCCTGCCGGCGTCTGTATTTCCGAGCTCATAAAACCCAAATATTTTCAAAGTTCGAGTGAATAGGCATTTTTTGGGTGAACTCGCTCCATCATAAGCTTCATCTTTGCTACACGGCTGAAGAGCAAATCCATCTCTAAGAATAATAATAATAATTTGTATTTAGTTATATTTAGCTAATCTTAAAAAGTATGACAAATAAAACTAAGTTACGACGAAATTTTGTCAAGTGGTTTCATATTATTTCTTGAGATTCGATGCTAAGTCTGCAACTGCATTTGTGTAAGTCTCCTTTTAAACTTTGAAACATTGTTCAAAGAGTCTCTTGAACGTTTCCATTTTCATGAAAGCGAACATAGTTTAGTTTAACAATATTTTATATTGATGTAATTCCATGAAATATGTGTTTTAAAATATAAAATATTTAACGCAATTTCTTTTACAACTAAACGCCTACATATATGTACTGAAGGGATTTAAAAATAACGCAAATTATACAGTGATAGCAGCTGAGATCGTCTTGATATAATTTTTTTTTGTTTTTTGTATGTATACAGCTGTTGTATGATCATATCGAATGTTCTATTTATATAACAGTGTTGAAAGATTAATAAGTTTTGGTGAGTATTGCTGTGATTATGATGGTCAAGCGGATTCCGACCACATGCATTCCCTTTAGAGTCTAGCCAGAGAAATATTTTGTGCAGTGGTTCAATGTATTCTATTGGAGTGATTTACTAATCATGTGGATAATTTTTTTTTATGTTAAGGTTGACAGACAGGCTGACTTAATGATAGGTTACTACTGTCACCTATTGTGCGCTGCCGACCATGGAAGAACTAAGGATAAGGGATAAGGAAAGGATGGCGTAATGGGCTCTGGCATCCCTTAGCGCCCTACCTTATCGGGACGCCATGGCGACGTGGCCAACAATTAATATTGAAATGTATGGCAGATAACGCACTTGACGACGGTTTGGAAGCGTCGCTAATTTGACAGCGCAGCCACGTCTGACGGCTCTCTGCGTGGAGTTTGGAGACTGGCGAGCCGACGACGTCGCGTCGCCAGTAAAATGTACACGAGTAAACTGCATCTCACTCAGTGTCCAAACGGTCGCTAAGACGGTCGCACGCGTGTTTGTGAAAAGAATGAGTTTCGATATACTTTTTAGGTTTTTTAGGTTTCTTAGACCCTTCTTAGTTTGCGACGCACATAATAAATAAGTGTCTTTTCTTCTATGCAACTGAGAGAACTGAGTGACAGATGGTAGCCAGGTTGCCATTGGCTGCCGGTTTCGCTTCCCTCAGACGCAGACGGTTGGACAGGAGAAGGCGGGCATATCAAGCCCGTCTTCTAATGTCCTAGGAGACCTGCGCACATAGCTGGCTAGCTGTGTGTGCCTGCACAAGGTCCCCCTCGTCTGGGGATTGCCCCGGTGTCTCCGGGCAATCCCACATTGGAGTTAGTCTAGCCAACAATGGCTAGGCTGCCCTAGGGTGGATCGGAGTTGTTGCCACGGCAGAGCCCGGTACATCCCGCTCAAAGGGAAAGGAGACACCGGGGAGTTTTAGTGTGGTTATTCCCAGTGCCGCTATGATCAGGTGCTGGGCGACCCCCACATACCCCTACCGTCTAGCCAGCGGTAGAAAATCTGTAAGCCAGCGGTAGATTACTCGGTTGCCACTTTGGCAACCGAAGGTAGCCATACCTACGTCGCCGGCGACGTGGACATAGCGTCCCTGTGAGGTAGCGAAACACAACAGCATGTATGCTATTATTTCACTGACACAGCACATTTCACAGCATGTTATTGTATGACATGCTGTTATTATGAATTGATTTCCTAAAAAAAAAAAAGTTAAAAAAAAGGCCCTTAACAAAATGAGAGAATTTTAATTTATCAACTGTGTTACTCGACACAGCACATGTGAATGTCAACAACAGAACTGTTCGCGATGCATTCGGAAATTGTTTATTTAATAACAAACCACTGAAAATTAATTTGTGAACAGAATTGTTAAACAACTCATTTTTCATGGTTCGGTCAACGTGGTTTTTAATTTATTAAGTCAATATTATCTGCCTAAAAATTGTAAAACCTGAAGGGGTTATTCTCAAAGCAGCTCAAAGAAATAGCATTTTAACGAAGAGATAGTTTTGTAATAACTCCACAATGATTTGTAACTTATTGTGTTAAAATAGTGTATAGTAAAAAATATGACAATTATTTTAGACTCAGAAATAATTGCGTTTTAAAATTTTTTTTTTTTTAATTAAAAACAATAGAAGTTTTATATAGACTATAGACTTAAAATATAATTATTATTCATCCAGCCATTTTTACGTGACAGAGTAACAAACATCCATACATACATTCATCTAATATTACTAAAATTAGGATAATTGTTAAAGTAACTATAATAAAATCAACTATCACTTCTTGCTTCCCACAGGCTCACCTTAATTTAAGCCCGCCCGCACATTGAGCCACTAGTCGCGGCCATTAAATGCGACCACTAGTGGCTTAGTCAAGCCACTAGACGTAGCCACCAGTCGCCGCCACGAGCTGCGGACGAGCTTGTTTCTGAAATACATTTTTTTCGTACATTTCTTATAGTATCCGCGCAAACCGAGCGTTCGAGTGGACGCGTTCGAGCCACAAGCTGTGGGAGTCGCCCGAGATCGTTACTTATGGCCGCGTTTTGTCGCTCGCATCGCGCTCACACTCGGCCACATAACAGTAACAGTAACATATAACAGTAGCCGGCTTCTTCTCGGCGCCCACGTCCCCACCAACACACGTCAGTCTAGTGACTAGTGTGCAATAAGTAGTGGCTAAGTGGCGGCGACTGGTGGCTGCATCTAGTGTCTTGACTGAGCCACTAGTGGTCGCATTTAGTGGCCGCGTCTAGTGTCTTGACTGAGCCACTAGTGGTCGCATTTAGTGGCCGCGTCTAGTGTCTTGACTGAGCCACTAGTGGTCGCATTTAGTGGCCGCGTCTAGTGTCTTGACTGAGCCACTAGTGGTCGCATTTAGTGGCCGCGTCTAGTGTCTTGACTGAGCCACTAGTGGTAGCATTTAGTGGCCGCGTCTAGTGTCTTGACTGAGCCACTAGTGGTCGCATTTAGTGGCCGCGTCTAGTGTCTTGACTGAGCCACTAGTGGTCGCATTTAGTGGCCGCGTCTAGTGTCTTGACTGAGCCACTAGTGGTCGCATTTAGTGGCCGTGTCTAGTGTCTTGACTGAGCCACTAGTGGTCGCATTTAAAGGCCGCGTCTAATGGCCCAATGTGCGGGCAGGCTAAGGATCGAAGAAATAAACGTAGTTTTTGATTTAGTTGATTTTTTTAAAATGTCAATAGCGTTAATCTGAAAATAGGCCCCCGAAAGCTGCGCTGTAGACTTGAACCGCTCAAACAAATACCGAATAATTGAGTCACGATTCCAATTATATCTCAATTCCCTCTTCTCATCGCGTTCGAAACAAGGGTTTTTGTATAATAATTCTGTTGGCAACGGTCGAAAACACGACTTTTGCCCTTTAATCATTTATTTCTCAATCTTATGTAATTAATTTAGATAAACGTATTTCTTTGTTTAACCCCCGACGCCCGACACAAAAACGGGTTATCATAAGATTTATGTGCGTGTCTGTGTATCTGTGGAATCATAGCTCCTAAACGGATGGACCGATTAGGATCCAGGTTTTTTATTTAAAAGCTGATATAATCAGGATAGTTCTTAGCTGATTTATGATTTTAGCTGAGTATGATTTGAAGAACATCAGCCCAGTTTCTATTTGACGAAGAGATTTCACTAACTTCCACAGGTTCCACAGGACATCGTAACCTTGACCTGATGCTGCAGCATCTAGTCTGCGAGAAAACCAGAGAGTTTTTGCGTGAAAGAGTTACAAACATCCATACATCCAAACATACTTTCGCATTTATAATATTAGTATAGACTAGTATAGATATAAAAATATAATAATTAGTAATAGTAATTAGTATATTAGTAAATAGTAAATTAGTAATTATTATAGAAAGTATAGAATAGATGTTGTGAATGAAAAGTAATTGTGAATGTAACTCTAATCAATATTTACCTATAAGGCATATTATGTCCACCGCCTCTCCCTAATGCCCAGATTCGCAAATCTCTCTGCCTATGCATTTGGTAGTCCAAAGGATTGGCAGACGATACTACTGTCCTCCTATTCATTAGTGCTCCCGTAGTTTTTAGTAGAAAATCTACGAAAATATGTACGACGATAAACTTTTAACAAAGGTCTATTCCGAAGCGTAGGCCCAGTTAAAGTTTGCTAATGACACTAAGTTTTAATTGGGATAATGAAGCAAAGAGGCGATGATAGCCCATTGGGGATAAAACGCTCGACTGGCCGACCAGTAGATACTAGATCAAACCGTAGTCGGATTTTCACTTCCTTATTGTTTTTTATGTATAGGTCGACAGGCAGGCTGACATCCCACTTGATGATAGGGAACTACCGTCACCTATTTTTTAGGTATACTTCTATAGGCGCGTTGGGCACAATTTTGTATAAGGATAAAACACTGAACTCGCGAGTTGACGTCAACGTCACTCAAGAAATACCATTCTTCGACGTTAGATGGCGCTGTGGTTAATATTCTAGGACTAAATCTATTACTTACTACCATTAAGGATAAAGAATTGGGAAGGGATAGGTAAATGGGCTCTAGCATCCCTTACTTACTCGCCGTAACAAAACAGCTCTAAAGTAACGACTGCCTAAAGGACTGCGTAAAGCAAACACTACTTGACAGATTCAGACCAGAGCCAACTATGAAAAGTTCATTTCCACAAACTTGGGGCCTAGCCGGAAATCGAATCCGGGAACCTTGGAACAGAGCGTTAAGACACGGAATACCTACCATAATCATAATAGTACAAGTAGGTATAAAGCAAGCACCTAAACCATCCAACTGGCTTGTCAAAGGCTTTTTGTTTTTGTTTGTCAGGCATACATAATTATGAAATATTATTATTGTAATATGTGATAGTGTAGACAAAAGTTTCTTATAACAATTTATAAATTATTTTAGAAACAATTTTCTTTTAAACTGCTCCTTTTAACTTGTATGAAAAATATAAATCTTTGGATGTCTTTGCCAACGTCAAACAAGGTCGAGTCATTTACAAGAACGTGTTACAGACACATGAATAGGTATATAAAATGCAATAGGGAACTAGACACACCGTGTGCGGAATTGATGTATTTATATTATTATGTATTCGAGTCAACAAAACATCTACGTAAAACGTAGCGAGATAATAAATTAATTATTGTATCGTATCATCTCAGCCGCATGACGTCCAGTGCGAGTCATAAGCCTCTCCTATAATTTTCCAATATCCACTCGAGAACCTTCCGGCCCCAGCGGGCGGTCGGCTCTCCGTATTATGTGACCTGTCCACTGCCACATCAACTTACTTCGATAGGAGGTTTTTTTTTTTATAAAAGATGGGTTTGCTCTTGACCAACAACCAACTGTGTAGCAAGGATGAGGCCTAAGATGGAGCGAACCTCATTCTCAACCCAGAAGATGCCTATTCACTCGAACTTTGAAAAGATTTGGGTTATATGAGCTCGGAAATACTGACGCAGGGTGGGAGTTCCAAACCTTGGCAGTGCGCATTATAAAAGAAAAAAATAAAAAAATAAAGGTAAATAAGGTAATAAGGTAAGGTAATAAATAAAGGTAGAAAAAAATAGGAATGATTACTTAACTTTTTACTTATCTTTAAGTTGATTGAACAAAAAACGCAGGTAAGTCTATTTCAACTTACTTAGCCCAGTGTAGCTACCGCTTTACGATTGGCGTCACAAGAATCGCATGTCACAAACCCATTTTGCTATCAGCTTCGCATTGTTTAATTTTGCGAGCTCATTTCGTTCTATAACTAACCCTTCGACGTCTTTTTGGTCCCAATGACCCTCTGTTAAAAATAATAAGGCACTTAACCCTCGCTCCGTGACCAATGGGGTCGGTTGAGACACGCACGCACGACATTAAACACAGCACAACAATTGTCGTAGTTACACTAGAAAATCTAGTTGAGAGAGAAAAATAACAGGGGTATAAGCCCGGCAAATTGCCAATGTGCATGACCGCCATTTTGGTGACGTAATCTCGTGACACATTCAGTAACGTTATGATTTGTTAGATGTATTTTTTAGTTACGGATGACGTTAGTTGATGTTCCTGCGCTATAGTTAGTTATCAAATAGGATATTAGGCGTACAATTTATTTATTTACTCATTTGAAACGTTTCGAGAAAATTATAGATTATATAGTTATTTTTATAAGAAACTAGCTGTTGCACGCGGCTTCGCCCGAGTAACTTTATAAAATATAGCCTATGTTACTTGCTGATAAAATAGCTTCCCAATAGTGAAAGAATTTTTCAAATTGGTCCAGTAGTTTCGGAGCCTATTCAATGCAAACAAACAAACAAACAAACAAACAAACAAACAAACAAACAAACAAAAAAAGAAACAAACAAACAAATCTTTCCACTTATAATTTTAATATTAGTATAGATAAAAATATTTCGAACTGTCTGTTGCACGCGACATCGTCCGCGTAACTTTACAAAATATAGCCTATGTTACTCGCTGATAATGTAGCTCTCCACAGGTGAAAGAATTTTAAAAATCGGTCCAATAGTTTTCGAGTTTATTCAATACAAACAAAAATACAAATCTCTCCTTATAATATTAGTATAGATAATTTAGATTTTGAACAAAGCCTATTTTATTTAAGAGGGGAAATAGTCGAAGAGGGTGAGTGTGGGACTCGCCCGGTGAAGTGACTTATCACCGGGGAATACGAACTAAACCCCCCCCCCCCCCCAATACTGATAACAGTAGGCTTTTGAACATAGCCTACCGTTAACGGCTTATTGTGGCCTAGGTCAATGACGACATTCCTTAACCTTGGCGGCCTTTAATGGCTATGTTTACTTTAACATGGGTTCATGGTGAACATTGAATAAAATTATTTGTATATAATATATATTGTATATATATAAGTATAGCAGGTAATAAAACTTTAATTTTTTTTTATGATTAAAGGCGGCAGGCAAGCTTTCGATTTTCATTTTACCTATTTCTTTTTATACTTTCCATCCACTTGAGGGTAGGTGGCTACCGTTGCCTAAAATAGAAGCAACGCCACGGTTGCTGCAGGGCGTGTCGATTATAAGTATAAATAAAGGTAAGGGATTAGGAAGGGACAGGGAAATACAATCTGGCATCCCATGCTGACTCACCGAAACACAACAGCACACATGCTGTTGTTATCGTGGCTACCGTCACACAAGCAACGCCACAGGTGCAGGAAGTGAGCTGCCGATCTTAGTAGGATAATGAATAAGGACGGGATAGGGAAATGGGTTCTTAAATGGCTTACTCACTCACCGAAACACAACAGCACACATGCTGTTGTTATCGTGGCTACCGTCACACAAGCAACGCCACAGGTGCAGGAAGTGAGCTGCCGATCTTAGTAGGATAAGGAATAAGGACGGGAGAGGGAAATGGGTTCTTAAATGGCTTACTCACTCACCGAAACACAACAGCACACATGCTGTTGTTATCGTGGCTACCGTCACACAAGCAACGCCACAGGTGCAGGAAGTGAGCTGCCGATCTTAGTAGGATAAGGAATAAGGACGGGATGGGGAAATGGGTTCTTAAATCACTTACTTACTCGCCGAAACACAACAGCACATGTGCTGTTATTTCATGATTATCTTCTGTAAAGGAAGTTAGTTACCCCAATTTCCTAGTTGGAGAAATTTTTTACGTTTTAAAAGCTGTATAGTTAAAACAAAAGCTAAGTCTTTTTTTATCGCATTACCAATTAATTTTAAATCAGCGCCACAGAGTATACCTGTGACTTCTCACGATTAATTTCGCACTGACTTTATTTTACTGCGTGTAGACTAAATGACAGCTGAGTGGAGAACCGTACTCTGTCAATTAGCTGCTAGATGTGTACTTCGAGGGAACCTCTACAAAGACCTAAAAACGTATAGAAACGTTATAATTATCTATATCGTTTTTAGATATGACATAGGTAATTATAACGTTTGGTATTAGTTTTAGACAGGCTATTAGCCTCCTGTTACTGCATATTACTGCCTGTTAACATTATACTCGCCTTGTCATGACCAAGATCGAATCAGTAGCACTCTTAGTCTTTCTTGTCAGTTCCTTGACATAAGAAATTAAAATACACCAGTACGAAATTGTATCAAGGAAATGTTCTGTTATAACCTAACTTTATATGTAAGAATAATAAATAAATAAATAAATATCTTCACACATTCCACACAGCACCATCTAGTTCCACAGTAAGCAACTAATGCTTGTATTATGGATACCAGACAGTTGATATAATAGATAGATTACTTTTTTTTTGTAAATACATACATATTATAAATACAAACATCTATGACTCAGGTACAAAGGTAAAATGTTAACACATAAACATTTGCCCCTAGCGGGATTGGAACCCGCGACCGTTTGGTTAACAGCTAGGGTTACTAGCCACTAGACCAAACGTGCCGTCAAATCTTTAAGAAATCTTTAAGAATGCTGCTTAATTTGCGTTTCCCCCCCTTACAGAAGACAACCGTGAAATAACAGCATATGTGCTGTGTGTATGTACGTCTGTGTATGTTTCCTGATGTAATGCTCGACAGGCAAACTGCAAACTGATAGGAGTTGGCTATTGTCACTTCTTGACACAAGCAATGCCATTGCCAAATAAGCTGCCGCACTTAGTAACTATACGTCCAATCATTTGTTATTGTATAATTGTTACGCTAATACTCGTATATTATTACACAAATACAAGCAGCTTCAACATAAATAATATAACTCAAAGAAATGATTTTCAATACATAGGTTCATACAGAATTTCCACCTTTCTTGCAAAAATATTTCAAATACATTATAAATGAATATGCGAAACCCAATCAGCGCTGCCTATACTTATACCACAATGGCTGTTACAAATACAATTTACTAATAATTACGTTGCACAAGAATGTGTAATGTCACTTCCTGTAAATATTAATTTCTATTCCAACATCTTTGTCAGTCACACTCAATTATAAGAGGTTGGAATAATTGTTTTTGCACGTCGACACCTTCACTTGACGCCCTCCCGGTTGCCCCTAATGAAATAAAATTGAGCAAATTATATTTTGTATTTTGATTAAATCTCTGTACGATTCATGAACACGTATAATACAATCAGAACGGTGTAACATTAAAATTAATGTATTTAGGAAAACGCTGTCCGAAGCTTAAATGAATTTTTAAATGTTGTTTTATATATAGAAGAGGTGATTACAATTTTTTTTATGTTAAGGTCGACAGACACGCTGAAGGTCCACTTGGTGGTAGGTGGCTACCGTCGCCTATAACACAAGCAACACCATAGTGCTGCAAGTGCGTTGCTGACCATGGAAGTATTAAGGATAAGGAATAAGAAAGGGATGGAGTGATAAGCTCTGGCATCCCTTACTCACTTGCCGAAACACAAAAGCACACATGCTGTTATTTCACGGTGGTCTTCTGTAAGGGGGTGGTTTCTGCCGCCAGACGGACAGCCTAAATGACTGCGAAACGCAGTGCACCTGCAGCGCCTGTTATCAAGTGGACCTGTCTGCTGATTTTAGTATAAAAAAAGAATAAAATCAAAATCAAAATATTTATTTATCAATTAGGTTTCTCCAAGAAACTCTTATGATAGTCATTATAAATTTAAATTTACCAGGGTTTCGAAAAAAAGCGAAGATGGCGATTTTGAGAAGAAACCCCGAAAGAAACTCAGGATACTATTCTTTTTGTCATCTTTAAAATATAAAATTATATCAATTAGGTACACTTAATACAAAAAATCAAAGTACTCGTACATATACAATACTAAACATAGTATGAGCTCCGAATCCAGGCTTTAAATCCTGACTTCATTGTCGCTTAAATATACAGTGACCTTATAATAGCCTTTCGAGAGGATTTTGGTTTTAATGACACCTTTAAATTTATTTATAGATAAGACTCTGATCATCTCAGGCAGTTTATTATAAAACCGTATACATTGATACACAAAAGAATTACTTATCTTGAGGAGTCGCGTCTTATGTAAATCTAAATCATTTTTAAACCTAGAAAATACAATCCGAAATCTCTCGTAAAATATCCCATCAAATTGGATTAGAATTTGAAACAATGTTTGTACCCTTTCATAAATAAAATATGATTAGTAGGCGGCTCGTTCAAACTGTCCCTGGTCGTTAGGCGGAGTATAATAAAAAGAAACAATGCCCTAAAGATAAACTCAAACGAGAAAGAATGAAGAACTCTTCTCAGACACATTGTCGACTTAATAAAACATTCACAAGGCGAGAAACTCTCTTACTCCTGAACTTTGACGAAGTGAAATTTTAGTATGAATTTGGTTTGCGTTTCGTCATAACTTTGCATTTAGATAAACCATTAAATTATATAAAAAAAAGTCTATTTAATTAGATTTTCTTCAAGTTCTAAATAATGCATTTTAAATTTTAATTCATTCTGGTATAAACTAATGGTCTTGTTTTTTTTTAAAAATAAAAAAAAGAATTCATGAATAATCTAAAAGATGCGATCCCAAATGTGTTTGGTTTAGCGGACTTCAAGCCTTAAGGTGTTTTTACAGGAGTGTATATTAGAAAACAGTAGATAATCTCATAAGATATACTTAGCTGTGGTCTCCTAGTTATGATTCGCCTTTAGACTGTGCTTGACTCGCCTTAACATTAGTACCTACTAAGAGAGCAACACTACAATAATAATAATAATAATAATATTTCTTTATTTCTGACTTTTGTCCATACAATTATTTTACATCAATAAATAAATAAATAAATATCTTCACACATTCCACACAGCGCCATCTAGTTCCATACTAAGCAACTAATGCTTGTATTATGGATACCAGACAGTTGATATAATAAATAGATTTCTTTTTTTTGTAAATACATACATATTATAAATATAAAACATCCATGACTCGGGTACAAAGGTAAAATGTTAACACATAAATATAAAAATATATATAAATACAATCAAAAATCAATAATATATCAAATAATATATCAAAAAATATAAAAATATATATACAATGCCTTAAGTTACAAGTTACTATGAATGTTTTCGTGGACAGAAAGGACTTTCCACTTCACTACATATACATAGGTTAAGATAGATATGTTCCAAGCGAAGTCGGGGAGAAAATTTAATAAAAATATAGTGCATAATTTAAATAAGTGTGAATAGGGCACATTATTAGTATAGTATAGTGAATTACTGCCCAAAAAAAATTATCTCGTCACAGTAATAAAAAATTTCCAGTGACAACTAAATAATAAGTAGGTATATATTACATTTGTTTCTAAGCTTATTATTACCTTAAATTCTCTACTTAAGTTCTGATCCGCTACTTACTTTAATTTCTTATTTAATATATTTTATATAATATTTAAGAAAAACTTTCCAATTTTAAATCTGTACGGTTATTTTCGAGAAGTTACAACAATTTGTTATGCTACTGTGTTTGGTCTGATTTTAGTCAGTCTTAACAAATAAAATTTCATTATAATTAAGAAGGTACACTGTTTTATCTGTGTAGTGCACTGTCTGGACGAAAATCTAAAACTTTACCAGCTCTTTTAGCCACTTCATTGAGTAATTTTCTAAAGTGGTTCGAATAATTATTCGAAGCTTCATTGAAGAATAAATCATAGAAAACACAGCGTTTAAATCTTTTTCATCGCGACCAAATTATATAACAGCAGCAATCTAGCGCAGCATTTTGTATTATTTGATTAGATTTCAATATTTTTTTAGCGATGCAACGTAATTAATTTTATAATTATTATATGAAAATTGAGCAAAACTTGTACCAATAGCTTACCTAGTACATTAAACCCTAAAAGGTGCAGGCACATAGAACATGTATTGTATGCGAATGGGTTAACGACTTTATGACCACGACGTAAGGTCGTATTCACATAAATCATCGATACTGTACCCCCAAGTCAATTGAGATCTTCGAAATTGATATACCAAGTCATTAATTCTATGGGAAAATGTTATAGTTTTATCTCAAACCGTCGTATCGTAGACAGTGTTAAATCTAAACTGGCAATTACTGGACTGTTATCAGCGTTTTAGGGTACAGAGGGAGATTTGAAAGTTTTATGGAGGGACAGAATTGTGCTGAGTTTTGTTGCGGGTTATCGTACCTTTGACCTTTTCAAGTTGCAAGTTGTCGTATAAAATAACTAACTACGGTTGAATAGGGCTTTCAACTGAGGTTAGTATTTATTTTATATACAATCCATATAATTATCTTAATATATACTTATATAAAAGCGATGTGTGTATGTTATATATGTCCCCTATAGACTCCAAAACCGCTGAACCGATTTTGATGAATCTTTCAGACAATCTTCGGATTAGTCCAGCGGCTGTTCCTGTGAAGTTTTTTAGCGATCGGGCGCGGACAAAGTCGCGAGCATAACTAGTGTTATAAATAAAAATCAATTAATGTGTCCTCTATAGATTCAAAAACCATTCAACCAATTTTAATTGCGTTTTTACTTATGGAAAGAGGAATAAACGATGAACGTTTGTGTATATAAAAAACGCACACCGGGAGCGGCTCAATAGTAGTTACTTATACATATAAAATAACCAGTAAATTTTAAGACGAATATACGAATAGTTATTTTGGAATTGCTTTTCTAATTATTAACATTATATAGATATTTTTTTAATGGTAAGGTCGACAGATATTTTGAGAGTTCACTTGATGGTAGGTGGCTACCGTCGCCTATAACACAAGCAACGAAATGGGTGCTGCAAGTAATGTGCTGCCGTCCTTAGTAGAATTAGAATTAGTAGAATCCATTGACGGTTTATTCTTCAGTTAAATCAGCAAAAATCTATCTAGATTATATCTACTTAATCAAGATATGAAATGCTTACAAACTTGTTTCGAGGTCAAGACCTTGTGGAACTCGCTTAGTATAATCTCATCTCAATTGGTTTAAATTCGTGCTTTAAAACATTCCATTTCCTGCAAGGGTGATTGAAATAAATTTTCTAAATTAAGGCTCTTGCCTTAACCACTCATCCAATGCGATTCCTGGCAGGGTCAATTTTGGGAATGAACTTTGAGCAGCCCGTCTGGCGGCAGTAACCACCATGTTACAGAAGACACCAGTGAAATAACAGCACGCGTACTGAAAAAAAAATCTAAAACAAGTATTTATTTTTTTATGTTAAAGCTGTCAGACAGACTGACGGTCACTTGATGGTAGGTGACTACCGTTGCATATAACACAAAAACACGATTGACATCAGCTTTTAAACAAAAAAAAAAAGGATTGATATCGGTCTTGAAATCGGATTGAATCGGATGGGAGCTCCGACACGTTACAGTCACACACACACACACACAAACGCGCGCGCGCGCGCGCGTGTGTGTCAAATTGATAACACCCCGTTTTTGCGTCGGGCGTCGGGGTGTGAAAAAAAAAAAAAAAAAAAAAAAAAAAAAAAAAAAAAAAAAAAAGACAATATAAAGACATCATATTCTTTAAACAAAATAAAGTTTTAACTTTCAGCCAACTTTGGACTATAGCTGGCTATAAAATGTTCGCCCAAATCCATTTGACCCTTGGGTCGAATAAACGTACAATTTATAGGGTTTTAGACAGCTGTTGTACTGAGACGGGTTTAGGTATGATAATTTTGTTTCTTATAATCACAATGGCCGCCCTAAATTCAACACATTCAGAGTATATCTTTTTAAATGGGTTTTATGTTTTTGTCATATTTATAGTCTAGTTTTTGTCTGCGACTTTAGTCTGCGCACCTTTTTCTTAAGCGTTGAAGTACACGTGACATTTCAAATTACATTTTGAAAGTTTAAAATGTTTTACTTTTGTCCACTCTCCTACACACCTAATAAAATTCATATAAAATTCATATAAAATAAACACTTTAATTTCATTTAATAATTTTATTTAAAATTGCATTACTAGTATTATGTCATTACACATAACTGTGATTATTCCTAAGGGATTATCATTATCATAACTATGATTTTTCTTGTAACTGCAAGATGATTACCATATAGGATAAGGTATTAGCAAATATCTGAAAGAATATATGCACCATATTAGTAAAATGACTACTTAACATGAATTAAGGTACTCATGTTTAAGTATCATGAGTAAATTTTAGCAACGTGAGCATTTTTTTTTATTTTAAGGACGGCAGACAGGCTGACAGCTCACTTGATGGTAAGACTACAGATGCTGCAAATTGACTTAAAATTCTTAGTCAAAGAAGTCAAACAGTCTTTAAAATTGAAGCATATTCAGTAAATTGACTGCGTTTTGCAGTCATTTGGGCAACTCGTCGCAGTCATTAGGCGACGGTAGCCACTACCATCAAGTGGACCTTCAGCCTGCCTATAGACCATAACATTAAAGAAAAATTACGGTTGACAGCACACTTGCTGTATTAGTTAACATAGGTAATTAGGTATCAAACCTTAGCAATGAGCGGTCTGCCAAAGACATACAATCCAAGCGGGCAGTACCGAGTCTCATTCAGTTGTAGCTGCCTTGAAAATATCTCCAACTCTGAATATATTGGGTCTGTTGATGGTGTGATTCTGAATAGTTCACTCAATAAAAGTTTTGTGCGGTTCATCTGAAAGTCACAGTCGAGATATATAAGGTGTTAAGTAATATATTGTGTTGTATAATTGCGGGTGTACTAAATGACTTGACGAGCCCGATGGAGGAGTGGTAAGGGCATAGAAAATAGGATTCTAACCTTATTTTAACAGTAACAGTTTGTAACTCTATGGGTAAGGGTGCTTGCCTAACATCTCAGAGGCCCCGAGTTCGATTTGAGGCTGAGTCAACCTTTGAACTTTTCAAACATGCTTTCATGTTTTTTAAAACATTTTTTTTATAAAAAAAATTGATGTCATAACTGAAAAACGTACCAGGTGGCTGATATCCACCCAAGTCTAAAATACTTACTAAACTTTCCTGAAAAAAAATCCATACACGAACTGCCTCACAGAACTATAGCCAAGTCCTGGACTACAAGTCGTATTTTTTTATATATTGAAGGGTGGCAGACATGCTGACTGTCCACTTGATTGTATTTGGTTACCGTCGCCTAAGGACACAAGAAACACCAGGGGGGCGTGCTGGTGCCTACCCTGTAGGAATTTGTTGAGGTCTCAAAATATATTTAAAAAAAATTGACTTTTTTGATGCGACTTTAAGTTTTTTGTTTGTTATTCACGACTGTCGAAGATTACAAAAATAATGTTATAAAAATATATACTAAGACCTGTTAAATATATCTCACTAACTAACCTCTTCGTGTGTTTGATGGCACGGCTCCATAATCATTATCAAGTTGTTTAGGTGTAGGCAAAACCAACATAATTCGAGTAACATAAACCAGATTATCTTACCAGAACTAACTGTAATAGAGATTTATTGATATAAGTATATGTTTTTGTTTTTAATGCCAGAATATGACCTCTGTATACACATTCACATAAAGAACGTGATAAGTATAGAAAAAGACTAAACAGGTTTATAGAAAATATTTGTTTATATATTTTAAAGAAAATATGATAAAACACATAAAACTTACATGTCGCTATAATCAGATAAAACGGTGTTATCACCAAATGAAAGAGTATACACAATAGAAGAAGCATCAAAAGAATTCCATTACTATTAACAAAATTTCCAATTACATCGTCAATAAAATCCCAAATCAATCCAGCATTTTGGATAGTTTCGTATGCAGATGTTGATACTGAATATCTATTTACGTCTGAGAAATAAAATAAAAATAAGTTATAAAAGTTATTTAATAAGTTAAATAAAAATAAGGTAGTAAATTAACTAATACCAAGACAAGACCAAAAGACCAATTAATCAGAATTAAACAGAGAATAAGATTTGTAGATATCAGTTGGTTTGATTCAACGGATGATGGGTTATTTGACCAATCTCTCTATAGTAAAGCCAAGAGACAACGCAAAATATGTAAACAAACCCGGCCCTCAGTCCTTGTTTTAGAAAGAAGCCATTCAGAAAAAAGTTCTTAATGCGGCCACTTCTCAGGCTGATGCTTTTTAATATTAGTAAAGATATATTTATTCAATATGAATAATACATAATAATTCAATAAATTACCTACCTGTTGCTGTATGATCACTTCCATGTGAAATATTCACCGATTTACTAGAGACGGTTGTGATGGATTTTGAGTTGGCTATAAAAAATTAAAAAAGTCATACATAAATTTGACACCTTGGTAATTCCAAAGACAAAAAATTTAAATATTACTTATGGTGTTTTTGTGTTATGAAGAAAAAAAAATAACTGCTGCATGTAGATAATTTTACACTTTACATGGGGATATTAGGATGCCTTTCTGCACTGTCTCAGGGGTCACGGATTCGATTCTCGTTAATGTTAACTTTTCAAAGTTGGTTCTGGTCAGCATTTGGAAAGTAGTGGCAGGACACACTGCGTTTCGCAGTCATTTGGGCAACCTATCTGGCGGCTGTATCCACCTCCTTACAGAAGACCACCGTGAAATGACAGCACGTGTGCTGTTGTGTTTCGGTGAGTGTGTAAGGGATGCCAGAGCCCATTATCCCAATACTTTACCTTTAATTCTACTGCAGCACACTTGCAGCACCTGTGGCGATGCTTATGTTATAGGCGACTGTCGCCACCCACCATCAAGTGGACCGTCAACCTATCTGTAGACCTTAACTTTTAAAAAAACCCTACATACTAACATTGATATTTGATATTTTCCAATAATTGCTTCAGTGAGTAGTTACTATATGTCAAATATGATGATATTAATATTATTGTGAACACGAACTGTAGCTCAAGTATAACTGTTATTATGTATTGGCAAGAGTAACCCGAATACAGGGCAGCTATTTTCCCTGAAAAATTAATATGAAATTATAAATTATATATCATAATTAAAGTATTGTCAGAGTGGTCTTGATTCCATCCTGCTTTTTATTTTTTGAAGACTGGTTTTTATACGTTTTCACTACGCAATTAGCCATTTTCAATAGTGAATATTTTACTAAGGCGAGGCGTAGTTTTACCGGCTTCACTCTGCCGTCCACAGGCAGCATATTTAGTTCTTATTTTATCTGAGTTTCCTGCCGATTTCAAATCAGCAGCATATCGTGAAGTATGTTTATTATCGTTACATAAGCAAAGCTCATATAAAATATGGTGCCGTATAAACACCCCCCTCCCAAGTGTTGCTTTTGTCCTTAGGCGACGATAACCATCTACCATCAAGTAGACCGTCAGCCTGTCTGCCAGCCTTTAGGATATAAAAAATTGTAGTAAAATATATTACTTTAAACAATTTTTTGTTAAGAGAACCCATATTCACAAATGATAAGTTTCAGTGGTTAAAAACAAAGGTTACTTACAATCCTTATTGCCGTGTATTGTGTTACGAAAAAATATACAAAAATCAACGATTGCTATCACAATCCAAGATATGATGACTAATATAATGAAAGCACATTTTCTCTTTTCAAAACATTTCGACTCGTGGAAATCTTTAAGAATTGTGTCAAGCTGTAACGTTAGAATTTTTGTTAGGAATACTACATTCTATGTATTTTTGTTTAAATACAAAAAATAAAAATGTACCTATTAAAAAAAAATCCACTATAACGAACTCAGCCAGATAATGTGCAGATTACCTTGTTAATCTGTACTCTAACTGATTTATGCACATTAGCGGTGACATAAGTACACAAAAGCTCTTTTCATGAGTGAAAATCAAAGTCCGTTAGGTGGTTTAGAAGACTTCTAAACCACCCAACGCATTTTACAAGCGGAGAAACAGACAGAGGTTATCATTTATTCGTTATGCGATAGATGTGACCGGCCCATTGCCAATTCAGAAATTTGGTTCTTCCATTAAACTACATTCATAATATGTTTATGTAGTAGCAGGGTACGTAGTAGAGTCCCCTGAAATGGCCGGCGTACCTCCATTTTAGGGTACGCCGAGGTGCCGATCGTCCACCGCCAACTAAACTATGTTAGTTTAGCTTAGCTCACATATTTGAGCCAGTTTTTCATACATGTGCGTCCACCGCAAACTATGCCAGCTAAGCTACGTAAAATAGCCCAACTAAGTCGAACTAACTTAGTTGTGTAGGCCAATCCGTAACTATGTGAGCTAAACTAAGCATTAGCTTTCCTCTCTGGCGCCTGTTTTCGCTACTTGTTTTCCAAGATTGAATGTGTTTGCTTATCCAGTATTTATATTTGCATTTTTTCTATATAAAATAAGCAATAATCAATCTTCTTTTCTATGACCATTGTAATCCTCCTCTGAACTCTCGTCATAGCTATTCTCTTCTTCCGTTACGTTCGATTACTTCAACGTTCTAGCAACTGACCGTCACTAACGGAGTTTTAGTTTATTTTTCGGTGAACGGACAACGTATTTCATAAGTTTAGCTTAGTTTAGTTCAATGAGGCTTAGTTTTCAGTTAGTTTAGTAGGCGGTGGACGCTCCGCTAAAAAGTCTTTCGGTTTTAACCGGTACTAATCCGGCATAACACCGCAGTGTTCCCAAGAGGGTATCCAAGAGGATTTCACAACATAAAAAAAAGTAGTCATTTGGGCCGTCTGGCGGTAGTAACCACCCCATTTTCGCTATCCCTTCTCAATCACTTATCCTTAATCCAACTACGGTCGGCAGCGCACTTGCAGCACCTGTCGCGTTGCTCCTGTTATAGGCGACGGTTGCCACCTACATACTATCAGGTGGACTGTTAGTCTGTCTTCGAACTTTAACATAAGAATGAAAAAAAAAAAAAAAAAAAAAAACATACCGATTGCATTTTATTCAAATATTTCATAATATTTCGTAAGCGTGTTGTGGATCCGTAAACGCCAATACTTGATACTAGACATACAATGAGGATGTCTATGGTATTTAAAATTGTGATAATCGGGGATCCCATTCTCACGGAGTCTTCCTTTTCACTTAGATAATCAAATGTCAATGCGATGAAGGTCATTCCATCTGAAATGAATTTTTCGATCCATTTCATTCCCACAACCTATATACTTATACGTTTTTGTTAGAAACCAATTTAATAGACATTGATTCAGAATTCACCTACATTTATAACGAGCCATTATGCGTATATTTAAAAAAAAAAAAACAGCCGTTTCCTGTCAGGAAGTACTTAAAATACATCCGTACTAATATTATAAATGCGAAAGTATGTTTGGATATTTAGATGTTTGTAACTCTTTCACGCAAAAACTACTCAACCGATCATCATGAAATTTTGCATACACGTTGTCTCTGGGACACCAGAAAGGACATAGGGTACCTTTTATCGTTCAACGCAGACGAAGTCGCGGACATTAGCTAGTGTCTAATAATACTTACTAGGACTACTACTAAACTTTCCTAAACAAAAAAATCTCCTCCATACGCGAACTTCCCCACAGAACTAAGTATAGTCAGATGTTCTATTGTGACGCCAAAAAAAAAAATTGCGGAACTCAGTGTACTCCATTGCTATCGAGTGAAGCTAGCCTTTTCTCTATATTCATAAAATTAATGGTTCACACAGTGATAGAAATAAAATGACTCCTCTTGACCTAGCATTGGTGTCTGAGTATAAAATAAATAAATAAATAAATATCCTCACACATTCCACACAGCACCATCTAGTTCCACAGTAAGCAACTAATGCTTGTATTATGGATACCAGAAAGTTGATATAATACACAGATTACTTTTTTTTTGTAAATACATACATATTATAAATATAAAACATCCATGACTCAGGTACAAAGGTAAAATGTTAATAAACATTCGCCCCTAGCGGGATTCGAACCCGCGGCCGTTTGGTTAACAGCTAGGGTTACTAGCCACTAGACCAAACGTGTCGTCAAAATACTTATTCAGATAGAAGATCTTCATATATAATTTGTAAATAATAATTATTATTTGGGATTTTTGGGACGAAATTAAACTTAAACATTATTAATATTTTTTTTTTGTTTTTTAAGCTATTTATTTGATTTTTTTTATTTAATACATATTTTCTTAACTGTCGTTTAGTTAACAGCTAGGGTCACTAGCCACTAGACCAAATGTGTCGTGTGAATAAAAGTTTTTAGATTTTTTTTTTTAATGAATAAAATATGTGTGTGACGCACTTACTTAAAATGGTAATCAACACGAAACTGTAGATTCGTAAATTTGATGACAAATCAATAATCCATCGCCCTTTCTTCTTTCCAATAAAACTGATCGGCGCTAATCCGGTAATTTGACAAAAACTCAAAATAATACTCAGAGCACCGGAGACCGTACAAACATTTTTCGAACCTTCCATCTTGTTATTGTTGGTGTGAATTATAAGAAATAAATTGAAAATCCTTACAGCCCAAAAAGTAAACTGTGTTTAATTAATAGTTCCTTTTGACAGAAACAAATGAATTTGTGGAATATTTTTCGATAACGATGACAAATTATGTTACGTTTTTGAGCTAATATTAAACTTGTAAAATATGTAACAGTTTATTTATTCATTGAAAAATCCTTTCAATATATTAATTTAGCATGAAATGTAAATAAGCATTACGGTTACAAAAAAAAAAAAAAACAATAATAATATCATAAAGAGGGACGATTTGTTTGTTTGTGATGAATAAGCTCAAAAACTACTGAAGCGATTTTAAAAATTCTTTCACATATAAAAAGCTATATTATCAGCGAGTAACATAGGCTATATTTTACAAAAATACACGGACGAAGTCGCGTGCCACAGTTAGTAAATAATAATGTAAGGAAATTTAAAATGAAACAAACTGTTTGCACAAGGTTAGGTAATGCTATTAGGTAATTGAAATAAGTAAAAAAAAATATACTTATTTACTCTTTAATAGCAATATTACACTTAAGAATACGACATTTTTAAATGTAATTTTAAATTTTATATGTAAATTTAATAAATTTGAAAAAAAAAAAAAAAAAAAAAATTTTTCATACTCGAGTTCACCAACAAACGGTTATTTTTAAACAGCTGTTTAAAATTTAAACAGCAGTTTAATAATATTTTGTTGATCACCATCGCTAAACTGCAGGTTAAACGCCCTAAACATCACATTAATCATTAAGTTAATCAGATGTTTAGGGCGTTTAACCTCCATTTTAGCGATTTTGAACAACAAAATATTATTAAACGGCTGTTTAAATTTTAAACAGCTGTTTAAAAATAACCGTCTGTTGGTGAACTCGAGCCTAAGATATATTTTTTAGTCAAGTTTTTCAGCAGTTTACTCCTTTCGTGAAAACTCAACTCGTATACCAAAAATTATTATTACAATTGCAACACAGGTAACCAATTGGTAAAAAACAATTTTAAATTGTCATTTTTATCTGAAAAATGTTCAAATTGAATGATTATCACCAAATACGTTATAAGTCCGCCAACGATCTGAAAAAGAAACGGAATATGTAATGTGCACAATGTGCTCTTTATTTAAAACTAGCTGGTGGCCACGACTTCGTCCGCGTTGAAAAATAATAAAATATATAACCCCTGGGAAAAAAAAAGACCATACCGTTGCAACAAATTGTCTGTCCAATATGAAAAAGCCAAGCGCCGAGTACTGTGGATTGTTTAACACAATCTGTTTTGAAAACTTTCTCAACTCATTCGATAGTTGACTACAAGTTGACCCGACACGCATTAATTGACATACTAGAGCTCGCATTTGGTTCATCTGTAAATAAAATAAATAAAATATTATTATAAATCAATTTTTACATAGTATAAATTGAATTTCGGCGTCTGTCTGTATGGCCGCTAACACGTTCTGGAATCACGCAACGCATTTTTATACGGTTTACACCAGGGATGTTACGGATGTCCATTTTTTCACATTCGCGGATGTGAATGCAGATGCGGATTTTTGAAGGCTCACATCCGCGGATGCGGATGCGGATGCGGATCTTTAATATCTTATATAAACATAGTATATGAATATTATGAATGAAGAATGCGGATGCAGATGTCCAAATCTATGCGGAAGCTCCGCATTTGCTGATGCGGATGCGAATATTCGCAACATCCCTAGTTTACACCATCAGTTGGATTTTTTTTATGTTAAAGTCGACAGACAGGCTGACAGACAGGCTGACACTTAATGGTAGCTGGCTACCGTCGCCTATAACACATGTAACGCCATAGATTCTGAAAGTGCTCTGCCGACCATTAAAGGGATGAGGTAGGGATGAGGGTAATGAGCTCTGGCATCCCTAACTCACTCGCCGAAACACAACAGCATATAATATGCTGTTATTTCAAGGTGGTCTTCTCTAAGGGGGTGGTTACTGCCGCCAGACGGGCTGCCCAAATGACTGCGAAACGCAGTGTGCCCTGGGCCTTTCCAAATCCAGACCAAATTCAATTTTGAAAAGTTCATTTGAAAAGTTGACCCCGCCGAGAATCGAACCCGGGGCTCCTCGTATATAATATAATATAACCTAATTATAAGTTTATATTTTAGACCTTAACATTAAAAAAATATCATACATATTGTTAAGGCATAAGAATTGAAAGCATTTTACCTCCTCTTTTGTCTGCTCACAGGGTTCTACGATTATCAGCAAGTTAACTACGTGAAGAATACTCCAACTCAGAAGCAACATCAAGGTTTGTGTGTCTGTCTGGTTTACTGTGATTAAAAAAAAAAGTTAGTTTGACTGAAAAAAATTGACTAGTGGCATTGACTGAAAAAAAGTGAAAACTGAAAAAACAGCGAGACAGATGTCGCTGCGCCAGCGGGCAAGTTATAACGCGCTATCGTTTCGTTCCTCATTTTTTTCTTACAAAACTTTTTTCTAAAACTAAACATTTTAAACAAAACTTTTTTTGTTTAACTTTTTAAGCAAAAAAAATTAAACTTTTTTTTAACTTTAAACAAAAAAAACTAAACTTTTTTTTGTTTAACTTTTTAAACAAAAAAAAGTTTAAAAAAAAAAACTAAACTTTTTTTTTCTTACCAGTTTTCTATTTTCGCTTTTATAAGCCCAGAAAAACCCTCTGATATCCGTGACACCGTGCTTTATTCAATTATTTTTAGATACATTTCATTTAATCATTATTTAATTTTAATATCAATCTATACTGATATTATACAAAGATTTATATTTTTGTATTGAATGAATGAACTAAAAAATCTAATGTACCGATTTTGAAAATTCTTCCACCCATAGAAAGCTACATTATCAGCGAGTATCATAGCCTATAATTTTATTAAGTTACGCGGACGAAGTCGCGTGCAAGAGGTAGTTAAGAAATAAAATAATATGACATCTTTTACTTACAAACACCGGTGAAGAAGTAATATAATGTCAGAACGAGATTCATAGGAATGTCGAATAGAACTAGAAGTAACATCAGGCCATAATTTGTGTTTATCTCTCTGAGAACATTGCAAATGATGCTGTAGGCCAGAGAAAGATGGCGAAGTGTTTCGTGGTCCGTGTTGGTTACGGTCATTGCTGAAAATATTTATTTATTTTATTTATTTATTTATTTATTTGTTTATTTATTTATTTATTTATTTATTTATCTATTTATTTATTTATTTATTTATTTATTTATTTATTTATTTATTTATTTATTTATTTATTTATTTATTTAATAGCCAACCTTACAGCATGTAACATTTTAGTAATACATAAAAAGTGTTAAATTTTTAAATAGCCTATTACAAGGTTAGACATATTTTTTTTTGTACTTATAATTAAAGTTTATAAGTACAAAAAAAAAAGAAAATACGAGTAATTAAAAAAAAAATGATAACATTATATATACATGTATCTATAATTATATAAACATATATGCACATTATATGCAAATAGATAATTATAATCACATATGCGTAATAGCATGCGTGTATGTGTGTGTGTGTATGTGTATACATCATATTTTTTTTATGTAACATTTCGGCAGACGCTTAAACCCTGTATCCCTCACAATGTTTATTCAAAATTTCATGATGATCGGTTGAGTAATTAAGGCGTGAAAACGTAACAGACAGACGTCAGAAAATGTAACATTTAATGTTAAAGTAACTCTGTACCATTTAATGTTAAGGACAGAGTTACTTTAATTAAAGTAACTGTCTGTCTGTCTGTATAAATTTTATAATATTAAAATTAGTATGGATATATTTTACTCATCGAAATAAAGTATACTGAAAGTATACATCATATTTTTTTATGTAACATTTCGGCAGACACTTAATCCCTGTATCCCTCAGAATGTTTATGCAAAATTTCATGATGATTGGTTGAGTAATTAAGGCGTGAAAACGTAACAGACAGACGTCAGTAAACGTAACATTTAATGTTAAAGTAACTCTGTAACATTTAATGTTAAGGACAGAGTTACTTTTATTAAAGTAACTGTCTGTCTGTCTGTCTGTCTGTCTGTCTGTATAAATTTTATAATATTAAAATTAGTATGGATATATTTTACTCATCGAAATAATATCTTTGCAAAATTTTACCTCGATTAATAGTATCGATGGCAACGTTCACTGATGTTGAGGGCATGAGTTTTTTCTTATGTTTAACAATTTTTTTGTCTGAAAATATAAAAGCCTCCTTTTTAGATCACAAGCAAAACATAACCTGAATTTTGATTTTATGTAAAATAATTTAATTTAATTATAAATTCACAAATAAACTCTTACTAACTTTTTGTATCCAACAATAAACGATGGAGACTATCGTTGAGAGATTTAATTGACGAACGGACCAACAACACGATAATCACAAAGTGCAACTCCAATGTAATTATAATCATGTACATGCCGTAGTCGGCAGAATACATTAGAGTTATTGTCCCTGTAGCAAAAATAGAAATCAGGAAAGATTGATTCTCATTTAAAGTAAATGTAAGGCACACTGAGTTTTCACAGTCGTTTTGGGCAGCCCGTCTGGCGGCAGTAACCACCCACTTACAGAGACCATCGTGAAATAACAACATGTGTGCTGTTATCTTTCAGTGAGTGAGTAAAGGGATCCCAGAGCCCATCTCCCAGCAAGTTAGCCTTCAGCCTTCAATAAAATAAAATAATAATGTACTTACAATCTCTCTCATTTAAAATGGATTCATATAATAGGTGCAAGAAATCCAATAAAATCATCGTGAGTAAGTAAATAAGACAGAACACTATCAAACAACATTCCTTGTATTCTGTTGATTTGTTTCCATTCTTCGGAATTACCTGTAGGAAAAACATATTTTTAAATTATCACGAATATTGCCGATTTGGTTGATGGTAAATGGTTGTAAGTAAATAATAATATTTGTAAAGTTTTTTCATCCACTTGCGGACCACGAGACGCGGACAGGGGTTTCATCCCTTCGTGGTTGATGTTCCTCGGTCACGCACGAAGCGTTACAGTTCCACGTTCCTTGTCAGAACCGCTAGGGAGTGGAACTCATTGCCTGCGTCTGTGTTTCCTCCAAATTACAACCTCGGGGTCTTCAAATCAAGGGTAAATGGGCACTTACTAGGTAATCGTGGTCCACCTTCGGCCGCATCTGCACCTTACATCAAGTGAGATCGCGGCCAAGCGCTGCATTGACTTAATTTAAAAAAATCATCATCAACATCAGTCTAATGCTGGATGTAGGCCTCCGAGCATACCCTTTTCCACAGTACTTTGAGTGACTTTGAACTTGTTGACCAGTGACAGGCCACAGGCCACGTTTCATCACCATTCGTAATCACTGGCAGGACTCTCTTATTGGAGACCTTGGTCTTAAGACGATGCGATAGTGGTGACGAGAAGAGCCCAACCTATTTGGATTGTTCTATCAGCCTCTTTGTTATAATCGTTTGTCCAAATAGACATAATACTAACACAACTTCAAGAGTCACATCCTCACGCTGAGTTCTTCCAGCGATTATGACATAATGACTATATCGTCAGCAAAACGGAACAGAGAGGTATTCGCCATTGGCCTTAACTACGTACTTGCTTTTCTAAGTCGATAATCACGAAATTTTGCATACACATTGTCAGGGATATAGCAAAGACAAGCGTTATATTCCTTATAGATTTTGTCAGTTATATTTATTTATTTCCAACGTGGACCAAGTCGCGGGAACCAGCTCGTAGTTAAATAATAAATAAACAGAATGCATTTTTTACTGTACAATAAAAAAACTATTTACGATTCTTGAGTATGTATAACTAATCCATAAGCAGTAAATGTGAGAATTACCTTGTCTATTTCCATAAAGCACTTGATCATTTGTTTGAATCTATTTTTTGCTGTAGACATTTCAAAGCAAGTGATGAACAAGTAAATTGCAGCTTCGACTACCCTTACAATCTTCGTCATTGGTGTCCGAGTGCAAATTGCTACATCTGAATCCTGGTTCAGGTCACGGATCAGGCCAGCCAACATAACAACATCTGTAAATTATTCAAATATGTTGCTAAACCTAAAGCAATTATACAGTTTTCGTAAAGTTCATTTCCAACTTTCCACTTGTCGAGGATCGAACCTGTACCTAAGGTAGAGCGTTAAGGCAAGCACTTTAACCACTCGAACAATGGACTCGCCAAATATCGTCAAAGAAAATATGAAAATATGATACTTACTTAAAGAAATCATCAGAATATAGCTGTAAATAGTTTGCATCGATGATAAACGGATGATCCATGCCGCGTGATTTCGTTCGATCCATAGAGGCGCAGTACCAAAAACACGTGACACCATAAATATCAAGACTACAGAATTACTAGTGACTGTACACTCCAAATGACGAGACTTCATTTTGGCGTTACGTTTCGTACAAGCCCGAAAAAATAGTCGATCGTAACTGGTTACGAAACTCCGGTTACGTACGCGGCCGAACCGTTGGTCGCCTCCTTTAGTTATGCAATCTTATTCTGCAAGTAGTTTTGCGAAGTTGTCAATTTACAATTAATTTAGATATAAAAATTTGAAAAGAAATTCCTGAGTGACTTAAAAAGCACTTTTAAAACAACTTTCTTGGACACAAAAAAAAAATGAGTCAATTGAATTACACATAAGCAATCATTTAATAGTTTCACAAAAACTGGGGAAAGTTATCAGAAATCAAACGTCAAACATTGATTCGTTTTTCATTGATTGTGTAAATATTTCCATAGCACAAAATATAAGTTAAGAATGTCAAAATGATTTATGTATTAAGTTTAGGTGCAACCCGGATGTTTTACTTTGGCTAGAAGGATAATTGATTAATTAATTGATTTGACGACACGTTTGGTCTAGTGGCTAGTAACCCTAGCTGTTAACCAAACGGTCGCGGGTTCGAATCCCGCTAGGGGCAAATGTTTATGTGTTAACATTTTACCTTTGTACCTGAGTCATGGATGTTTTCTATTTATTATATGTATGTATTTACAAAAAAAAAGTAATCTATGTAGTATATCAACTGTCTGGTATCCATAATACAAGCATTAGTTGCTTAGTGTGGGACTAGATGGTGCTGTGTGGAATGTGTGAAGAAGAAGAAGAAGAAGATATTAATTATATTTTTATTTATTTCACATTTACATAATAGATTCCTATTAAAAATTTCAAAAATCATGCTTGGAAGTAAAAAGGGGAAGAAAATGTGGATCCAGGATGCTTTTGAACGGTCATATTTTAAATAAAAATTAATATGTTAAAATATTAAATACTACCCTATGTTACTCGCTGATAATGTAGCTTTCTATAGGTTAAAGAATTTTTAGAATCGGTCCAGTAGTTTTTGAGTTTATTCATTACAAACGTACAAAAATAAAAAATCTCTCTTTATAAATTAGTATAGATAACATGCAATAAGTAATATAATATTCAAATTCAAATTCAAAATAATTTATTTGCTGAATATAGTTATACATAAGTATACATAAGTAAATTTACAACAATTTAAATAAATATTGTCCACATATTCAACCGACAAGCGGTGTGCAAATTTAAAAAGCATTTCAAATTAATAATAATTCCTCTTAGATAATTTAATAATTATTGAATTTTTATTTTATTTAAATTTATTTTTATGCTATATTTATGTAAGGCTCGAGTTCACCAACAGACGGTTATTTTTAAACAGCTGTTTAAAATTTAAACAGCTGTTTAAAACTTAAACAGCCGTTTAATATTATCTGATTAACTTAGGCTCGAGTTCACCAACAGACAGTTATTTTTAAACAGCTGATTAAAATTTAAACAGACGTTTAATAATATTTTGTTGATCACCATCGCTAAACTGCGGGTTAAACGCCCTAAACATCAGATCAAGATCAATCATTAAGTTAATCAGATGTTTAGGGCGTTTAACCCGCATTTTAGCGATTTTGAACCAAAAAATATTATTAAACGGCTGTTTAAATTTTAAACAGCTGTTTAAAAATAACCGTCTGTTGGTGAACTCGAACCTGAATGATTAATCTGATGTTTAGGGCGTTTAACCCGCATTTTAGCGATTTTGAACAAAAAAATATTATTAAACGGTTGTTTAAATTTTAAACAGCTGTTTAAAAATTAACCTTCTGTTGGTGAACTCGAGCCTAAGACATAGCTTGGCATTGCTTGCACTATATAGTCTCATCAATATTTAATCAAACAGTTTCAACATACTTATCCATTGAACAAAACTCGTCTCTTAGTATGGCGTTAGTTAAAGTGTACAAGCATTCTGTTATGTTCATAAAATATTCATTTCGCGACCCACTAGCAGTGACTTTTTCTATTTAGAAACGGGTCAAACTGTGATAACTTCGCTCTGGTACGAGATATCTGCCGTCTAGACATCATGTAATATAACCGCCTGGTGTTATATTAAAATACTAGCGACCTGTTCTCGGCTTTGTTACGGATGCAAATGATATACCAAAACCTTCCTCGAGAACCACTCTAGCCGTTGGTGAAAACAGCATGAAAATCGGTGCAGTAGTTTTTGAGTTTATAGCGAACAGACAGACAGACAGAAAGACAGACGCGCCGGAGGACATTGTTTTATAATATGTAGTGATGATGTCTAGATGTTCTTAGATTACACGTGTAATAAAATTCTTTTTTAAGTACATATAAGTACATATAAAAGTCAAATTTCTTTTTTAGAATTCATTTAAAGACAGCCTTTTTAAAATATATTTTTTTTTAAATTGTGTTCTTTTTTTAAAATATTCTAATTTTTAAAATTGCATTTTATTTATTCAGCAGTAGAAAGTCCTAGTCATAAAAAAATTCAAAACAATCAACGCCTGACATTTTTTTTAAAAATTTTTTTTTAATTTTTTAATTTTTTTGTTTTTGTTGTTTTCCAGCTTTAAAAAAATAAACGCATACGAAGTCGCGAGCAAAGTTAGTTCTGAGCGCACGAAGCGACTGCATTTTGGGCGGATATAAAAGTATTTATTATAAAAGCTCAAACACATTATTAAAAAGAAAAATATAACAAGGAAATCTATTACAGTATCATAATAATATAATCATTATATAAATACCCTGTGGCTATCATTTTTATAATAATTAATTACTAAAACCAATCACATTATTTAAAATTCATTGTGATCAAAACAAGAACCAACCAGATATTGTATATAGACAATTTAGCAGATTTATCAATATGGATCTTGGCGAATGGTGTTCCAGCTCCGCGGACTTAGTAAAACCGTTCTATCTAAATAATGTTTCGTTTAAGTCATAAGATGTTGGCGTTTAATGCACTGATTGTTTCAAGTAAATATATCAAAGTAAATAACTGTAGGGACTTGTTATAAATACTCATGTGCGTTATACATACTTTTTCGTTAACTTATTAATATATTTTTATGTCATATGTATGTTGTCACATATATTTGGTTGTCACCAATTTGTCATGTACTTATAAAAACTTTCCTTGTAAAATATAATTCTTAATCCGTCGTAATCCGTATCTTTAATTTATACAATCACGTAAAACACAAAACAACCACAAATTTGGTGACCCCGACGTTTAGTCCCTACATAACTATGACATGTGAAGATTTGTCTAATTATTATAACAAATGCACAATAGTCACAAATAATAACAATTTTTTACGACCCCATTGAATGAGTGGTTATAGGCTGTTGCTAAATAATAGGCTACTATTTACAGTACGCAATGCGAGAATTTTAAATTTAACTAAATACTTAGGTTGTTTATTTATACAGACATATTTTTTTTTTAAATAATCCAAAGTAATGAACAAAATTTAATCAACGAAATCGAGGTGTATCGTTAATAATTTTGTATTAAATACGTTCAAACTTTGTTGGTCACATGAGTAAATTAACTTATGTTTAATGATTTAATAAAGAGTTATTATAGTTTATAAATGTTACAATTGCATATTTTATTTTTGTTAATTTTATTTTATTTGTAGTTAAAATAATGACAAATTTTGAAAAAGTGAACGGAAAGCAGAGTGAATTATCACTGTCTTAAAACGTTTAACTAAATACGCCACAGAATGTTTTAGAAATTTTTATGCTGAATTTTTTTGTATTTTTTCATATATTCGTATATTTTTTATTGGTGTTTGCTTTTTTATATATTATATATTTTTTTTATAATATTTGACATTAAATGATAACGAAATATGCCACAGAATGTTTTGGAATTGTTTATGCTGAATTTTTTTATATTTTTTCATATACTCGTTTCATATATTTTTTTATTGGTGTTTGCTTTTTTATACATAATTTTTTTTATATTATAATATAATATCAGAGGTAGTTCATATGTTTCTTACATGGTATTAATTTGTAAAGAGAGTATTACAATTCGCTCTTTACTTGGACCACAGTCGCTCCACTATCTAGTAAGCGTCGGGAACTGGAATATTGCAGACGATGTTTTTATACCAATCCCCTGATTTCCCCGGAGTAAGTTGATGTTGTTGGTTGAATCGATTCGGTGAACATCATTCCTCACTTCTTACTTTGAATCTTACGATTTATTTCTCTCCACAATTTTCCTAGAACGGACAATGACCACAAAGGCGGTTATGGAATGCTTGAAATCTACCTCTATGCTTGAAAAATCACGTCGTTTGACCGCAAATGAACTCCTAAATTACTGTCCTAAATAATAAATAAATAAATAAATATCTTCACACATTCCACACAGCACCATCTAGTTCCACAGTAAGCAACTAATGCTTGTATTATGGATACCAGACAGTTGATATAATACATAGATTACTTTTTTTTTGTAAATACATACATATTATAAATACAAAACATTCATGACTCTGGTAAAAAGGTAAAATGTTAACACATAAACATTCGCCCCTAGCGGGATTCGAACCCGCGACCGTTTGGTTAACAGATAGGGTTACTAGCCACTAGACCAAACGTGTCGTCTGTCCAACCAATCCTAAACAAACAAACAAATCTTTCCTCTTTATAATATATTTTCTCTGTTTTTGTAATATTAGTAATAATATTACAACTTCATGAATACGTCAAATCCTTCAGTGTTCTATTGAATTTCAAAAAGGCTTTGTATTCCGTCATTTATTGATAGAATTTAATTCAGCCGTTGGGGCTGTTTTTGAATGATTTCATGGACGGATGGCGAGATAAAACTAATTTGATTCAGTACGTGACTCCCGAATTGGAGCTCAGTTGTTGCATGAAATTGGAAATATTTACTACGAGTTTTAGTTTAAAGGTCACGCTCACGGGTCAAAGCTTTAATTGAAACAATAAAAGTTCCAAATGATTATAATATTATGTCGGCGGCCGATCGTTAATCTGGCAGTTCGTGATGTGCCTATTAGCATAGAGTAACTATAGTACTTAATATTTATACTATTCACTCTATGCTATTAGGCAGATCGTGATATAATATAGTGTTTAATGAAATATGATAAGTGCAAAGTGATAAAAAAGTGCCGCGCACTAGTAAGTGTCCGCGACTACGTTCGTGTTGAACGATGAAAGGTCCTTTCTGATATTCCAGACAAAGTGTATGCAAAATTTCATGGTGATCTGTTCAGTAGTTTTTGCGTGAGAGTTACAAACATACATACATCCAAACATACCTTCGCATTTATAATATTAGTACGGACTAGTACGGTGTAGTGAAGTGGCCAAAGGCACGTGTCGCCATCTGTCGCAATTTCATGAAATTTCTTCCTTGTTCTAACTCCAGTGTGAGGATGATTGCACGACTGAGAAATTTCAAAGTGTTTGTTTCCATCTCAATCGATAGGTGGCGCCGTGTGACTATAATGAAGAAAAATAAAATTCGAACTTTTCTATATATATATATATTTTTAATTTTCTTTACATAGTATAAAACAAAGTCGCTTTCCGTCGTCTATCCGTCTGTACGTTACTCAAATCTTTTAAATCACGTACCTAACGGGTTTTAATGCGGTTTACACTAATGGAAAGAGCGTTAAACGAGGAAAGTTTTTATATTAATTTTCAGAAAAAAAATGGCACCCGTTAGAAGCCGGGAGAGAGTCGCTAGTAATATTATAAATATAAAAAAAAAAAATATTTATTTGTTAGCTTTTACGGTTTAACTACTCACGTTGTTAGGGATACAGAAAAGACATAGGGTACCTTTCACTCGTAAAAACAGTACTTCATCTAAAATATTAAAAAACGCCTTATCTATAGTAGCTTTACTAATTTTTTTTTAAATTAATTAATTAATTTAGATTACATACAGCCGTAAATTTTAAAAAATATATATTATATAGATTATAACAACTAGGCCTAAAGAATCATAAAAATTATATGTTTACATTTATTTATTAATTAAAAAAAATAATAAGAAGAAAAAGAAGAGAATATTCTATAAGTGATAAAATTAATTTTTCAAAAGTAATTTACCAATTTACTTTTTGTAAGAATTCAAATTGTTGGAAAATATGTGAATATAATTCAGAATGTTATTGTAGTGATACTTAGAACTATGAAAGAAGGAATTTTTACAATGATTAGTTCTACAATAGGGAATATGAAATGTATCATTTGATCTTGTTCTGAATTTTGATACATTGAAGTGAATACATTCTAAAAGTGAAGAAGAATCGGTGTGATTATTTATTATTTTATATAAGAAGACTGCGTCAATATAAGATCGCCAATATAATCAATATAATTATAAATCGTTACAATGAAACATAAATACATCGGCTAAAGAGCTGAGCTTAATAAAAATATATTTTTAATTAAAAAAAATTTTTATTTTTAAATTAAAATTCAAAAAAAGAGTCGCTACAGTTTTATAAGAATCAAAAAACAAACTAATCAATACATTATGTTATTAATGTTAAGGCCATTTTGCGACGACGCCTCCACAAACGTATCTTAGATCAAGCTTTCTTCCTCAAACACTTATCTTTCTTCCGAGACATTAGGCAATGTTCAGAGTACTGAAAAAAAAAAATGAGGTTGTATTTATGAACGGTTCTACTAAAGTTTTTGATGACTAGGCAAATAGAAGAGTATCATTTCATGTGAGCATTAGTCTATATAATTTGTCTTTCATTTAATTGATTGTAACAATGCTGTTCTGAAATATTAGAATCGAATTTTCTACATTGAATAAAGTATCAGAGAGTAACATAAGCTATATTTTGTAAAGTTACGCTGACGAAGTCGCGTGCAACGGCTAGTCCGTACTTAATATTATAAATGCGAAAGTATGTTTGGATGTTTGGATGTTTGTAACTCTTTCACGCAAAAACTACTGAACCGATCACTATGAAATTTTGCATACACGTTGTCTGGGACACCAGAAAGGACATAGGGTACCTTTCATCGTTCAACGCAGACGAAGTCGCGGGCATCAGCTAGTAATATAATATTAAGGAATTTAAAAAAAAAATTCTTACATACCATACATGAAAATATACATGATTTTTTTTTAACTTTCTTAAATATTTACAAAGAAATGACTAGTTGTCCCACACTTGGTTTTATTCAAATTATAGGAACCAATATTACGTAGGCAATCTTACCTCTAACATGCACGCCTACACATTTCAAACTTTGTTATAGAAAACGTGATGAGAATAACCCACCTGATTCTATATGGAGTTAAAAATGTCATGAGACGACAATGACTGTGGATATTTGTGTCACGTACGAGGCTAGGGCAAAATTAATTAACCGGAATTCGGTTTGTCAATAATTAAGTCTGTCTTTGCAATAAGTAATTCCAGGGATTTCCGCTCGACTGCAACGTTTGGGTTAAGGGACACTTTTTGCTTTAATTATTACAAATATACTTTTTTTTTTATGTAAAGTTCGGCAGACAGGCAGACGGCCACTTCATGGTAGATTAGCCATCATCACCTATTTACACAAGTAACGACGCCATAACTCCATAAGTGATGGAAGATTACTTTGACATCTATAAGCAGAAATGTATACTATAAGTATATTTATGTACTTTTTAACTACCGACGTAAAAATGTCGTGTTTTGACGTGTGCCTGTATATATGTATATGAGTGTATCTGCGTGTCTGTCTGTGGAATCGTAGCTCTCAAACGGATGGACCGTATTTTTTGAAATTTACTCCTTAAGAATCGATTTTCATATATAAGCCGGGTATGACAATTTATGGGAGTAAAATCAAAATTGTCACACGGTATGCGTTACGTTCTATTTTCAAATATTTTAGAATATCTCTGAAGTTTCAGTGATATTGCGTCATCTACACAATATCTCTGAAACTAGTCATGTTACGTAATAATACATCCTTGCTAAAACTAGATGGCACCGGTAATCATGTATCATAATTTGAACAGAGATGGCGCTGATATTAATTCGTTATGTTTTTATAACTTTTATTATGTATTTTATAATCGTTCATAAGAAGTAAACTTCAGTTGTGCGTCGGAGCTGACACACACACATTTTTTTTGTTTAAAAGCTTAATTATGGTAGTTTTTTTAAATATTATAGTATATACAAGCCCTTGCCCACGACTTTTCTTAACAGAGTCCAGTGTCTATAGTACTGAGGTCTAAAATCTGTATGCGCATGTAAAACGTTCAAAACAAAGTATGTACGGTATATTGATGAACTTGCATAAAATTTTAGCAAGCTTTTTATTTTGTTTACTGACACAGTACGTTGGAGAATTAAGTTAATTGAGAAACTTGCTCGGATGCTGCACTCTACGCTGAAATAAAGCGAAAAAAATTTCAGCTGAACTGACACTCGTTATAAGTCGTTAGTATACTAAAAGTAAAAAAATGTTTTTGTTGCAACCGTATCCGTAACTAATATTATAAATGCGAAAGTATGTTTTGATGTATGGATGTTTGTAACTCTTTCACGCAAAAACTACTGAACCGATCACCATGAAATTTTGCATACACGTTGTCTGCGACACCAGAAAGGACATAGGGTACCTTTCATCGTTTAACACGGACGAAGTCGCGGGCACCAGCTAGTGATAACATAAAGGTATAAAGGACAATAGTATCAAAGTAGCCCTGTACTCGGCCCCACCAAAATGATGTTCAAATTGAAAGTGTTGTTCAACAATCTTGTATGGACACAAACGGACACACATGCTGATATTTCACGATAGTCTTCTATAAGGGGGTTGGTTACTGCCGCCAGATTAGGTGCCTAACTAATGACTGACAAGATAAAATTGAGTTGTCATTAACTACCATCCATAGAGGTTTTAAAATAATACTAACTTATTAAACAGCTAATAAATAAAATTGTAAAATAGTAAAACTGTTATATTATAAAATGTCTAACTTTGTATTAAGTAAGAAATAAAAAGGCTTTTTTTTTTTAATTTTATTTATAGAGGTTTTTCTAAAATATTGGAATTGTTGACGTATGTTTTATTATTTTCGCGAGTTCAATAAGACTAAGTTCAATAAGACTAAGTTCAATAAGACTAAGTGCCGCGAACGTCTTTCGTGGCATTTTGTCTTCGCTTATTCGCATTATAGTAAGTTGAGAGAACAAATTCTCCCAAATACTTATTACTAACTTCACTCGAACTAGTACCTACAGGGTGCACTTAACAATTATTACTATTGCACTAAGTAATCATAATGTATTTGCTCTTAGAACTTTTTCAAGTCTGTTGTTAAGAACCTGAAAGTATTTGGGCTTTATTTATTGAAGAATTTCTAAATTCGAGTCGTCTTAAATGTTCAAATAATCAAAATTTTATAATAAAATTCTATTTTACAAACGATAACAGTGATAAATAATGGTTACTATTCGCATTTGTTCAAATTGAAACGAGAATCCAATCTAGGTGGATTTTGCAAACATAGTTGTTCAAACTACCAATTTCATTTGCAAAATGGTTTCCAATTTGCATTAATTTTCTCGCAGTCAGTTGTTTATTTGTTGTAACTACTAACTTTGAAACTTGTGTAAGAAAATTTGAGACATTAGAGACAGGTTCAAGACACATTCAACTTTACATCAGATGTTTGAATAGTTCATTGAGTTTCATTAAGTTATGTTTTATTTTTTAAAACAAATTTAACACTCGTATAGATGTTTACATACATTTTTTTTGAAATGAGTAATTCATTTATTTTTAATTTACAACAAAGTTGTTGTAATTAATTACATAAGTATGTAATTAACAAAATAACTATCAAAGTAATAGGTACCTTATTATCTATATATAAATAAAAAATATTATAATAACAAAATTAACATACATACAATCTTTGAATAATTTAGTTCATATAAATTAATCAAGTGAAATTTCTATAAAATAACTATAGCTGACCGGGCAAACGTTGTTTTACCAAAAAATTAAAATAAAATTTTTGAGGTGGGTTACCCTTATCACATAAGAGTATAAAAATAGTTTACGACCTATTCTCAGACCTACAGAATATACACAAAAAAATTCATAAAAATCGTTCAAACTGTTTCGGAGGAGTTTGGTTACAAACACTGGGACATGACACGAGAATTTTATATACATACTAGCTGGTGCCCGCAACTTCGTCCGCGTTGAACGATGAAAGGTATCATAATTATATCCTTTCTGGTGTCCCAGACAACGTGTATGTAAAATTTCATGGTGATCGGTTTAGTAGTTTTTGCGTGAAAGAGTTACAAACCTCCATACATCCAAACATACTTTCGCATTTATAATATTAGTATAGACTAGCTGGTGCCCGCGACTTCATCCGCGTTGAACGATAAAAGGTACCCTATGTCTTTTCTAGTGTCCCAGACAACGTGTATGCAAAATTTCATGGTGATCGGTTCAGTAGTTATTGCGTGAAGGAGTTACAAACATCCATACATCCAAATATACTTTCGCGTTTATAATATTAGTATATATACGTATATAGAAGATGTAAAGAATATTCTAATTAGACGATAATTAGTCCGACAGTGGTTCCGAGCAAACAATTAATACAAAAACTAGTATATTATTATATAAAATCACGAAGCAACAAACGAGTCGGGAAATATTTGCGCCCGACCTTTGTACAGCAGTTAAAATATTCCTTACAAAGCGGGGATTCCCATCGCAAACGAATCGGAAACTGTGTTGCCATGCCACTCAAAGCGAAAGGAAATAGATTTTTTTTTACACACTGAAAACCTGAATAGTTACTTTGAACTGCAAAGGACCGATCAAATATTCTCCGCTTTGAGAGATTTCAAGTGTTCCTTTGTGTTTGTATTCTTCCTTTAACACTTGAACGTCACCTGTTTTTTTCATGACTATTTTTATTTTTACTCATTTTCAAGTTTTAAAAATAGAACAAGTTTCAGTCAGTAGACTGAATTTTCAGGTCACTGAATTTAATAATATACATAAAAAAGTTATTAAACAAATCCGTCCCTCTGAATGAGTGTGATTCACAATTAATATTTAGTACACAATTTTGACGAAAGATGGGGTAATGTTGGTTTTTAATATATCTATATCTCTATACTAATATTATAAATGCGAAAGTATGTTTGGATGTATGAATGTTTGTAACTCTTTCACGCTAAAAACTACTGAACCGATCACCATGAAATTTTGCATACACGTTGTCTGGGACACCAGAAAGGACATAGGGTATATCAAAGTATACGTGCAAAAGTTATGAAATTCAAAATAGTTTTCTATTATATTATGGTATCGAAGTTAACTTATGCATATGTAATACGCTCTAACTAACTATATTATATTTCTACAAACATTTTATAACATTTAATAGAAATAAATAAATAAATAAATATCTGCTCCTTTTGACAAACTGAAGTTATATCTGCAAGGGGCACGAAACTATTACGCAGTAAAAATGGGTCAAACTATGATAAAAGAACTTTAGTAAACAACTTTAAAAGTTCCTGGAAAAGAGAAAAACATTTTCCCCCAAAGAGCAGTTCACTTTTGGTTCCCGTGAATCATACTTACAGGAAATTCCTTAGCATATATATTTATTTATTTTTATAATTATTGGGTTTTCTTTTGTACTCGACTTCCTAATATATTATCTTTTAAATAGAGTTAAGATGTACTTCATGGGATTTCAATGGTAATAAGTAATCTGTACCTTTACCATGAGTTATAATGACAGCACTCGCTAGCGAGAGCGTCAAATATTTATATGAAAAACTGTCAACTGTCAATGTCAAATTGACAATTTTATATATAAATGTCCGTCCGCACTTCTAAACTTCATTCATTTAAATTTCAAAATCATCCAAGACCATTTATTTATTTATTTATTTACTAGCTGGTGCTCGCGTCTTCGTCCGCGTTGAAAATTAAAAAAAGCAATATAACGCTTCACCTCGTGTTGCTATAACACTTTGGCCAGGCGTTAGTTTTTTATTTTTTATTGATCCCTCGGAAATAGTCCCTTTTTTCTGGATGAAAGGTACCCTATGTCCTTTCTGGTGTCCCAGACAACGTGTATGCAAAATTTCATAGTGATCGGTTCAGTAGTTTTTGCGTGAAAGAGTTACAAACATCCACACATCCAAACATACTTTCGCATTTATAATATACAACCATCCTATACATATTGACATTTAAAAATTCTTTTACAATATTGTATACTCCTTAAGGCTAACTTAGCACGCATTAAAACGAATACAAAAGAAAACATTCTCTGATACAAACTAAAGCTAAGAAAAAAAAAAACCAAATCAAACAAAAGAATAATAATATACAAATAGGCACACACTAATTAAAAAAAAGTAAAACTCAAAAAAAAAAACGAGCAACTATCAAGCAGTACCTGATTTTAGAAGTTTTCCAACCTCTTTTTAAAAAATCATTCTTTAAAGACCTAATTTTATTGATATTCTAATGTACCTATTAAAAAATGTTTTAGTGCTAAATAAGGTTTAAAAAAAAATTCAATTGGCTAACCGGTAGAACTTAGCACTAGAGTGGTTGTAGGTTATTGTGCTACGAATTAGTCTGTCTACGCATCACGTAACCGCTGCGCAATTTAAATTCAAGCCAGGCTCTCATAACAGAACTGGGTTAAAGCATATTTTAAGTTTAAGTTGGTAAAGCAACAGACTAGCTTGTAAAAGATAACATCTGAACTTTAATTTTAATATAAACGTTCATTTTGAACCTTTGCATAAGCCAATACAGACGGCGTAAGTCTTAATTATTGCTTTCCATATTTTCTTGAACAAATAAATAAATAAATATATAAATAAATATATAAATAAATAAATAAATAAATAAATAAATAAATAAATAAATAAATAAATAAATAAATAAATAAATATTTTCACACATTCCACACAGCACCATCTAGTTCCACATTAAGCAACTAATGCTTGTATTATGGATACCAGACAGTTGATATACTACATAGATTACTTTTATTTTGTAAATAAATACATATTATAAATAAAAAACATCCGTGACTCAGGTACAAAGGTAAAATGTTAACACATAAACATTTGCCCCTAGCGGGATACGAACCGGCAGCCGTTTGGTTAACAGCTAGGGTTACTAGCCACTAGACCAAACGTGTCGTCAAAATACTTATTCAGATAGAAGATCTTCATATATAATTTGTAAATAATAATAAACGAATGTCCTAACATAGATTATTGTTGGTCTATTTTAAGAGATACTGACGCAGAAAATTATAAGTTAAGTAAAGTTAAACATTTTTAATATCTTTTTTGTTTTTTTAAGTTATTAATTTGATTTTTTTTTATTTAATAGGTACATATTTTCTTAATGAGACGTGACAGAATTTTTTCATATTTTTTTTCCATACTCAGTACCCCTAAATTTGTAAGAAATTACATATTATAGCAACAGTTTATAAACTGTGTAAACTAGTGTAATTTTAATATTGATATAAATAAGCTTGAGCTATATAACATGTTTGCTTATGTCGTAATTTTAAAATAATTTTCTCATTTGACTGAACATTTTCTTTACATACTTAGTATAAAACACAGTTGCTTCCTACAGTCTGTCCCTCTGTATATACGCTTAAATCTTTTAAATTAAGCAACAGATTTTAATGCGGTTTTTGTCTAAAGGAAAAAGCGTTAAACGAGGCAAGTTTCTATAAATTGCAGAAAATATTGCACCCGTACGAAGCCGGGAGCGGGTCACTAGGTTTAATTATAAATTATTACCATAATAAATTTATCATTTTAATTATAAATTATTAAGACAACAAATAGATTACTACCATTAAGTAATCTATATCTCCAAGAGAAATGTTAAGACGTTTGATATCATATTTGTGACTTTGTTGTTATTTATATTTAAATAAATAAATATATAATTGAAACAAATCAGAATTACGGGAAAATGATGTTACATTTATATTACAACTAGCTGGTGCACGCGACTTCGTCTACGTTGAACGATGAAAGGTACCCTATGTCCTTTCTGGTGTCCCAGACAACGTGTATGCAAAATTTCATGGTGATCGGTTCAGTAGTTTTTGCGTGATTCATACTTTCGCATTTATAATATTAGTATATATAAAAGTACGGATATTTCTGTAATATTATGGTTAAATAAAACATAGAAAATAGGCTTTTAAAAAAGCAATAATACTCGTTCTCTTAAGTATCTCATACCTATTCGAAATTTTATTCAGTACGTTATTTTCCCATTTTAGATGTGGAGAAAGTTTATGTTGTACGAGTTCCGAAAAATATTAGGAGTTTTATAAAACTCTTTTGTGCGTGCCTTGTACTCGTATGTACTATACGCCTTTGTTATACTAGACGATTCACAACGATGGACAAATATGCGGATATGACAATATATTTATCTATTTGAGATTACCTGTTGCACGCGACTTCGAACGTGTAATTTAAAAAAAAATATAGCTTATGTTACTCTCAGATAATTTAGCTTTCTATATGTGAAAGAATTTTCAAAATCGGTCCACTAGTTTTTGAGTTTATTCATTTTGAACATAAAATCTTTTCTCTTTATAATATTAGTATAGATATGTAACTAGCGACTCGCTTCCGTCTATGCCCAGGGTGCAATTTAAACAAACCGTCTTCGTTTATCCCTCTTTGCATAAGTGAAAATCGTATTAAAATCTGTTAGGTCATTTAGAAGTAGTTATCGGAGAAACATACTTGACGAATTTATAATACGGAGATTTCTTTAGGATTTTAGAAGAACTACAATTCCTTAGACCTAGGTAGTACATCATTTCTATATATCTCTTACGGTTTAGCCTATGTAAGCGATGTAAATTTATTTCATGTGACTTGATATAACTTAATTAGGTTTCATTATATATATAAACTTTCCTTAAAAAGTTATCTTACTGATGGAAAAAACCGCATCAAAATCGATGACACGGTCTAGGGGGAATTACCAACCATAGGCACAGACAGACGCGTCAAATTATACTGTTTAAAGAATATGCTTCCGACACGGCACGAAAGTCTGTTAGCATTTGCTTAAATCAAAGGTCAATTTAATAATATGCCACCTGCGATACTTTTCATGTTATTCCACGTTCATAATATTGTGTATTTCACGCGTCTCTCTCTCTCCTGGGAGCTCGTGTGTTCACTTAGCCCAAACCTCGATCCTCCACTCGACAACTTTATGATCTTTGATAAAACTACTCGAGTGCCTTCCTTCCCAACCCAAACGTTGTTTACCCACGTTCTCACGTACGTTGTGGTTACCATAAACTAGCACGTTTAAGTTTCAATGTTATTTTATCGTTCAGACTAGAAAGGTTTCAGTTCTGTTAGTATTTGACCCTCACCGTTAGTTGATTTGTTAGTGGGAAACTAGTCTTGTTTTTTTTATTATTACAGATGGGTTTGCTCTTGGCCAGCATCCAACTGTGTAGGGAAGATGAGGCCTATGATGGAGCGAATCTCATTCTCAACCCAGAAGATGCCTATTCATTCGAACTTTGAAAAGATTTGAGTTATATGAGCTCGGAAACACAGACGCCACAGATTGTTACAGGATTTAGTAAGGAAAATTATAAATGTGACATCTTATAAGACACGTGAAATTATAGGATTAATAAATTACATCTGTGTAGACAGATTACTAAAATAACATCTTCCACAAATATTAGAAACATACTTGTAAATAAAAATGAAATTATTTTTATTTACAACTTACAACTTAAACTAAATAGTCGAAAATAATAGTTAAATTACTTCGAAGCAAAGATCATTAAAGGACTTTCAACGAACTTATTTATCTACTTATTATTTACATTTTATAATAAGTTAATTTTGGAGTCTGAGAAGCCGCATAATTAAACTGTCCTTGACTGGCACCAACTACAAAATTCACTGATTATAAATTAATTGTAACCTGACTAGCGTTGTGAAAATAGACAAGGCCTTAATAAACATAAACATTATATGGATCTTTATGATAAACGTTGGCAGACAAGCATATTTTAGTTAGTTACTTTTGTCCGGAAAATTATTAAGTTTTTATGTTCAACTATATATAATCACCATTGAGGGCGAGTTGTCTATAAAAATAATAAAAAAAAAACATGAAAGTTCGCCCGATCCGGGCGAGATAAATTCGGGCGAATTGTCTATTAACTCGCAAGAACGGGTAACTTAAATAATGTGGTTATTCGAATTTAAAAAAATAAATGGAGCTAATTTTGGACAATGCTGGTTTGCGTGGGCAGAATGAGCTAAGTAGAGGACCAAAGGAGGCCTCGCGGGCAGTATTGCAATGTTCAAAGCAATTGGGTACAAGTTGCCTTTTTATTTCGGTTTTTACGATCACTTGCGACTCCCAACTGGGTCTTTCACAGTACACTTCGATTCTAGTATGTATTCTTTGACACTGTATCTCGCACAAGACATATTTTTAATAAAATAATAATTTATTTGCTGAATATAGGTTTTATAATGAATAAGGCTCGCTACATTCTACCCTTTTGGGGTGTGCAAATATTTTGAGAACACTACATAACAAAATATTTGTTTAATAACCACCATCCACTAAGTTATCAGACATATAATCTTTTAAATCATAATATTTTTTATCAACTAGTAATTTTTTGATTTTCTTCTTAAATATAGAAATATTGAGCTGCTTAATATTGTTCGGGTTTTTTATTATAAATGATTGGTGCCAGACAAAAAAACACTTTTGTGCATAAGTGTTGTGTGTGCTCTGAAACTCGTCTAAATAAGATAAGGGTTCGCTTTTACATATACTAGAACCTCATATATAATAAGTGAAGGCAGTGTTAGTATTTTAGGTTTTTTTAAAATAAGGCATACAACTATCTGTTATTTTTAATTTAAACATTGCTCTAATACATCTTTTTTGTGCTTTGAAAATAAAAATTTTATCACTCTAGTTTCCCCAGAACAGAAGTTCATACCTGAGCACAGAGCACAGATTTACCTTGGACAGAGAAAAAATTTTGCTTGACATAGTTTGACAGACATTTTACTAAGTTATTTCGATGAAATTTTATATGAAAACAATTTGAATCCGAGGAACAGGAATTTCGTACTTTTAAAATACCTCTAAAGGATTGGATTAAATTAAATTATCTATATGTATACTCGTAATATTGTAGTATATTAAGTGTCATGTAACTATTATGTTATTGTGTAACTTATGTAACTATTATGGTCAACAAGCTTGGATAGTTACACTGCGAGATCGATTCAGGAATGAGGACGATCCGTAGACGAACGAAAGTTACCGACATAAGAAGACGGATTAGTACCTATGTTGACGTGGTATTGGGTTGGACAGTGGACAAGTACAGGGATGGATAGGCAGGCGTAGCGTGGGACGTCCATCTTATGGTAAAGGCTGCAGATCGACGGTGGATCAAGGCTGCTTCTGACCGATTTTATTGGAAAATTTAGGGGAAGCCTATGTCCAGCAGTGGACGTCCTACGGCTGAGATAATGTTTAACGTTTATAACTATATAAGAGAGAATGTTAATTAATTTTTTTTACTGCCATCCACCCTACTAAGGGTTGCTATAGGTAATATTTCATTCATTTATATATAAGTATAATAAATAACAATTTGTCGAAAGTTCATCTTAAACATATTCGATTCTCTTTTATACCAATATAAAATAATTAGCACGTACCAAATATATATTTTTCTTTCTTTCTTTCTTTCAACGTTACATAGACAAGACAATACAGATAATACTTCCTCTGTCATGGAATTATTTGAGTGACATACTATCTAATTGTCCGTTCCTAAAGACTGTGTCTAATTTTATGAGGTTTAAAAAAACTTTTTTATTTCTCTCTAAATTATAAATATTTTATTTTAATAAACGCAGATTTAATATTCAGTCACTGCTTTTCTGTTTACACATTAAAAAAAAAATGCCTACCAACTTACCTACTGTTCCCAACGAAACTTGGTCCTTGTTAAAACAAATATTACAAGATGTCGGGGGCCTCAGTTTTAATGTTGCCTTTCGTGTAATATTTTAGTTAAGTCGAAAACTTTTTTTCTGTATTAAATTACTTTGTTCTTTAAAAATGTAATACTGTTTTGTTCACTCACACTTTTTTACATGCAATATAATCTCAATTTAGATTACAATTGTAAATCCGTACTTTATTTTAATATTATAAATGCGAAAGTATGTTTGGTGTATGGATGTATGGATGTTTGTTTCACGCAAAAACTACTGAACAGATCACCATGAAATTTTGCATACAAGTTGTCTGGGGCACCAGAAAGGACATAAGGTACCTTTCGTCGCGGGCACCAGCTAGTAACCAATATAATGCTTGACCTCTTGTTGCTGTAACACTTTGGCCCCTTGAGAACAGTACTTTTTTTTTTCTGTATGAAAGCTACCCTATGTCCTTTCTTATATAACCCAAATGTTTTCAAAGTTCGAGTGAATAGGCATCTTCTGGGTTGAGAATGAGGTTCGCTCCATTTTAGGCCTCATCCTTGCTACACAGTTCGTTGTTGGTCAAGAGCAAACCCATCTTTTATAAAAAAAAAAAATCAGTGCAGTACTTTTTGTGTTTATTCATTACAAACAAACTTCTCTGGTTATAATAATATATAAACCAGCGAACTCTGTACACTGTCTCCATGTACTTATTACGAATTTATAGTTATTGAATGTAGAATACACCAGAATTTAATTTACACAACTATCATAGACGACGGTGTCCATCTGTTTACTGTACTCGGAGCTTTATTTGCAGTAGTATACACAGTATAACAAAAAAACAGTAACTAAATTTATAAAGTTCATACGCCACTAACCACTCATTGTTAGAGGGCTTGCCTTAACGCTCTGTTCAAGGGTACCAGGTTCTATTCCCGGTAGATTATTCTTTGGAAATGAAATTTTCAAAGAGGACACTGGTCTGGATTTAGAAAGTAATGGCAGATCACATTGCGTTTCGCAGTCATCTGGGCAGCTCGTCTGGTGACAGTAACCATGCACCCTCCTATACACACAAGACCACCGTTAAATAAAAGCATGAGTGCTGTTGTGTTTCGGTGAGGGATGTCAGAAAATATTTTCCCTATGTCTTTCCAATTCCTTATACTTATCCAGTGAGTTGTATAGGTATTTATATAACATTGAATTATGTTTATAGATTTGTTATAGATGTTTATAGATAAAAAAATAAATATTAAATATTATTATCCTTAGGGCCTCTTTCACCAAATACAAGTAAAGTGTTGATTAGTTACTTTTAGAAATAATTTTATGTTTTATTAAATTCCTTTTAATGTTTGGAACTTTTACCGTACAAACAAAGGTATATCATCTCCTTCATTCCCGGTTACCGGTGACTTTAAATGGTGGTTAGCCTACTTGACACTTTACTCAGAAATGGTGAAAGAGGCTCTTAATCTGGTTAATGTCTTAACATTAACATTAACCAGTTTTCTTACTGTTCTTTTATTATACTGTGAATTGTATTTGACAAGTCTTCTACTCTTCGTCATATTTGAACGCTTACCACTCAGTGTTTGAATGAATCTCCAACTTCTAAATGAAATTATCATCTTCATGATCACGTACGTTTTAATACCATTTCGAGTCTAGTCATAGCTAATGAAAATTGATATTGGCTCAACTCAATATTTCTACTGTAAACTGTAAAAGTAACTTTGCAATAATTTTACTTTGACATCGTTCGGAATTTAATATTATAAAAGTCTAGACGTCGTCGCTCGCCACCAACTTGGGAACTAAATCAAATTAGGTAATATAAATTTCATTTTTTTTTAAATTATTTATTCGGTTAGTTTTTATATTAATATTATAATTACTTGTGAAAATTATTATAAATAATAGGAAATAAAACAAATGACATTTATGCAGTTAATAAATGTATATTTGATAGTCACTGATTGAGACATGCTGACTGACCATTTGATGGTAGATGGCTACCGTTGATTATTAACACAAGAAAGCTGTCGACCTTGTATTTATGTATTTTCGTTTATCGACGTTCGTAGCTTTTTACCACCAAATAAACCGTCACCAGCTAACCTACAAATCAAATTAATAATAAATATTACATTTTACATATTATACTAGCTGGTGCCCGCGACTTCGTCCGCGTTGAACGATGAAAGGTACCCTATGTCCTTTCTGGTCGCCCAGACAACGTGTATACAAAATTTCATGATGATCGGTTCACTAGTTTTTGTGTGAAAGAGTTACAAATATCCAAACATACTTTCGCATTTATAATATTAGTACGGATTATAATTAGCATAAATTATTTTTTTATAATATTCGATATGACCAAGATATCGCTGATAAAGAATGTCTATTCCACGTGTAAGAACCGGGAATTGAACCCAAGACCTCGCTACTACTTTACAGAATCAGACCAGGGCCAATTTTGAAAAGTTTATTTCCAAAATTTACCCTGCCGGGAATCGAACCCGGGGCACCTGAGACAGAGCTTTAAGGCAAGCACCCAAAATACTCTTTCAACGGGCTTGTAAATTCCAAAATGTTCATCAATATTTCAAAAATCACTAGTGCATGCACTGGCGAGTACTTACGAAACTCTATTGTCATTAAAATTGTAGATATTTATTGAAACCTGTGTATATTTTGTGTCTGTCTTTGAATAAAATATCTTTCTTTCTTTCAAATAAACAATTCAAAGGAAAGGAATCCTTTTGAAGAAATTTAATTTACTCCATCTTTAAATCTGTATCTTTTTTTGTAACGACATAAATTTTATTGGATATATATTACATAAATAAGTGGAGTAAATGTACCGAGGCGGCTTTTGGATGTGCCTTTTTCCCTATTTTCTCCTTAATATAGCCGGATAACGAATAAAACTGAACAATATCCTGTCTTTGAGGACATCGGAAACGTCTTACATGTGTTTAAGTTGATCTGTTTTGTAATTCAAGAATATAAATCAAACTTCATTGAAATATCTCTTTATGAAAAAATTGTTTGAGATTTAATTATTTTTTACGTGATGAATCGATGACAAACTATTGTTATAAATATAAATAAAATCAATATAAATTTATGTAAATATATATATAAGAAACGTCGTTCTTTAAGTTTTTTTTTATGTTAAAGTCGACAGACAGGTTGACGGTACATTTGATGGTAGGTGGCTACCGTCGAGAGGTACATGGCGAAGAAATAGAGAAATGGGCTTTGGCATATCTTACTCACTCACCAAAACACCTATTACACATGCTGTTATTTCACGGTGGTCTTCTGTAAGGGGGTGGTTACTGCCGCCAGACATTCCGCCCAAATTACTGCAAAACTCAGTGTGCCCCGCCACTACTTTCCAGACCCAGACTAGAGACCAGATTTTTTGGAAATCAAAAATTTGATTTACTTGCTGGTGTTCGCGACTTCGTCCGCGTTGAAAATTAAAAAAAAAGCAATATAACGCTTGACCTCGTGTTGCTATAACACTTTGGCCAGGCGTTAGCTTTTTATTTTTATTTATCCCTCGGGAATAGTCCTTTTTCTGGATGAAAGGTACCCTATGTCCTTTCTGATGTTTCAGACAATGTGTATGCAAAATTTCATAGTAATCGGTTCAGTAGTTTTTGCGTGAAAGAGTTACAAACATCCATATACCAAACATCTTTCGCATTTATAATATTAGTATAGATTAGTGTACACACTACATCAAATTATGTCAGCTACTTTAAAAAAGTTATTTGCTAAGGATTTTGATATATTCTATATTATTAATATTTCTATTTTTATCCACTTTTGATACTAGATGAAAATTGGCATATCTCTCGTCATTAGCCATGTGGTTCATAATGCAGAGGTGTCAAAAGCCATACATTTCACCCAGAGCATGTCGCAGCTAAAACAACCACAATATCCTATAACAATCACTAGTCCATAGCACACGTATAGAGATTACCGAGGTACGTGTAAACGATGTTGGGTGTCGTTTGTGCCGCGTTTAGTATACTCGCTTTCACACTTGCCACTAGTAATTTACATAATAATAAAAAAATAGGAGGCGCGTTCAATCATAATTGCATATTGTACAAAATCTAGACAGAATAGGGGCAGGGCAGAGTACATTTCGCAGTCAAATTGGGGAGCTTGTCTGGCTGCAGTGACCACCTGCTTACAGAAGACTGCTGTGATTTTGCGTTGGAAGGAATTCATAATAGAAAAAGAATATTAAATATTAAAACATGGTGAATGAGGCCCTTAGAATCGTGAATTTATTTATACAATGTGGCGCTAGATAGTCCATTAAATTTATTTTATAATTTATAGATTTTTACTTATCTGAGGGATTACATCGCCTTAGCGCTCTACTGAGACTTTAATGACATAAGAGCATTCAAATGAGGCACGGAGGTCTAGTTACCTCTGCGGGTATCTGCGTAATGGTATCGCTGTTTAGGCATTATTACATAATACATGCACATATATCGCAGTGCTAACCACTCTTACATGAGCGCTTGTAACACTACACCTTACGGCTATTGCTATAAAGTTCAAATTAAACTGTACCTTATTCCTGAAACGTCAAACATTTCTTGAGAAAATGATAAGAGAGTCACCAATTTGAATTCAAATTTATTTGAACCAAAAATTAATTGGAGTTCTTAGTGTACGATTTTGAGCTAACTAATTGTAACTTTGCTTTTCAGATAATGGGAATCGATTAAGCTTTCGATGCAGTTAAGTTACTAGTGAAATAGAAGCATGTGTGCTGTTGTGTTCGGTGAGCATCTTATCCTTAGAAGATGCCTATTAAGAACTTTGATAAGATTTGGGTTTATGAGCTCAGGAGTTCCAAACCTTTGGCAGTGCGCATTATAAAAGATGTTTTAAAGCGCTTGGTCCGAAAAAGAGGGATTTCGACAAGACAAGGCGTTTGCTTGTGTTATAAGCCACCTACCATCAATTGAACCGTCATCCTGCCTGTAGGAAAAAAAAAGACCTTTGCAAAAACTTCTAACTTTAACTCTGATATAAAACCTTGTGCAAATAATGGTAGTTTATTTACATGCCAACTATTACGAAAAAGAGGCGTGGTCCGTTTTATGACTTCAGAACTCCGCTTCAACATATGAAACGTAAATAAAGATTTCAGTACACAGGATGAATTTGTAATATTAGACTAGTTTGTAATCCTTAAACTATAAGTGGAAATTTTTTATTAGGTGTAAGCTATCTATTCAAACTGTTATCATGTAATAATACCTGTAAGTTTCCCTAAAATAAAATAAATAAATAAATAAAATAAATTAATTTAATTTATTATATTTTAATATTTGGTGATTATAAAAAAAATCACATAGGTATTTTCATTTACTAGTAATAATCATTAGATGGTAGGTAATATGTCGACAAAATATATTTAAAAAAAAATTTACTCATACTTCGACGTTTACGTGTCTAATAATTATACTAGCGGACCAATTAGACGTTGTCCTGCGAGAATCCAAAAAAAAACTGTTAACGTCTAGCTGCGCCACCTACCGTGTCTAAATATTAATTAAACCATCTAGGAACTCACTAAAATATACACAAAAAATCATCAAATATTATAATGATAATGCTTAAGTACGGAAAATGATTAAAAATACACCCTGTATAAAAACTAAACATGCAACGCCCTTTTAGTCCATGTTCATAACAGTTACCAGCCTCTTAGTTTTTCGTCTAAATACCCTCTTTAGATAAAAGCAACTCAGGTGCTTTGAAATTATTCGAAATGTGGCCCCACGGTTCCAAATGTGAGCCCTTGGCAAACGTAAACTCAAGTCTGCTCTTGGCTCGTAAGGAGCCACTCGAAGAAATTGGGTCCTTCATCCCTAATCAATTTTTTCAAGTAAATTGGAAGCGTGCGGAGAAGGGTGACTCTCAAAGGAACGTTATGGTAATTAAATTCTTGCGACCACCCTCATTTTCCCATCTTAATAACGATATGAGATAACCCGATTTCATCTCTTCGAGTGTTTTTGAGTCGGTTTTGAATACATTAAAATGAAATGTATTAAATTAGACCAACCTAACTATTTAACGGATTAAATTTAAAAATTAAATTGAAAATCTTTTCAAAGTTCGAGTGAATAAGCAACTTCTGGGTTAGCTCGCTCCATCATATACCTATTCTCTACACGGCTGGATGTTGGCCAAGAGCAAACCTGTCTAATAAAAAAATAATATATATTTTTATTTTTCTCCATAATAAATATAATTTTATGTTTTCATATAATATAATATATGGTTTTATGAAACCATATTGGCCTTGGCTGCTCTGCTGAGCGCTTTTCACTTTACCCCCACTCCGCGACCGGTTGTAATGCGACATGCGATAGATGGACGAAAAAATTTGACACGATGGAAAAAATCAAAACTTTGCAACAGATTCGCTGAAAAATAAATTTACATGGCTTATGTAGGCTAAACCTTACATAAAGAGATACATAAAAATGATGTACTACAGAATTATAGTTCTTCTAAATTCCTAAAGGAAACTCCTCAATCTGTTACGGTTGAATTAAAGTTAACCAATTCTTTCTTTAAAAATTAAAAATTTTCTTTAAAATATTCTTTAAATTTTTTAAATTTTAAATCGGTTTTAAAGGAAGTTTTGTGTATATAAAAAGATAGCATCCTGGGCAAAGCCGGAAGCGGGTCGCTAGTAGTCTATAATATGTTATTGTGAACATATTACAATTTACATAAATAAAGTGTCAGTAACATCCGTAAGGTAGTTTTTACTTGAAGGACCTAACCAAACATCATCGCTAATATTTTAATTTATAAAGACTTTATTAAAAAACTTTATCTAAACCAGTCCCTTAGTATTTACGGGAAAGAGTAACAAACATCCACACGAACTTTCGTTTTTATATTAGTTACGTTTTCTTAGAAACACGCAAACCATATTCTCTAAGGAAAATAAAATTTCCTCGCTTTATGTATGAAGCTTTCAACCAATAAATAAAGCAGGTCGGTCTATTAAGGAACAGCGAACATAATCCGAGTGTTGCAAGACGCGAAATAAAATTAAAACCATATTTTATTATCCATAACATGGTTACGCTCGCACGCGATTATAAGATTTTCTCCCAGTAGCAGCCACAAAGAAAATAATAAATGGCTGTTACACCATTTCTTTTAGCCTTCCCTTTTTTTGACTATAACAATGCCATAAGGAAAATGGAAACACTTGGAAAACAGTGAAATGTTATTATATATATATATTTAATAGTTACATTTAAGTAGTTTCTATTAAAACAATACATACCAATTAATGTTATAAAGATAAAAATAATTGTATACATGTCTGTAATTTTTTCACGCATTAACTACTCAACATTTATCCAGAACCTTTCATCCAAAGAAAGTAATGTTCAGGAGAAATCATCTGAAAATAAAAGAAGCAGCCCTTATCAGGTAGTCTGTCTACCTTGCGAGTTGACGTCATATACTGCGCTTGCCAGTACGTGTTCTCCACTCGAGAACCTTCCGGCCCCAGCGGCCCAAGGCTCTTCGTACTATGTGTCCTTTGTTTTTAACGTTGGTAAATCCTCTTGGATACCCGGCAGTGTAGGGGACACTGTCGGGTTATGCCGCATTTTTTTTTTGTCCTACCGGCTAGGGTTCCTCTGACACATGTCAGAGATATAGCTGGCAGTGTAACAGCATAGTAGTGTTTTTTTAATCTACGTTTGGAAGTACGTCTATACATACGGTACAGCATATATACATAGCAGCAAAACCACCCGAAACAATTACGACCACCGACCGGCGAGAGTGAAAGCAGGAGGGCAAGCGAATTAGGCTAAATTCCAGTACATGCATCTACAATATAATATTATACTAATTTGAATGACTAGACGGGTTGAAAACCCAACGACTTTCTATCAACGCGGCCGTTGATGGGCGGGGTCGCGGGGATCAATGTCAGAACCTCTGCGTACCCGAAAGTGAAGGTACGCCGGCCATCTCGGGGGACCATACGACGGGCGGCAGACTCCCCCAAGACCTCCGCCCGGGTCCCGGTCAGGGTGGAAGGCGGCGGATATAGGCCAACCGCCTGCGCCCGAGCCTCCTCCCTCGGATTGGCAGAGAGAGGGGATCCTCTTTCCGCTGCCTTTCCGCCGATTCCTTGCGCGACATAACGTGCTCACAGAACGTGAGCATCGCCTGCCACGCAAGGTCACTGCAAACCATCGATTTCACGACTTCCGGCAGCAAAAGATTGGCGCCCACGACGAAAGACTCGTACTATGTGTCCTGCCCAATGCCACTTCAACTTACCTACTGATCCGCCTACTTATGTCGGTAACTTTCGTTCGTCTACGGATCTCCTCGTACCTGATTCAATCTCGGAGTGGAATTCCGAGCTCCATAGCTCATTGAGCGACGTTGAGATTTCTTATGAGGCCCATAGTTAGAGAATACGTTTCAGCGCCATATAGTCCTCACTAACACTTCTAGTAAGATAATTAATCGAATCTATGTTCCTCATTTTTTTGCCAAGCTTTCTTTGGAACAAAGAAATTTTTGATATAATACTTTGTACACACAAACATATAAAACACATGGATTAGTGAAAGGTTTATTTAGTGACAGACGAATGAATCTTAGGCTTACTCTTAAAATGAAATCTGAATGTTAATTTGATTTTTTTTCTTAAAATATGTACTGGCTTATTCATTTTAGCAATTTATAAGTATAAATTTAAAAATACACACAATAATCAATTCAATGCCAACTATTGTTAAGAGTTCTAGTTATTTTATCAAAGTCGAGATATCTGATTATTTATCCATATAGGTACTTAATCTTTTAGGTAAATTTTAATAGTCACTTACTGTGGAAAATTCTTCTAAAGTTGCCTCTAATCTTTTCTTATCTTTTAAAAATTTTCTTTAAAGTTAAATTTCTAATAGACATGTACTGCGGACCATTATTAATGACATAATTACTTCAAGTTACTTTAAGTACACAATTCAGCGAGACTTCAAACGAAGAAACCCAGTACATTAATTTCGAACAGTCTGCACATTTTCAAAACTGTTAAAAACTTTATTTTTATTACACATCTAAGTAAAACCCAACAGGTGTTTCCAAGTTTTAATTATTTTATTAAGAGTTGCTAAGACCGCGACGACAATTTTCGTCAGTGATATTCTTCTTTTAAATAAGCTGCATAGCTTTTCTTGTCGCTCGAGGCTAAAGCACTTCAATTTAGGTCCAAATAAATGTCTTTCTGGAATAATTAATATTATTTTATATATTTATCGTTTTAGCTTCACAGCTTTTCTTGTCATTCAAGACTAAAGAAGTGAACACTTAAATTTAGGTGTAAACTAGCTTGTGCCCGCGACTTCGTCCCCGTAAAAATATAACACTTGTTAGCGCCATCTATCTATTGTAATTTAAAATAGAATTAGGTGAAGCAATAGAGAGTTTCACGCGACATCTATCGGATTTGGGTAGAACTGCTTGATGATATTTATAGCCCGGCTTCGCACGGGTACAATTTTTTTCTTCAAATTATATATTATGAAAGCCTTCCTCATTTAATGCTCTTTCCATTAGTGAAAGCCGCATCAAAATCCGTTGCGTAATTTAAATGATTACATACATATAAAGGAACGGCGGTAAGTGATTTTATTTTATACTATGATAAATTATTATAATTAAATATAAAAGAAAGAAAGAAAGAATTTTATTCACCCTACACAAATCGTGTTATAATGTAGGCGAAAGTTATAATATCTATGTACGTTTGCGTTGAAACAACATTAATTATAAATTTATATTGCTCAAAGGATTTATTAGAATACTTTGACTTATACATACTTCAAGTTTTATGTCAGTGAAGTTTATTCCTAAAATCCTCTAACTTTATACCTAATTTACTATTTTACAACCAACAATTTCATCCCTTAAATGAGACAGGGATGATGTTAATTTGAGATTATATAAGTAGTATTATATTATATAAGTAGAGCTTTTTACGAGGCCAATGGTTAGAACGTTTCAGCATCATATGACATTAATGGCAATACAATTGCCGTGATATAGATTAGTAGGGATAAATGTCAAGCACAGTTAATTTAGTAATCTATACTAATATTATAAAGAGGAAAGATTTGTTTGTTTGCATTGAATAGGCTGCGAAACTAATGGACCGATTTGAAAAATTCTTTCACTATTGGGAATCTATATTATCAGCGAGTAACATAGGCTATATTTTATAAAGTTATATACGCGGACGAAGTCGCGTGCAACAGCTAGTTGATTATAAATAAATATATAATAGTACATAATAGATTAACATGACATTTTCTATTTAATACTAGATACAAAGGGAGGTGCTAAGGATTTACGTACTAAAGAGACCAAAGAGAATTCGCTTCTAAAAAGAGTTCAATCAACATGAACCGGCGAGCGAGCTGTGAATTACAGACGAACTCTTTTTAAGAGAAGTGAAGCGTTTATTTATCAACGCAGAGCGTACAACTCCGAAACTGCATTAATTGCGAACACGACTTTCTAGAATTCACAACTTGTTTTCCCCCATTAAATGAATTGGTACATTCGAAAGGTTTTTAGGTTTTTCAAGACGTCATTCAGTTTAAAAGGATTTTGTTTTCTTAGTTAGACTAACCTGGCTTCGATAGAATTTTCTTTAAGAGACAGGCTGACGAAAGACAATCACGAAAGCTTCTTTAAGAGACATCCAGTTGTTAATATCAAAATTATTTTATTTATTTATTAAATGTCAAATGTTAAAAAAATAATATATATGTCAAAAGTAAAAAAAAAATCTAGTCAAAAAACAAAAATCAAAAATAAAAAAAGTCAAATGTTAAAAATTACTTACTGAAAAATTTATTTCTTACCATCACAAAAAACTTTTTGGTGGCAATTGTAACTTATTGGCATAATGTAACTCAACTCTTTTTTGTTGTTGTTAAGGTTGATAGACAGACTGATGGTCCACTTGATGGTAGATGGCTACCGTCGCCTGTAACACAAGCAACACAGCAGGTTCTGCAAGTAGTGAACTTGCAGGATTGAGGATAAGAGATTAGGAAGGGATAGGGGAAATAGGCTCTGTTATCCTTACTCACCGAAACACAAAAGCACATATGCTGTTACTTCACAGTGGTCTTTTGTAAACGCGGTTACTGCCGCCAGACGGGCTGTGAAAATGTTTTATTTTAAATGTTATTGTAATTAAATAAATAAATAAATAATAATAAATAAATATCTTCACACATTCCACACAGCACCATCTAGTTCCACAGTAAGCAACTAATGCTTGTATTATGGATACCAGACAGTTGATATACTACATAGATTACATTTTTTTTTTTTTGTAAATACATACATATTATAAATAAAATACATTCATGACTCAAGTACAAAGGTAAAATTATTAACACATAAACATTTGCCCCTAGCGGGATTCGAACCCGCAACCATTTGGTTAACAGCTAGGGTTACTAGCCACTAAACCAAACGTGTCGTCAATTATCGTCAATTGTATTATCCTTCATTGTAAGGATATCTAAGTTTGTCAAAACTTAATTCAAAACTAATTTACTAAAGCAGTTAAAACTACTAAATCTAGAGAGCTGAAATTAGAGAAATTTGGTTTTTTATTTATAACGTTAACATACGCTATAAAAAAAGTTTAAAAAAAATTTCAACTCCATAAAAAGCCGGGGGCGGGTCGCTAGTATAATATAAATTTTTATAATGTAAATGTTATTTTTTTAACATATTATGGTTCAGCTATTTTAATAAAAAAATGTACAAACAAAATGTCTGTAAAACAGACAATTTTTACAAAGTTTAATAATATAAAAAATGTAGTGTAATTTTTCACTGGACACAAAAACGCCGAGACTAACATGAACCATCCTTTCCGGTTAAAGAACTTTTACATTCGCTGTAAATTATTCTACAACCGAATTCGTTTGCTGAAAAGTTTTTCGTGCAAAAATGTCAAATAAGCCAACAGAATTTGGAGTTGACACAAATTAACATACTAAAAAATTTATCAGAACATCTTAAGCCATGTTACCATACAATATGTTGTTGATATGTTGTTCTTGTATTGAGGTCCAACTGTATAACAAAATATAATAATATGTCGACACGTTTGGTCTAGTGGCTATGTGTTAACATTTTACCTTTATACCTGAGTCATGGATGTTTTGTATTTATAATATGTATGTATTTAAAAAAAAAAGTAATCTATATAGTATATCAACTGTCTGGTATCCATAATACAAGCATTAGTTGCTTACTGTGGAACTAGACGGTGCTGTGTGGAATGTGTGAGGATATTTATTTATTTATTTATTTATAACTGTAATTTATTTAATAAATATAACTGTAATTTTATATATTTTGTTATAAAAATATAACAAAATATATATAATATATAAAAGGCCTTACAGTTGCGAAGGCTTTGAGAAAGGCTGAGGACAGTGTGGAATTGAAACAGCTGGTGGTCGATGCCACCAAGAGCCAGCATGATCTTCAGCAATAAAAAAGACGACTCTATCTATATAACAAAGTATGCTATAAAACTAAGTTATATATAGCATATATCTTATTAAAGCCCGAAGAAAAAAAAGGGAGTATCTGTGTATTTGTGTGTCTGTCTGTGGCATCGTAGCTGCTAAATAGATGAATCGATTTTGATCCAATTTATGTTGTTTCAAAGTTGATACGATCGAGATAGTTCGTAGCTATAATTTTTGAAAATCTGTTCGGGCGTTTGAAGACCATCAGCTTTTCTAGTTCACGAAGGAATCTCACTAACTTTCATTGGTTCGATTGATTTGAATTTTTTTTTTCTACTAACGGTGGTATTTCTATGACTTGTTAATAATGATCTGATACATCATCAAGTATTCTGCGGGATACCCATCTCCTTAGCAACTTACAGCATATATAGATAGCGCTCAATAGAATTTTTAATTATAACTTTTTTTAAAAAAGAAATGTCTACTGTTTCCGTGGGATAATATAAAAAAATATCAACACAGGACAAAGTTATTAGCAAAATACTTATAAATTGAATGAAACGTTTTAACACCTAAGAAAAAAGGCGTGGACAAAGTAGCGGGCAAAAACTAGTGTATAATATTGATTAGTATTTATTATTTGAGTGAATATTAGGCTGATACAAATACGTGTAATGTGTAATACTCTTACTATAACAAATAGAATATATCTGTCACGTCAACGACACGATATTGGGGTAATCTGTGATTCTCTTTGATCAAACCAATAAACGACCACATAAAAAAAAAGTTACATCATATTGAAAACACATGTCGTCGATTTTATGTTCAAATAAATGATTTTATAAATTCAGTATTTATCTGTAGTTAACAGAAGCCTGAATCTGAATAATTTAACATTACAAACCTACTTATTGCCAGTGGTTATTTTTAACGCCCGATGGCAGACGTAAAAACAGTGTTTTATAAGTTGGACGTGTGTGTGACTGTGTGTATTGTGTGTTTGTCTGTGTCTGTATAGCTACTAATTAAACGAATGGACTGATTTAGATCCGATTTTTTTTATTTGAAAGCGGACATGATCGGGATCGTTCTAATGTATGAAGATCTGTTCAGGCGTTTGAAGACCATCAGATCATTTAGTAGTAGCATTAAGATTTAAACGAATATGTCTTCGTTTGTGAAGTGAAAGGTTTTTTCTTTGTTTCTTTTTCGAATGAATTTTAAATCAACTCCTAAATACATTGTAACGTAATGTAGGTACAATTGTACAGAGATTTCCATTCCACACAGCACCCTAAGCTCTAAAAGTTTTTAATACTTAAACTGTTGCCAGTGAACGAATAGAATCCCTACAGTATTTTGTCTTGAATTTACTTCTAAAATAACTCATAAAAATTAAATACATTTTATTAAACTGTTAAAAATAAACTGTCTGTTTGTATATTCAAATTAGAGCCTCTTATCTAGACTTAGATACAAGCTTAGGTACGCTAAGTTCTTGACAGTAAATTAAGGAATTTATGTTGTATATAAAAATATTCAAATGCACATGTTGTTAATAAATGGCAATATTTTTTATTTAAAAATATCATTCAAATGGTTTACAGCACAAAGCCAAGTTTCCACTCTGATAAAGTGAATCGCTAAAATCGCCATTTTTTTTATTCGCCCTATAAATGTGATCCCTATTTACTGTAGTTACATATTTTAGCTTACTGGCTATATTGACACAAGATGGCGGACGGACGGTCCGCCATCTTTGATTTTGGTTCACAACACAAACTAATTCAATATAATGTCGCAAACACGTTGAATACAGTGTAGATTTTGGTTCAATCTAATTTTCTTCCGTCTGACACAGTAAGACTGCGGCGACTGAAATGCGGTGAAGTTTTGTGTGTTCACTGGTTCTTGGTCATCCATTATAAGTCCAAAAGTAACTTGGGTATCTCCAAGGCATGCTTTGTGTCAATTCAACAGCTTTTTTATAATACTTTTGAGTCTTTTCGTTTTACTTATGTACCTAAAAAAAACAACGGACGGGGTGCTGTCACTGTACAAAGTGAAGCACCGTAATGGCGGCGCGTTTTTATGTGTGCGTGTGCGTTTTTACATGTGAAAAGTGATTCCTTGTTCTTTTTTATCACATAAACTGCTACAGGAACTACATTTCACGACTCAGGTGGCATAATTAAATAGTTATTTTAATTACTCATTACGTGTGAACTTAATCAACGCTAGCAGCGTAATGGCGGACGCCGAGCTTACTATGGTTTGTGTGTGTAGGTGTTAACGTGTAAATACACGTTACCGAGCTTACTACGGTGCTTCACTTTATTAGTATATAGAATTCCGTCAGTTGTTTTTTCTAGGTTCATGGTTTTATTATAGTTTTACTGTAGCTATAGACATATCTATCATCGACATCTAAAACTTAAGGACTCCATTTGATAGTTAAAATAATTTTTGACTTTCTTTTCGTTTTCATAAAGACTCCTTCTAACGTGAATACGTTTCAAATTTGCTTCTATGGGGGGAGGCAATTCAGAAAAAAAAAACGATAACAAAATCGGGGTATACAGTTTGATACTGTATATTCAAAATGTACATCGACATCCAAAATTTAATGATACCACTTGACAGTTAAATAATTAAAGAAGTTTTTGTTATATATGATATATTCTAATTCGTTAGATATATACATATAATGTGCTCAAAGAAAATAATACTCGTAACGAACACGTATATTAACATAAAACACACGGCCATTTTTTCAATATTATTTTCTACTAGCACCAGCTAGTACAAAACAATATTGAAAACATTTTAGCTACATGCTATTAACGTACGAGAAAATTTTAATTTATCGTTTAAGTGATACGTCATCCACATGCAAAATAAGTTTCCTTATATTAATTGAGGTAACAAATTCTTAAATTCAAAATTAACAAACTCACCAAATGTTTGTGACACTTTATATTCGTTAAGAGGGATTTTAATTTGTTTTGTGTTAGAATTTCGTCGTGATATTTCAATGGAAGTTTTCTTTGGTACCAACAAACATCTTGAGGTTTTCTTTAACGAAAAATGTATAATGTACTGTTATTGCTATTAAAATAGTGATATTAGTAATCATAATGTTGGACAACACCTCCATGCTTTAATACCTTCGAGAGAACTGGCTGTACCTAAGCAACTCAGAGTTAAAATTCTAAACGAAGGAATGTATAGGTAAAAAAGATTCAAGGGGCCATGTAAAGTCGGGGTACGAAAACCTTCGTCAGTTTTTAAATTCGTTCCTTTATGAAAGTTGTGGACACTTAGTAGGTACCTTTTGAAACTAAGCAAAAAACTGACAGCTGTTTGAAATAAATTTTTGGCCTTGGTGAAAGCAAATATGGACATTAAGGTGACAAATCTGGGGCCCTAGTCAAAGTAACAATTTAAAACTATAACGAAACGATAACGAAGTTCGAAAACAATAAAATGTATGGTATTGACATAATGCCGTCGCTAAATCACGTGATACATCCCATACATTTTATTCTTTCGTTTTTTGTTATTATTTTTAAAATGTTACTTTGACTAAGGCCCCTGTTAGCGTTTGCTATTTATGTCGACGGAAGTATAGTATAAAGTGCTCTGTGACGTTGCAAAAAGAGGTGCTCTGTGGCATGATATTAAAAAAGGTAATCTGATTATCGAACAGTTAAACGAACGCGTCTGCGAAGGAAGGTCGTTGTCGAATGTCCGCGACCTTATACTCGTAGTTGGAATTGTATTTCTTAATGTACCCGAAGTAGAGGGTGCTAATAAACCTTTTCTTACACTGACTGTACAATAGCTACACTAACATCTACATTTATAGTGAACTAGCTGTGTATCTCGGTTTCGTCATGGCGTGATGATTTTGGTATTTTATATGTTAATCCAGGTAATAAACTATGTGTGTGCCAAATTTCAGCCAAATCCGTTAAGCCGCTTTTGCGTGAACGAGTAACAAACATCCACAAATCTATCCTCACAAACTTCCCAATACTTTATAATACTAGGTAGTAGGAAGCTATGATTGTAAAATATTTCATCCTGTGTTGAGAATATACAATATATAATATATTTAGGGGTTATAATTGGCGAGCCCGGGATATTCAATATGTTGCTATTTCTGGAATATAGCTCCTAATGGTATAACTCGAGTATACTGAAATTATCAATAACGTTTCCTCCACAGTACGGCTCTGTGATGAGAATAATAACAAAATCGATATTCACCGGATCTAAGGAATCCGCTTAAAGAACGAAAGTTTCGGCTACTCAGCTAGCCGCCTATATTGGCGCTGCTCAAAATAATAAACGTGTAACTGACTACGATAAAAAAAATGTTATATTTGAATTTGGAAACGACATTGTTAAATATTCATTGCGTTTTATTGCCATTTATTCTTCTTTTATTGCCAATCCATGACAACTTTTTTGGTATTTAAAAGGATAATAAAGAGATCCGGATTACTCTGATTGTATTGTCAAGGCTTTAAAAGTCCTTTTAATTAATCAGTAGGGTACAATGTAACAATTATCCTTTTTCAATGACGGCCAAAGCTCTAAAAAGGCTTTTTAATTAGTCAGTACGGTGCGATATTGGAATTACCCGGCTTCAATGACAGTTTAGTCAGCTAGCTATCGAGTAGTGTCTTTCTTAGATTCTTTAGAAATGCATAAGCTTCTTAACAATGTCTTGTTCCATAGATGGGCATGATTCTTTCAGCAAAACTTAGCACCGGATCATAAATCTGGATATACACAAGTGTAATTTGGTTTTAGGGGTAATTAGAGATGATTTCCCGTCAACTCTATGACGTCTCAATTTCAAATCTGTCTTAATTCGCTCAATTATCATTTATGATCTCTATTAGAAAGTAATGTATGCTGTTAATCACAATGTACATAATATTAACATATTTAACCAATAATTATGTCAATTGAACCACTGAGACCTTATCGTAATTTGTTAGCAGTTTTTTTTTTATACGAAGATAGTCAGAAAAGATGGCGGTCCAATTGAAGGTAGATGTTTCCGTCGCCTATAACATAAGCAACACCATAGGTGCTACAATAGTGCTTCCGACCATGGTATCACTGGGCAGAGAAATAGTATCAGGAAGGGATAGGATAATGAAAAATACTGGGCTGTCACAGTAAGTCAAATCTATTTAAAAAAATGCATGTTACTACGTGTTACTATAGAGCAATGTCTGGTAATTAAGTGACTGGTACGGTGCACGGTCGAGATAGAGGCCTCCATAAATCAGAGTATAACGAGATAGCATCGGACACCGCTCTGTATAAGTATCAGAGACACTTCTGTAATTAAAATAATAATTATTTTAATTGTATTTTTGTGTATTTTTTTGTGAAATGTGAAAATAATAAATAATGTGAAATAATTTCATATAAAAATACAATGCAATTTTCTGACTTTTTCCTGTGTTATTTTAATTGTACAAAAATACAATTAAAATAATAATTATTATTTTAATTGTATTTTTGTGTATTTTTTTGTGAAATGTGAAAATAATAAATAATGTGTAATAAATAATGTGAAAATAATTTCATATAAAAATACAATGCAATTTTCTGACTTTTCCCTGTGGATTTTCAAAAAAAAAAAAAAAAAATCGTCCATAAAAACTTTTTAATTACTAACACTTCATAAGAAAAATAAGCAAAATAGGTCTTACTGTTTTCAAGTGATGCTCCTTCATACATGTGGCAATTGTTTTTTTTTTTTTTATAAATATTGATTAAAAATATTTAATTGATTGAAATTTGACTTTATTGCTTAATTATTTCTATGCTGCTATTTATATCGCACATACATTGGGATATAAATAAAATACTTTATATAGTTAAATATACAATACTGAGTCACCAAATAATGAATATTATTTTGGAAATATCTATTATATTAAGGAAACAATATTAAAATATATATATATATGAATATTTTTTTTACATAAAACGAAATATGTGAAACTAAATTTTATATATATATTTAAATTACTGACTTAAACTTAAGAATTCATAAAAGAAATTCTCTCGTCTTTAATTATTTTGAATTTTTCCTTTCTTTTAGTTACCAAGGAAAATCTCTTTCATTTCCACATTTCTATGGTATTCCCGTTCATTCATGCCCAGTGAAAACAGGAATGTACAGTAAGCCTTTTTCTGGAAACAGTACAATGTGTAAACAGTGACGAATATTTGGTTCTGTACGAAAAACAAGGAAATATTTAGTTCTTATTATTAAAAAACAAAATAAGATCACTAATAGGACTAACTGAAAAGTATTGTAATTATAAGAAAAAAAGTGTTATAATGGTAATTTTCAATTTTTGTTTTCAATGACATAAAAATATCAGCTAGTAACATCCGTACTATTATAAATGCGAAAGTATGTTTGGATGTATGGAAGTTTGTGACTCTTTCACGCAAAAACTACTGAACCGATCACCGTGAAATTTTGCATACACATCGTCTGGGACACCAGAAAGGACATAGGGTACCTTTCATCGTTCAACGCGGACGAAGTCGCGGGCACGAGCTAGTAGACTATATTTTATAAAGTTACTCGGACGAAATCACTTACAACAATTGGTAATTAATATGTTAAAAATTAAAATTATTTCAAAAAATTAACTCACTTTATTTTGTAATGCTTTTTTTCGTATTTATTTCATTTGAAAAAACACAAACACATCACAAATTGTACAACAGATTATATTTTTTAAGTCCACGTGTCCCATTTTCGCGCCATAATCCTCCCATGACAGCTGTCATGGCATACAGACTACAGCAAGTATATGAATGCTAACACTACCATTTTTTAATATTCAGTAGTGGCAGGGTACAATATTAATAATATTAATATTAATATTAATATTATTAATATTAATATAATATATTAATAATATAATATATTATTAATATTAATATTATTAATATTTAGCAGTCAATATTGCATCAATACTGTGCAGTTTTAATAAGAATAATGTTACATAGGAAACACAAGCAACGTCATAGTGATTGTACAGTCGGCCGCAAAAGTCGATGAACACATGCAAAATCGCTTAACTCCAAGAACGCCAAATTAGATAAACACACAATAACATAGAAAATAAGATTTGTTAATCTAATTTTGACGGTGATGATGTTCAATGACTTTTGGTATAATAGTGTTGAGCAACTTATGGAAAAAGTTGTGTTAATCTTTTTACGATCGTTTGTACATAAAGTTTATCTTGTTCTCTAGTCGTGACAACACAACGACTTATGGCGCGTTGAGTGTTCATTTGTTTTGCACTTTTGAATGTTTTCATCGACTTTTGCGGCCGACTGTACATGAGCGGCCAAGCTTCCTATGATAAGGGATAATGAGAGAATGATTGAATGGGAATCCCTTACTTAATAACTGATAACTGATATGTAAGCTTATGTTGGTCTTCTATAAGGTGTTCCTGTGACTAGACGGATTACTCAATTTATGATAAAAAAACGCAGTGTGACATACCAATTTTAACGAAAGGTTCATTTTGCGGGCACGAAATAGAATAATCCGATTAAGTAGTTAAAGCGTAACAAGATAACAGATAGACAGACAAACAGAGCTACATTCACATTTATATATCTTCATATCTTCACACATTCCACACAGCACCATCTAGTTCAACACTAAGCAACTAATGCTTGTATTATGAATACCAGACAGTTGATATGCTGTATATATTATTTTTTATTGTAAATACATACATATTATAAATAAAAAACATCCATGACTCAGGTGCAAAGGTAAAATGTTAACACATAAACATTTGCCCCTAGCGGGATTCGAACCCGCGACCGTTTGGGTAACAGCTAGGGTTACTAGCCAAACTACACCAAACGTGTCGTCAAATATAATATTAGTATTCCAAATAATCTCTAATTCCAATCTTATACAGGTTCCACTACACACTTCAAATATGAATATTAATATTTCAATCATGTTTGTCTACTGTATTTAAATGTACTGTGTCAATGTTCGAATGAAATCCCTGAAAAACTCCATTCCGAGTTGCAGTGGGGAAAATTGGCTTTTCAAAGAAAGCCCTACTGCAACTCGTTGTGAGAAATGTTGGTAAATATTTCATATAAATCTACATTGGGTTCTTGGTTTCTTGTATTACGAGTATGCAGGCTGTAGAAAGAGGCGCCGGTTTAGAAAAAAAATCTTATATGCAAACGTAGGTACTTTTAATGCTAATTAAGACCGCTTTCACAATTATAGTAATTTTAATACCTCTTTGCACCAAGATGAACTTCAGTTTAACTGTTTTGGGTCTGTCAATAAAGTAACATTTGACTATGAGATTGACAATAAGGTTAACTTGACAATTATATCTCAAATTTCTTAGAGCCAAATATCTCACACATTCCACACAGCACCATCTAGTTCCACATTAAGCAACTAATGTTTGTATTATGGACACCAGACAGTTCATATAATACATAGATTACTTTTTTTGTAAATACATACATATTATAAATATAAAACATCCATGACTCAGGTACAAAGGTAAAATGTTAACACATAAACATTCACCCCTGGCGGGATTCGAACTTGCGACCGTTTGGTTAACAGCTAGGGCTATCTCGGTAACTTTCGTACGTCTACGGATCTCTTCACATCCTCGGATTCGATCATGCAGTATAATCCCGAGCATAACCCTCTCAGCTTCTTCAGCTTCAGTTGAGCTATCTTACGAGGCCTATAGTTAGAAACCACGTTTCAGCGACAAATGTCATAACACACATCTTCACACACACACACACACACACACACACACACACACACACACACACACACACACACACACACACACACACACACACACACACACACACACACACACACACACACACACACACACACACACACACACACACACACACACACCTTCACACATTCCACACAGCACCATCTAGTTCCACAGTAAGCAACTAATGCTTGTATTATGGATACCAGACAGTTGATATACTACATAGATTACTATTTTTTTTTGTAAATACATACATATTATAAATACAAAACATCCATGACAAAGGTAAAATGTCAACACATAAACATTTGTCCCTAGCGGGATTCGAACCCGCGACCGTTTGGTTAACAGCTAGGGCTACTAGCCACTACACCAAACGTGTCGTCAATGATGGTGGTAAAGTTATCTACAGGTTACAAAGGAATAGAATGAAAAAAAAAAATCTAACATATACCTATACACAACACAAAGAGCATTTAATATTCATGTTTACTAAACACACGGACCCGGAGTGAGATTAGGTTGGACTAACATTTGTTTAAGATAGTGATTTGTCTGTCTGGTTGGTTACAACAAATTGTGTGTGTCCATTTTCGTGAGTACACCTATTATTTAGTCCAACACTTTCACACGAAAGGAATATTCCATTATTATTCTTGTCTAAACGACTAAAAGTATTTTTGTTTATTTATTTTAAGGTCGTCAGATAGACTATTGTTTTTTTTTATAAAAGATGGGTTTGCTCTTGACCAACAACCAACTGTGTAGCAAGGATGAGGCCTAAGATGGAGCGAACCTCATTCTCAACCCAGAAGATGCCTATTCACTCGAACTTTGAAAAGATTTGGGTTATATGAGCTCGGAAATACAGACGCAGGGAGGGAGTTCCTAACGTTGGCAGTGCGCATTATAAAAGATGTTTTAAAGCGCTTGGTCCAAAATAGGGGGATATCGACAAGATGAGGATGGTAACCATTTGTACGTCTGTATGTCCGATGGAAGAAAGGGGAAGGCGTTATGAGCTCGTGCAGCTCCTGAGCACACTCTCCGAAGTACATCTTATAAAAGACACATAGACTGGCAATTTTTCGTCTATGTGCCAGGCTCTGCATCTTAGTTTTTAAAAACGTACTGCCGCCAATGAGTCTCTTAGCTCTGCGTTCCACCGAGTCGAGTGCGGCAAGTTGGTATTTGGCTGAGCTATCCCAAAGATGGGAGCAATATTCCATGCAAGATCGGACTTGCGCCTTATACAAAGAAGGTTACCTAGCTTCTCTCACCTATAAAACAAGCAACGCCACATTATAGGGATATTTCAAGGTGGTCTTCTGTAAGGCTCCCTTACATACTTACTAACCCCCTTACTGCCCAAATGACTGCGTACCGCAGTTTGACCACTACTTTCCAGATCCAGGCAGTGGCGGCGTCACCACATCACCGTCGTCACAGCGATAAAGAAGTCAGGCTTTATAATGCTCATATATTTTCTTGGGTGCTATATTTGCCTTTCTTCTTTAGATAAATAAATAAATCTAAAAAATTCAAGGCTTGACAAAAATATAATTATGAGCGAGAAATATTGAATTATTTTTAACACTTAAGAAAAAGAGGCTCGTACAAAGTCGCGGGCAATAGCTTATTCCTATTTATAATAATTGTATGTATGAAATATACCTTAGAGATGTTAACTAATGAGTTAAAATAAAAAGGTGTCAAAAGTGAATGTGGGACCGGGATTCGAACTAGTGTCGAAAAATCTACAGAGCAATCGTCCCAAGCTTTATCACTCGTACACTGTGATACTACCATTAAATATCTACATATTTCTCAAGATTTTGACAAATTCAAGAACCGTTTGTCAGCATAAACATTTCTATTTTTATTAGTAGGTACCTCCGAAAGATTTTAATAAAAATAAATCCCTCAAATCCTCGAGGGTTTTACGGCGGCCATCTTTGTTACAACAGTGGATTTCGTGAGAAAACACCACTCTTCTCGATCGTAAAACATGGCGGTATCAAATCATCTAAATTTTATTATCATCCTATTGAAATTTCAAGTTAGTACTTGGAATTATCATTGAAATATTTTATCCCACTAGCAGTTGCACGCAACATCGTTCGCGTAACTTTATAAAATACTAGCTGGTGCCCGTGACTTCGTCCGCGTTGAACGATGAAAGGTACCCTATGTCTTTTCAGGTGTCACAGACTATGTATGCAAAATTTCATGGTGATCGGTTCAGTAGTTTTTGCGTGAAAGAGTTACAAACATCGATACATCCAAACATACTTTCGCATTTATAAAATTAGTACGGATATCCTATCTCTTAAGTTGGATCAAACTGCACACATTGTACAAGTTTTATTAAATTCGGTTCAGTAGTTTAGGAGTTCATCGGCGACAAATAACATGACACAAAATTTATATAATAATAGAAGTTTTCAAAAATTCTCTTTTAGCGGATACTTACGTTATTAATTAATATAATAATCCTACGTTCCAAATTTCAGAATTCTAAATTTAGTTGTTATGACTGTGCGTTGTCAGTCAATCAGGGCAAACTATTTTTTCTTTCTGCTAAGATTTCAGAAGAAAATTCAATAAGATATTTGGGAGAAGTTAACAATTTAAATATAAATGTTGCTGGAGTAAATTAAGCATGGACATTCACTATATAACAATTTTAATTTGAAACAGTATAATATATAAAAAGTAGTATAATATATATTAATATTATTAGCAATACAATCTCTATTAGAATCGAATCGCTAATAGCTCAATATAGCTAATCGTCTTTGACAATTTTTGAACTTCTTTATACGCGTTGGGCATTTTTGAGGTGGGATAAAATCATTGAACTCGCGACAGTGTCATTTTACCGAATGTAAGCGTCGATGTTACATAATAATCTAACATCGACGCTTACAGCTGATAATAATCTAAAATATTTTTTTAAAAAAAGAACAATTAGCAGATAACTGCATATGAAAGTAAACTTACTAGATATGACAACAAGGATCAATATGGTATACACGTCTGACCAATAAAATAGTTTCATATCAACATCAAACCTTTGAATTTGTGAATTATGAATTTATTATTGTCATTATATGTCAGTGTCATATATATATTTTCTCTTGTATTTCTTGCGATCAATAATTTTGTGAAGTTTAGTTTTCATTGTGAATATATTAAAAAACAAAACAATTTATAACAAAATTATCTGAGTGGTGTAATTATCGAGTAGAAATTTAAACGTGGTCAAACTCGCCTAATTCGATTTTAAACATAAACCTTTGATCAAATTTGACTTTATCGGAGGGCGACTTGATGAAGTTTCTCTTTGAAAAATTTCTCCTTTGTTCTTGAATAAATAATCATTTATTTTGTTGGCGGTTCTATTCGATAATTCACTTTATCAGATTATTTCAAATTTGAGGCTCTACAACTCGTCAAAAACAGAATTTTATGAGATTATCGCGATTAAGAATTCTTAGGGATTTTTTTGGAATTGAAAATTCAAATAATAAAATTAGTTTGTAATAATTCTAACAAAGGATTACTGAGCAGTGTTATATATATATATTTTTTCAGTTTTGCTAATACAATTTATTTTACTACAAATATAGATATAAAGTTTTTTCTTAAATATTTATTAAAAATAGGTTGTTTTTTCTGCTGCTTATTTCATATACATATCCCCACTGGTAGGGATAAGTGACTAAAAAAAATCCACTTATTCCCACCACTTTGTATACTTAGTAGAGATAGGTCGAATGTGCGTATTTCAAGTCTCCTCGAGATGTTTTCCTTCAGAGATGCAGAACTGACAGGTAATTGAACCTGTGTCTGCCGTTATGACAGACAAAACTTGGTAAGAATATTGTCTCATCGTAACTTCTCTCTGTACAAAATGTTTTGCCTCTGGAGTATTAAAGTCAGGAGATACATTGAAACATGTTTGCAACGTGTATTCAAAACCCAGTGGGCCTTGTACAGTTAAGTAAATACAAAGTTTGTGGACCCGGCAAACGACTTTACACAGACCTCCCTAATACTGTCACATTGGACGACGATGTACAGTCGCGGTGAAATGTTATAATATAATATTTTATTTTGTTTATGTATGTTATAGCGATGCTATACAATAGTATATTTACTCTATAGCCTGTGAACTAATATACAATTTCATAAAAAAAAATCTGTGTTCTTAGAATTAAGGATATCTTTTGGAAGTATGCCATCTTATGAATCATTCTTAGTATTTTATTGAGATGATTCTTTTTGCTCTACGACATGGGATATTTTTTATCTTTCATTGAATATTAGCTACAAAATCATATTTAAAATAACCATTATAATAAATGAACTAATATTTATATTTACACGTGAAACTGTCTTGAGTACACGTTAATCAAGTTAGCTTGGCAAATATGGTTAGTAACGTAGCAGTAAGTAAATATAAGCACAGCTTGAAACAAACTTTTACAAAGCGTCTTTAAAACTTCTTAAACTTGTTAATAATGTACAGTATTTTCTTGGAATACGTTATTAATATACTAAACCAAGAGAATTTCAAGCGAGATGCTTATAAAGTGTACATTATTTTAGAAATTTTATTTAAAATGTAGACTTATAAGGGCTAGGGGATATTCAGATTTTAGATATTTAGATGCACTAGGACAATATTTAGATACACCTGTATTAACCGTACTATAAGTAAGCAGTACATAATACTTTAGTTGTATAAGTATTATTTACATGCAAGTGACAAAAAATATTTTACAATATTTACACACAAATATTTAAAGTGTATAAAAAAGAAAGTATAAAGTTGTTCTATGTACAGTATAAATAAATGAATAAGGGTAAAAAAATAATTAGTAGTTGTGGGGTATAGCATCTCTGTTGTCAAATCCAAGCAGTTTCGCTGCAAGCTTAAATTGGTGGCGCGTTCCTCGAATACTGGTGGCACGAATTATTGTACTACTTATTTTTTTCTAAACCAATCTAGTATGGTGCTTAATGATTTATTCCAGCGGTCTGTGATTGCTTCTCCGAAATATTTGACGAAGGAAACCATTTGTTGCGAGAATACTCCATCCTAAGGATGTCACGAGAGGTGTAAAAGTAGCGTGTTTCATTTGACAGGCGGCAGAGTATTTTCTTTGTTTCTCGTCTTCGGCTGATTTTCGAACGGACATGACAGAGTATATCAAATAACGCCTCCTTCTGAGCATTAATATTAATATTAATTAGACTTAAACACTTATGTTAACGATTGTACTTTATTGCAAACAGTGTCAGTGCGCGCTTTGACATGTTGTGCTCTGGGTACATACGTTTACAGAATTAATACAAATACTTACTTACAAATAAGCATAGAGATGCTGTTTATGCAATCCTCTGTGGCAGTTATTGCGAATTTAGCCAAGTATTTCTATGATACATTTTGATAGGTATAGAAGTAATTGAAATTTTCAAAGTTTACTCTGGTCTGGATTTGGAAATTAGTGGCAGGGACCACTTCGCAGTCATTTGGGCAATAAGTCTGTTGGCAGTAACCGTGAAATAACAGAAAATAATCGGGGGTCTCCTGATACAAGTATTTTAATACTTAATAGGAGGGGGCCTCTTTTGCCTCTTGCACCTTTTTTGTACCTAGACTTAAGAATATTCGAATAAAAATTTGTATTTTGTATTTTATGTGCTGTTGTGTTTTTGTGAGTGATTAAGGGAATATGCCAGAGACCATTATCCCATCATTTCCTTATCCTTAATCCTTCTATGGTTGGCAGCGCACTTGCAGCACCTATTGCGTTGCTTGTGTTATAGGCGACGATTTGCCACTTACCATAAAGTGGACCGTCAGCCTGTCTGTCGACCTTAACATAAAAAAAAGTGAACTGTGGTTAACTGGGCGTATTTCGACGACATTTACCTATAAAACCAAACTGCAGTGTCCGTCGCATACACTGCCGGGTATCCAAGAGGATTTCTCAAAGTTAAAAAAAAGGTACAGACTCTTTTCTAGGTCACAGTTACATTTGATTTTCTATTTTATTTTTCTATATAAACAAATAGGAATTATAATTGTTAAAGAAAGTACTTAGTAAATAGAACTTGTAATAATAAGAAAGGAAGACCAAAGCGGAAATAAAAATTCGTTTAAAAAACCATTTATGGCGAAAAGCAACACAAAACGTCTAATTTCCCCGGATTCTCTTTCAAACCATACATCTCACGTCAAGTTTTCTTTTGGGAAAATAAAGCTGCGACATCTGAACGCGACATGAATGAGCTATCAAAAGAAAGTTTGATCTAAAACTTGGTATCTTGCTACCACAGAAATATATTGCTGTTCGAACTGGAAATGGTCTAGGAGTTGAGTTTATGCGTTTCATATTGTTGAGTGAATGTTTAAAGTTAAGTAAAGTTAAATAGTGGCAGGCGACAGTAACCACCCCCTTACAGAAGACCACCGTGAAGTAACAGCACGTGTGCTGTTGTGTTTCGGTGAGTGAACGTTGCTAGAGCCTATTTTCCTACCACTTATCCCTTGATCCTTAATACTACTGTAGTTAGCAGCGCACTTGCAGCATCTGTGGCGTCGCTTGTGTTATAGGCGACGGTAGCCACCTACCATCAACTGGACAGTCAGTCAGTCTGCCGACTGTCCGTTCTAGTAATTTTAGCTATGCTTCTTTCAAACAGTTTCAAAATATTTTTCAGTATTTTAATTTTTCAGGCAAAAAAATGTAATCAATGGTTGTGGTTGGAAATATTTTAAATATTTTTCCATTATCCCAAGTAATATTAAATTTTAACTGCTTCGTTATTATTTAGGACTGAGTTCTCTCAACGCAGCGTTTATATTATTGCTATCTTTTGCTATAGATATATAGAGTAAAACAAGGTTGTGGAAGAGCACACTTTGTTCCACAGTCATAAAGTGAACTGCCTGTTTGGCGGCAGTAACCAACCCAATAACTCCATATTTAAATATTAAGAATAAACATTTCGAGTCCATAATTAACTACAACAACAAAATACAAATAACAATCATTAACTCGTAATGATAACACGCTAAGAACAATCAAATAATTATAAAATTTTGAAAACTTTAAATTATATAATACTAGCGACCCGCCCCCGGTTTCGCCCGGGGTGCAATTTTTATATATTATAAAATTATTTTTATAAATAACAAAAAACCGACTTCAAAACTTCCAACGTACATGTAAAAACTTAAACTAAAAAGTTGGAAATTATATTTTAATTACTTCAAACCAAATAGCCTTTAAAAGACAATCAACCAAATTATTGATAGGTCTTTTCATTTGAAGTTATTAACTATAGTCTTTTTGAAATATAAACAAAATCTTTCGCTACAAATTCATTTAATAACATTGAAGACATTTGTCCTATTAATGGTAAATATTGAAAATTGATTAGAGCAATAAAAATCTTGATATTAAGTTGATATGTTCTCGTCAAATGTAATCTTGTATTATTGTACCTCTTTGTCAATCGCAAACAAATAAATTTGTCTTTGGTTCTTTCGAAATAACTTTCGTAAATCTCTAGTAACTTAGAGTTGACATCACGCACTTTATTTAAAAAGGTGTCGCTTTTTTTATTGTCATTAAAAACTTCTGCACGCTTACTCTGGTGGAGCCGTCACGCCCTGTTAGCGACACCCTTAGTGACGTTTATTTGTATGAAATAAGCGCCATCTACCCGAATTAGTATGTACTTCTTGTTTCATAATAAGCTTAAATTCGTGAATAGTTTTTTTAAGATGTTAACAGATGACGTGGTTTTCACTTCTGACGTTCAATCCTACGACAGTTTTTTTTTATGAAAAGGTGTAATTTTTTCTGCAAGTTATAATAAAAATTTTGCTAGTTTGACACATTTTCTATTATAGTGAAAACCGTATTAAAATCTGTTGCGTAAGTTTAAAAGATCTAAGCCTATATATAGAGGGACATATGTCCCTCTATATGTAGGCGGAAAGTATACTATGTAAAGATTACACACATTGATAGTGTATTTGTAAGTTTTTTTAATATGAAGGTCGTCAGCTAGGAACTGTTGATGGTAAGTGCAACTCTTGATCGCAATTTAAGCAACTCCAAATGGATAAAATGTGCATTATCAAAATTCATAGCAAAATAGGATAAGGAGACAGGGGAATAAATAGGTTCTGTGATCATTCACTTACTCATCGAAACATCACTGTTATTTCAAGGCTCTCTTCTGGTTAGCGACTGGTTAGCTGCGAGGCAGGCTGCCCAATTTATGGGCTGCGAACCAGATCCCCACCGACCATGGGGAAATCGGTGGGGTATGTGGGACTTCTACCCACTAAAAACCCACGGTGTTTCCTCGCGTTGTCTATGGGGTTAAGGGATGTTAAGACACGATACCTTCGCCCCCCGCCAGACGAGGCCTGCACATTGCGGGCTCCAGCTGTGTGTCATGCCATTACAATTAAATATTAAAACCTTATGATTTTGATTTTTTTAAATGTTATAAACAATAATATTCTAATGCGAAAACGTTGCGTCTAATATTTCTGAGTTCGTATTTGCATTGCATGAGAAAAAATAAAGCCGTCACACACAGCAAAAATTTAATACTTGAAATAAATTTAAGAAGTCATGGCAAAATTTTCATAAAATATTCACTTTGTGGTCGCTTTGGGGACAAAATTGTGTAAATTATTTTACATTGTACAATGAACAGTATTATCAACACACATATCTTCTATAGGTACATATATAATAAAATTCTAAACGAGCCGTGTGTGTATATTAAATATTTCTTCAAAAAATAACTTGTACTTAAGTTACCCATGCAAAAAAATGGTTTTTAGAATTTTTGTCTGTTTGTCTGTTCGTTTGTGCACGCTAATCTCAGAAGCGGCTTAACCGACTTGAATGCGGTTTTCACTGATGCATTGATTATTACCTGCATGAAACTATAGGATAACTTTTATATTGGAAAAATGTTAGGTTTCTGTGGGTATTTAAAAAAAAAAAACGAACTACAGCCCCTACTAAGCTGTCGGCACCAGCTAGTGATGCTGCCCCGCCTCTTTCTGGTTTTTTTTTTCGCAATTTTCAAAGTATGATTTTTTAAGTACGTTTAGGAATTTTAAAAAATAAATTTAATCTGTTTACCATATTGAGTCATTTAAATAAATCTTCGGACATAAATTACGAATGAAACTGACATTTCATTATACAACGACCGCTCTTATCCACTTTTACCGAATAAAAATGTAAATATAAAATGTGCGGAACCCCGCAAATGGTTTGCCTTATGAATTATTAAAGTACGAAAAACCTTACCTGACGACTGCGGATTCGCGCATATTTTATGTGACTGTTGAATATTTGTGACCACCCTCCACACTGCTGTCTTTCGTCGAGGCGAACATATAAGTGCAGCAATAAAAAACTATTTGTGTATCGGACTATATTTACTATACTAGCTGGTGTCCACGACTTCGTCCGCGTTGAACGATGAAAGGTACCCTATGTCCTTTCTGGTGTCGCAGACAACGTGTATGCAAAACTTCATGCTGATCGGTTCAGTACTTTTTGCGTGAAAGAGTTACAAACATTCATACATCCAAACATATTTTCGCATTTATAATATTAGTACTGATATACGAGTATTTTTATAGCAATTGTTTTTATTGATAAGAACTAAAACTCGTCCAAATCTATGAAGTTAGTAGTTAGAATTTGGAGTTAAAGTTAGTGGCGTTGTTTAGTAGAAAAAGAAAAAAAAAAAATTAAAAATTGGAAACCTACAAATCTGAAAAATTTCTTTAAACATTCATTACAGACACACAGAGGGTCGGAATATTGTAATTTTAGTAATGTGCTTAATACCTATTATACGACGAGAATTACAATTTTTCTGAATTAGTTATTTTTTTTTTTGGAAAATTTGCTATTTTCTCAAATAAATTATATTCATCCCTAATGTGACGTTTCGTGTGGCTAAACTTTTGTCAGATTTTTTTTTAATATACCACCTCTTCGCCGTTAATTAATTCACGGACACCCATATTTTAGTATAAACAAGGTCTTATGTTAAAAATTCGTTTACAAGCACCCACAAAGCTGTACTAAAAATACTGGAATCCCACTGAAGCAAGATATATTCGTAAAAGTACACACTAATAGTATAGGAGCTGACACTATCTTTTTTCTTTCTTATTTTTATTTATTTTATATTATACTATTTTTATTTATTTTATATTATACTAACTGTTACACGCGACTTCGTCCGCGTAACTTTATAAAATGTAGCCTACGTTACTCGCTGATAATATAGCTTCCCAACAGTGAAAAATTTTTTCAAATCTGTCCAGTAGTTTCGGGCTTATTCAATGCAAACAAACAAACAATCAAATCTTTCCTCTATATAATATTTATTATATTATTAAGGAAAACAAACAATTACAATAAATCATGTCTTGTAAATTAGAAAAAATGAGAGACATACATAAATTTAGATAATAGTCCAATCAACAACATTTTCCACGAATTATTAAACAAACTTTATACTAAAACATTAACTTAATATTATTATTTATATATTCGTGTGAACTATGTAGTTAAAAATAAATCAATATGTGTAAACAAACTGTTGTATTTGTTCTTATATTAATGTTTCTTATGTTAATCATTAATTATTTATCCCAGCGAGATTGGCAGGGCAATTGAATCCCTAAATTGGCTGCAATTTTCATAATTTCGTAGCGGAAACCCCAAAAAATATTAATTAAAATTGGCTGTTAATTATCAGCAAAAAATAACCTAACCTAACCAATAAATAAAATTGATTTTAAAATTCGTATTCACTCAACAATATGTGTAATTAAGCTCGTGTTGACATTGTGTTTTTGTACAAATAAAGATTATTATTATTAGTTAAGAAACCTATTTGGTCAGCAAGTACTAGGTCACCCAAAAAAAAAATTTTTGACCAATTAGATACCTAATTTGCTGATCAAAATATTTAATCCTATTGAAATCGCCATCAATAGATAACTTGATTAACTAAATATTTATTTTTTTTAAATTTCCTTTTACTTATGTCTAATAATATTATTTATATATATGTGTAGGTATATACCTGAATACCTGAAATAAACGATTTTCTTTTTTGAATCATATTTTGTTTTTAATCATATTCGATGCTACAAATCCTATTCATAATGATCCAGAGTTATTTGTAAATTATTTTGTACATAGAATAACATGGCATTATAAATTTTAATGTTGGTATGAAAAAAAAAATGTGCTAGCTCTTGAACTACAGACGTGCTCGCTAGAATATATTCAGCTGTTGGATTTAGAGTCAAAAGAGGCAGATATAATAGAACAGAGATACAAGATGCTCTACTTAAAATAAGTGTAATGGAAATTTCTTTTTAAATATGATTTCCATATGTTTATGACGCAGTGTATATGCAGTATATATCTCTATATATACTACTAAAAGGTACTAAAATTTGTTGCTTTTTTAAAAAAAAAAAACTTTTGTAGAGCATACTCTACGACGTTCAAACCGTGGTCGGCAATAAAGTTTGAAAGGTTTGGAACGAGGCCACACAGGTCTACAGAGTCAACGTCTGCAGAGAATATTGCAAGTCAGCGCGCTAAACTAATAAATATCTGCATGAAAACCCTTTTTATTTATTACTTCTATAGACAATTTTTTCTTGCAGATTAGATTAGATAAATAGATTATAGTGAGGGCATTATATTTACGTGTATATCTACTCGTATATAAGATATCTATACATTATTATTGATTGCATATTTGTTTACTAGAATAAAAATTAGAGTTTGAGAAAAATAATTGGTCAGAACCAATTCATACAACAGAATAGTTAGAATTGAGTAATATACCTATAAGGAAGTCTTGGTATAAATAAATTGTATGTCAAAATGCTTATAACTTAAAACATTGTCTAAGTATAAATGCTTAGTAAAATGCAAAAGTCCAGATTTACATATTGTTTTATTGACAAATCATAAATAGTTAAGTCTTTTCATAAGAAACACAATGTACAACATTCACAGTTCTTTGAAAATAGAGTCTAAACAAGGTATCTTCAATACAATTATTAAAAAATAATAATAATAATATAAGACATAAAGAGAAAACAAGCTCGGTCCTGTAATTAGCAGCTCGGTTCTATCAATTTGTAATAGAACAAAAACCATTTTCGTGTCTCTACGAAAAGCGTAGCGCTGCTACGAAATCACGTAGACGCAGGTGTGTTACCGAAAGGTAGTTCCCAGGTGTAAAGCCGGACGACAAAGTGGAATAACGGATGTGACGTCAGAGACATTTTGTGCCGAATCTAAAATTTCGTAGACGTATAAATAATATTCAGGAATTTATTATACAAAGCGATAAATAACTATGAAATACTATAATAATGTTTAAATTACAAAATAAAAATATTAATTTAAGTTAAGACAATTTTTTAAATAAAATAAAAAACATAAAATATGTAAAAATGATTATTACTTTTAATGTTGATTTTATTGAAATATGATGCAATTTTTATGTTTAAAAGCTTTTTTGTAATTAACTTTTTTTTATATGAACAATAAAAAATAATTAACGTCGTTGTCAAACCAAAATCTGCTATGAGCACATATACTTTTGACATATTGACATAAAAAGAGATCCTGAAAATTTTACATAAAGGTTTATTTAAAAAAAAAAAAAGTATTTTATTTGATACTTAGGGTTGTTATACGAAAATATATTTATCTTTTAAATATAAAAATTTAATAGTTTATTTATTATTTTGATAATAGAATAAATTTTGCAAATAACAGATTCTATCCGCCGCATATAGCATATTTATATAGCATATAGCATATTTTATTATATTATATTTTATTATATTTTATTATATTATATTACTATAGATAATTAAGGGCTCAAAATGTTAGAATCTCAAACAAGTCCACATTAGCAGATTTTGGTTTGACTACAACTATATATGGTACTGGCTTTTGCGCGCGACTTCGCTTTATTAACTTTATAATATATAGCCTATATTTTACTCGCTTATAATTTAGGCTTCTATAGGTTAAAGAATTTTCAAAATCGGTCCACTAGTTTTTGAGTTAATTAATTACAAACGAACAAATCTTCTCTCTTTATAATATTAGTGTATAGATGAAATGTTTTTCGCCATTTTAGGTATTTGAATATTTATTACCACTAATGTATTCGTGCAAATGAAACCTAAGTATTAACTGAATAATAAGATATTATATTAATATATTCTGGCGACATCGTGAAGAAACTGTAATAAAGAACGCCAGCTAAAGGTCACGAGGAATAATACTAACATTGAGTATGGCAGAACACATTAATCACACCCTGTACCATCTACTTGCAGCCATACAAAAAAAAAAACAGATTAGGTAACTTTTGCTTTTGAGTTAACATAGTAACGCTATCTTTCTTAAACAAATTTTCCATAAAAAAAAAACTACTTTTAAAAGTTCTACGATCGTACTCATCACGTATAAAAAGTAACTTTTATTTTCCTCCTAATCGCTACGAACTAAGCGTAGCGATTAGGACACTAAAATGTGTTTTTGAAAAAGATATTTTAATCTTTTTCAAAAACACATTTTAGTGAATGTCTCTTTTAAAGTTAATTTCAGTGTCATTTCAGTGAATACAATTAAAATATATTGTTAAAATATTTAGAAAGGAAAACACAGTTTCTATGACAAATTTTAGGAAAATATTGGAAAATCTACTGTTATTTGAATAGTTGAAATTACTTTATGACGTCTTGTATTTAATTCTACAAATCCATATCGCTTTATTATACTATTTATTGTTTTCTTTTTGAATTAGCGACCACTTGTAAGTTCTTTGTAATATGGGTCTTTCGTCTTTTTGTTTTTTATTTTCAACCGACGAAAACGAAAAAACGGAGGAGGTTCTCAAGTCGACGCGTATATTATTTTTTATATGTATGATCACGCATAACTTTTTACAGAGTAGTCCGATTTTGATAATTCTTTTTTTATTGGATAGGGTATACCTCGACGTCGGTCCCATATAAATTTGGAAAAAAATTCTTACCCCCAAGGGTGGGAAAATAGGGGTGAAAGTAACTACTTTAAAAGTAATCAAAAATTAAGCATATAGTAATGAGTACATTATAGCCAAAAAAAATTATAAAATAAAAACTGTTTAACAAAAAAATTAAACCGCCGAAAAAACTGAAAAGTAAAAAATAATTTCATTTAACCTTAATAACTAAGTTCTTAAATAAAATTATTTCTTGCTTTTCAGTTTTTTCGACGGTTTAATTTTTTTGTTAAAAAGTTTTTATATTAAACAAAAATTGAATAATATCCGTACTAATATTATAAATGCGAAAGTATGTTTAGATGTATGGATGTTTGTAACTCTTTCGCGCAAAAACTACTGAACCGATCACTATGAAATTTTGCATACACGTTGTCTGGGACACTAGAAAGGACATAGGGTACCTTTCATCGTTCAATGCGGACGAAATCGCGGGCACCAGCTAGTTATCAATAATCTAATGCAAAAATAGAATATTTTGCCATCAGTTAAGGCGTACAGTTAAAAACAAAAAATATATATCTTAAGGTCGACAACCAGAGATGATGGCAGAAGGCTCCCTTCGCCTCCTAACACAAGCAACACCATAAGGGTTGCAAGTGGATATGATTCGAGAAAAGGGACGAGGAGGCATCTCTTAATCACTTAGCGAAACACAGTTGCACACAAGCTTTTAGTTCTATAAGTGAGCAGGTACTACAAAAAGTGTAATAAATTATCTGAATTCGGTCGCCCGAGAAAAAGCGAACATTATCAAGAGGCAGAGAAGAGAAAGAAGCCGATTTCTTTTACATTTAAACGCGAGTGAAACCGCAGTGCATAGTTAGCTGTAAGTACACATACTTGTACGTATAAAAACAAGTATAGTATTTAGTTTCTTGCACTTTTTTTTTTCATTTTAAATATCTATCTACATTCAAACTGGATATATTTAATACTAGCTGGTGCCCGCGACTTCGTCCGCGTTGAACGATGATAGATACCCCTATGTCCTTTCTGGTGTCCCAGACAACGTGTATGCAAAATTTCATAGTGATTGTTTCAGTAGTTTTTGCGTGAATGAGTTACAAACATCCACATATCTAAACATACCTTCGCATTTATAATATTAGTACGGATTCTCAAATTGGCATCACATTTTAAAAGTTCATGACATAGTCTCCCCTGTAACTACTGGTGTAGTTATTTATCGCGTAAGTTGAGGTTTATACAGTATACTAGTTTATACAGTATATACTCTATAATACTGTAGTAGATGTATGTGTTAGTACAGTGCGCCAGATGGTAGCATTATCGATTGAAGATCACTGTTCACACTGGAAGAGTTTTTTGACTCCTGAATCTGTGGAAAAAATTCACCACGCTTAAAACTTGAGCTTTTTTAATCTGAAAAAGTTTTAATTATAAACTGTTTGATCGATACTTCTTTTTTATGTAAAGAACAGCAGGGAAGTTGACGGTCTACTGGATACTTAGGTGGCAACATATCACCAAGAGGGGATACAAGTATATTGATAGGATTGGGGTAAAAGATAGGGTACAGGTAATCGTGCTCGGTCCTTAACTTGCTCTAACAGAAATAGAAATATTCGATTTTAAATCTTGCAAATAAGCATCTGGGTAGCATCATATACTATCGTATTACTAGAAAAATCGTCAGCGCCCCTTTTTCTTATGTGTTAAAAAGTTGTTTTTTTTATTTTAATTTTTAGATGATCCCTTGGGAACAGTGCTTTTTTGCTAGATGAAAGGTACCCTGTGGCTTTTTCTATATCCCTGACCACACATATGCAAAATTTCATGATGATGAGTTACGTAGTTAAGGCGTGAAAGTGTAACAAACAAACAAAGAAATCACTTTCGCATTTATAGTATTAGTTAGGATTTCTTTAATGTTAAGATCGGCAGACAGGCTGACAGTCCACTTGATGGTAGGTGGCTACCGTCGCCTATAACACAAGCAACGCTACAGATGCTGCAAGTTCGCTGCCTACTACAATAAGATTGACGGCAATGGATTTCCTCACTTACAGAAACACAACAGCACACGTGTGTTATTTCACTGTGCTCTTCTGTAAAGTGGTGATTAATGCCGCCAGACGGGCTGCCCAAATGACTGCGAAACTGAGTTTGCCCTGCCACTAATTAAATAACTACACAATTTGTCTTACTGTCTCAAAGTAAATTTTCTCATTAGGGTACTCACAATATGAGCAAGGTCCAATGCTCAATTTGCAACACAGTTCGCTATAGAGCGCGTCTCCATTTACATTTTACTGTTATGATTATCAGCACACTTGCACTGCCTGTATAGTATCTCGCTTCGTATAATTTATATTATATTTCCTACACAACAAAGCAGTATTGAATATTTTAAAGCCTCATAATTTTTACACAGCGTGGGGTTGTTTCGAAGTCATTTCACATAGTTTTCGAACAGGGAGAATACGTGGAAAAATATCCCTACTGCTTAGTGGTAGTGGGGGGATACCTAAGTGTCAACTTATCCCTACCAGTAGGCATACTTAGTAGGGTTAGGAGGAATGAGATAGAGGAATTTCGATTTTGTGATCCCCCATCAAGATTATAGAATTTTCACAGTATATTTGATTGACCCGGATTGGAATCGCATATCATGTTATCATATCACTTTTCCCTAACAAAATTTTGGTATTACGACGTCATTTTATTTCTTATTTTATAAATGTATAAATGTTGTTTAAGTAAAACATGACAGTATTCTGAATAATAATCAAGAACACCTCAGTTGTAATCGAAATATTAAAGACTTAGCTCAGATTTATTAAACTAGATGGCGCTATGTTATACTAATAGGAATAATACAAAATCACATTTAAAAAAATTTACATTACATTATCATACATTTAAATAATTCTTTAAAGTTGTACGAGGTTTCACAAAACCCTTTAACACAGAAAAGGATTTCCATAAGCTATAGTTAAGTATATATTTTGTGCCCTAATCGTACTTGATGTGATATAATATAGGGCACGTTCATACTTAGCCGGGAAAACATATAAAATGTAGGTGAGTGCAAAGCGCGCAATTAAGGTAGGCGGCGACACAGAAAATTAATTCTGAAGACGTTCTTCAAGCTTCACCCGAAGGGCGGATGAGCTGGGGGAGAGACAGAGGCATGCATCCACTCATATAACTACTTATAACATTCTTGTACCGTAATTTTTTGAAGTGAAAACTTCTTTAGGCGCGTTGGGCATTTTTGTTTTCCCCACAGTTTACAACGAGTCCCTACAGATGGGATAAAATCATTGAACTCGCCATGACAGTGTCAGGTTACGTCACTGTTACGTAATGTAACAGAAATTTAAAAAAATAACAATTTTTGAGATCGGATAAAATCATTGAACTTGCGACAGTGTCATGTTACGTCACTGTTACGTAATATAACAGAAATTTTAAAAAATAACAATTTTTGAGATGGGATAAAATCATTGAACTCGCGACAGTGTCATGTTTCGTCACTGTTACGTAATGTAACAGAAATTTTAAAAAATAACAATTTTTTAGATGGGTTAAAATCATTGAACTCCCGACAGTGTCATGTTACCGAAAGTAAGGGTTGATGTAGCTGATAATAATTTAAAATAGTTTATAAAAAGAACAATTAGCAGACAACTGGATATGAAAGTAAACTTACTAGATATTATAACAAGGATCAATATGGTATACACCTCTGACCAATAAAATAGTTTCATATCAACATCAAACCTTTTTAATGGTCTGTCATTATGAAGTTCATGTTAAATAATTATGTTCTATTTATTATTGTCATTGTGTGTCAGTGTCATAATATATTCTCTTGTATTTGTTGCGATCAATAATTTTGTGAAGCGTTTTCACTTCTGACGTGCAGTCCAACGACTGACATGTTTTGTTTTGTTATGCTCATTTTATCTATACTAATATTAAAAAGAGAGAATGTTTGTATTTTTGTTTGTAATGAATAAACTCAAAAACTACTAGAACGATTTTAAAAATTCTTTCACCTATAGAAAGCTACATTATCAGCGAGTATCTAATATAGGATATATTTTATAAAGTTACGCGAAACGAAGTCGCGTGAAACAGTTAGTATAGGATATATACGCTTATATTTAAGAACAATATAACTATTAAATTATATTATTTAATTGTATATAATTAGATAGTAAATCCATTTTAGTAATAATTTAAAAATATAGCACAAGATTTTGTGTTACCATTTTAAATGTATTTTATTATAAGCTTTTAAAATTGTTAAAACTGTAAATAAAATAAAATATTATGTATAAATTTACTAGGTTCGTTATACCATGCCTATATGTATATAATATATACAACGATTAGGCATAGTGAAAGGTACGGTTTCAAAACATAGCAATGGATGTGTGGTTATCCGAAGCCCTTGGCGTTTCCTTAACAGGCGTTTACGATATAATTTATGGGACATTTTAATTTTAATTAACAGTATTCCGGCCAATGGCAGCCGGTTACAGACGGCTATTGTGTTTTTACACACTCTTTGTATCTAGACGACTTTGGCCGGATTTTTTAATCATGAACATTTATAATTAAGTACATATAGACGGCTAATTTTAATCTGTTTTTCTCGAAGGTTTAGAAGTAGTTTACATACAGACAGTTTCGGCTACTTGGTTGTAAAATATTGTTCTTTTCTACTTACATGAAAATTTAATTTGGTTTTATTATACACGAAAACCTTCCTTGAAAAATTATCTAACTAATGGTGAAAACCGTATCAAAATCCGTTGCGTAATTTTGGAGGAGTAAGCGAATATATACAGACGGGCAGAATTATAAAGTATATAAGTGTTGTTGGTCCTGATAGTATACTCGTAGCAGCTGTGGTAGTGGGACATTGGTTATTCTGATAGTAATTAAGTTCAAATAAAATTTGTTCAGATTTAAGTTTAAATTATATACTATACGAAGCTGCTTCACAGAGTAAACGGTTTAGTAATTACTTTAAGCCTAATTGAACGCAGCTTAATCTGTCAGGTCACGACCTAAACTTTAGAAACTAGCGTAAGGATTTCACATGGATTAGTAAACTTAACTTACTTAAAAACTTGACTTAAAACTTTCATCAATGAATTGGCATTGATTTGTATGTCGTTGTTATTGAAACTTTTAAATTATTGCGAATTGATGTCAAAAATTCATAGTTATGTTGATTTAAAAAGTGAAAAACGTCAGTCATAACTCACTTGAAAGAATAATTTTTTATTTAAAAGTTGACATATACAGGCTGACGGTCAATTTGATGGTAGGTGGCTACCGTCGCCTATAATACAAGCAAGTGCTGCAAGTGTGATGCCAATCTTAATATTATTAAGGATAAGAGATCAGAAGAGGTAGGAAAATGGGCTCTGTCATACTTCACTCACTCACAGTAACCCAACAGCATAAGTGCTGGTATTTCACGGTGGTCACAGTCGCCAAACGATTGTGAAATGCAGTGTGCCCAGTTAATTACTAATTAGTTATAACACATTTTTTTTTTTTTTTTATTTATTTAGATTTAGATTACATACAGCCATAAATTTAAAAAATATATATTATAGATTATATACAAATAGGCCTAAAGAATCATAAAAAAATATATGTTTACATTTATTTATTAATTTAAAAAAAAATAATGATTTTATAGTGTCTCAAAATTTTTATGTATTTTTGAAATACTTTTGATATAATCTATCTTCTCTGTGTTTGTAGGTAGGTTTATTTCGCATACAAATCAACTTTGGACTTTACAAGTCTGTTAGTTCGCGATGTCTTTAAAATGTTCTACTAATTAGTTTTGTTCTACTGTAGAACTAAACGGAAAACATTTCCACATTTTAGTTATATTGATTGAATAAAATGGAATAAAAATTCAACGTGGTTCCGTTCATTGAATATAAGTTATAAAAACGTTTGGAAAATATTACCATTTTCTATAATCTATCTGCTACTCGTATTACAGATAGACAACCTATTGGTACCTATCAAAAGTATTGGACAAACTATCAAAAGTAGGTAAGTGATTCCAAGCATTTGCAAATAGACTAAGATCTATTTAACTAAAAAAAACCTACTATTGCGGATAAAACCAATAGTCTTCACTGAATAGTTAAAACCTCTAGCCGAAAGCTTTGTTACTGTAAAATTAGATAAATCCGGCCACGTTTCGCTGCGGCTTATATGGAGCTTTTGTATATATATATTTTATTTTTCTAAAATAAAAGTAGCCTATAAATTACTCTTTATAATATCAGCTATCTGTCAGAGAAAGTCCCGTCAAAATCGGTCTAGCCGTTTCGGAGATTAGCCGGAACAAACAGACAGATAGAGAGACATGAATTTTAAAAATAGATTTTTTTTGTGTTATATGCTTTGATATACATTTAGTAAAAATCAGTTAAAAATTTAGTTTAGTAAAATCAGTTTTACATTACAACCAGGCACTTTTACTATATTTATTAGTAGTAGGTATAGATTTAAAATTTCCCTCGCAAGAACTGTGTAGAATGGGAATGTAATACGGTCGTGTACGATCGTGACAAAGCCATTGAGTCCGTGACACCCAATTCAACCCAGTCATTTTTTTCTTGTGGCTACACCGTCGATGAAACGTGATATTTTTACCAAGATTCAAGATAAAATTTAATTCTTACTAGTATTTTCCAAATCCTAAGTTACTTAATATATTTGGGACAAACAGTCCAATTAGGCAGAGCCAACTTCGAGTGGCTCTAAGAAATCTTCTCGTCCATAATTCCTCAGTGTCTCAAAACAAAAGTTTTCAAGAAATGTGTGTTGTCATTGATGACATATGTCGCTGAAAGGTGGCCTCTAACTATAGGCCTCGTAAGAAAGCTCAACGTCGCTCAACGAGCTATGGAGAGGGTTATGCTCGGGATTACACTGCTTGATCGAATCCGAGGATGTGAAGAGATCCGTAGACGTACGAAAGTTACCGAGATAAGCCGGCGGAACAGAAAGTTGAAGTAGTAGTGGGGAGGGCACATAGTATGGAGAGCCTTGGGCCGCTAGGACCGGAAGGTTCTCGAGTGGAGGCCACGTACTGGCAAGCGCAGTGTAGGACGTCCATCCACAAGGTGGTCAGACGACCTGATAAGGTGGATCCAGGCTGCTTCTGACCTAACCTACCAGTAAATGTCCTGCGGCTGAGATGACGATGACAAGTTAAGGCGTGAAAAGATCACAGACAAACAGACAGTTACTTTCAGTGGACGTCATGCGGCTGATATTTTGGTCGTGAATCTAAACTGACAATGTCGTCAGAAATCAGATCACTTAATTTGTAAGTTTGAAGTGTCAGTAAAAGTTAGTTGGATTTTAGTACCAACAATTGATTATATAATTTTCCACTTGACTACGTATAATCTGCTCGAATAGATCATCCATCTCTTTTTATCTTTTTGCGTGTGAGTAAGACGCATTCGCGTCGTAACTAACACAGATGTTCACTCACTGATTAATGCATTGACTTAATATGATAGACATAACCCCTACTATTTTTTACTGAGTTCAAAATTAAATCGACAATTGCTAAAGTTGCTATAAAAAAGCATTTGCTAGTGTAAGCCCTAATTATTTGTTACTATCTTGTAGCATATAAATGGCCTATTCTATTCTATTCTATTCTAACTATTGATAAAAAAAATTTTTTAAATTGGATGAATAGTTTCGGAGATTATCTCTTACATACAAACAACTAATATACAAACTTTACCTCTTTATATATTTTTTTATTAATCGACGTATATTTAGTCTCGCAAAAAATTCAAGAACGGCGAAAAAAATCAAGGTTTTCACTTATGGAAAGGAAGTACTTTTTGGAAAGCCAAGAAGAATCAACCCTTATATTCAAACTCCCTATCTCTATTAATTTTAATATTAGCAAAAAAATTTACATATATTAAAAAAAATATTTTGTCTAAACCTTTTTTTGTAACTTTTACCATTTTTGTATAATTTGAGAATTTTTTTCCACCCCGTCTACAAATTGGTTTCGAAAATTTCTTTCACCCATCGATATTACATAATATATATTCTAGAAACTTATATCAAAAATTCCCCTGAGGATCTCAAATATTGATTTATTAGCAAATTTTCCTGGACCATAAACGACTGAAACTTCTAATTGAGTTCTCGAGATTCAAAAATATCAAAATACTGAATGATCAGACACAGTTCTTTGGTGCACAATAACTCAAGAACAAGTTTGTATACTCGTATTTCCAAATGTATTCTTTCAGAGCGAGAAAAAAATAGAATTTTGGTTTCAACATTTTATTAACTTTTTTACCATCTTGGCATTTACGTTATAAGTTACTAAAAGTTGCGTTAAAGTTAGTGATAACTCTTACAATACTGGTTAATTGAATTTCTGGTATACCGATAAATCATGCTACTCGTTTGCTACTCGGTTGTAGTGAAGAGAGCGATAGCAATAAAATACACTCACTGACTTTAAATTTCAGTTACAAATCTACAATAGATATCGCAACTCACTTGAATGTTATAAAACTAACGAATTTAAACAATAAACTTATTTAAAAATCTAAACGTCTATACAACAAGTGAAATTGATTATCCAAGACCTGACTGCAGTCCTGTGGAGAAGTTAGCGTATGGAGATTATTTATATGGAAAGTTTAGTATGGAAGTCTTAATTTTAGACTTGAGTGGATATCCACTTGGTACATTTTCCAGTTATGACGTCATTAATTATTATTGTATTTTTTTTTTCAGAAATCTAACGTTCAGCCTTTTGTTTTTGTAAAAAATTACAAGCATTTACTTTGGGAATTGTCATATTGGGAAAATGCGGTGGCCTATGTTCATAAGTGTATTTCTTACTTCTAAGATTATCGTGATGAAGGCTTATATTTAATTTTTGAGTTCTCACTAACATTTTATATCGAGATTATTATCAGACCAATAGTAGGGGCGATTCATAGAACGATCTCGATTCTACTGTTTGTTATACAGATCGCTTTGTCTCAAAGGCATAAGTGTAGACTCAAATGAAATGCAAATTGTTTAAACAAAGATCCTTTTGTGATTTCCCACAGGGTAGTTTGGAATGTTGAACAGCGGAACTCTAAGCCAAAAAATAATAATGCATACGATGAGCGTCGAAAAAAAATGTAACATGTTTACTATAACTCGTTTGTAAGTATTGTTTGTGAGGATTTATATTTTGTTAGACCAAAAATATTTTATATACGAGTAACATAAAAAGTAAATGAATTTTAAACGGTTTTAATTAATATTAAAATCTATAACATTCTTTAACACTAAAAATATATTTTAAACTATTTATATAGAACTAACTGGTGCCCGCAACTTCGTCCGTGTTGAAAAAATAAAAAATAAAAAACGAAGCAATAGAACGCTTTGACCTCTTGTTGCTATAACACTTTGGCCAGGCGTTAGTTATTTATTTTATTTTAGACTATCCCTCGGGAACAGTTCTCTTATTCTTAATGCAAGGTACTCTATGTTCTTTCTTGTATCCCTGATAACGTGTATGCAAAATTTCCTGATGATCGGTTGAGTAGTTAAAGCGTAAATAGGTAACATACAGACAGAGTTACTCTCACATTTATAATATTAGTACTATAGTATTGAGTAGTATGGATTAGTATAAAAGTTAGAATTATGATTTAATAATTATTATTTCATTTTAAATATAATTTAGGACTATTGGTCCAAAATGGAAATCCACCTTTATGTTTTTTTTTTTTTTTTATCTTCACACATTCCACACAGCACCATCTAGTTCCACAGTAAGCAACTAATGCTTGTATTATGGTTACCAGACAGTTGATATACTGCATAGATTATTATTTTTTTGTAAATACATACATATCATAAATATAAAACATCCATGACTCAGGTACAAAGGTAAAATGTTAACACATAAACATTTGCCCCCTAGCGGGATTCGAACCCGCGACCGTTTGGTTAACAGCTAGGGTTACTAGCCACTAGACCAAACGTGTCGTCAAATAATTTTATTCTTGAGTTCGAGTTAATGGACTATTGGCCCGAATTTATCTCGCCAATTGGGCGAGTTATCATGTATGATTTTTGCCTATTATTTCAATAGACAAATTCCCTGGTAAGAAGGCTCGATCAGTTTTAATTTGTATTATAAATTTATATTTTGAAAAAAAAAAAAATAATAAACCAAGAAAATGTAAGAAACAATTTATCATATTATTTAATTATGTATACATTAGATGTGTTACCTAATAAAAAAATATATTAGCAAAAAACAAAAAATTATAAAAAAAAAATTTTTTTTAAAAAGTGTGAATGTCTATTTTCGGAACAAAAAAAAATCAACAAAATTCCATGTGCTTCAAAAAAAAAAAAAAACTAATAAAAGTGAATTTCCAACAGCTTCGTGCACGAATTACTTTGATTAATTTTGATAAGGCATATAATATAAGTGAAATATACTCCAATATGTCAATCACGTTTGACACATGACAAGCTCGGCCAATGAATTGTACGAAACGGGACACAACCTATTAATAATTTATTTAATATTATCGACAGTGGGTTCGTACACTATGTTATATTTTATTTGACGTTTTCGTCCTTTTGCTTGAAAAAAAAAAAAAAAAAAAATTACGTTCGTGCGAAGACAGGACCGGGTCGCTAGTCAATATAATACCAGGTTTTGTACGCGACTTCGCCCACGTAACTTTATAAAATATAGCCTATGTTACTCGCTGATAATGTAGCTTTCTATAGGTGAAAGAATTTTTGAATTTTTTTTTACTTTATTGTATTATTATTTTTTTACTTTTTTTTTTACTTTATTTTACTAATTTTTTTTTTTATTGTACTTAAAGTAGTCAGTCAATATTTCAAGCAGTGTAAAAGTTGAACATTAAAAAAAAATAAAAAATTGTACACTATAATTTTTTGTATAATATTTATTTTTTTAATTCCTGAAAAAAAGTGCAGTTTTTGGTGTTTTAATTTATTTTTTAAATTGAAATATTATTTCTTGTATTTAAGCTTCTATTGCGAAAGTTCTAATAATATAAAACATATTTGTCATGCTGCATTTACTTGTTGTCCAAAAAAAAAATGACACTGTACGTACTATCTTTTGATTTTTTTCAACAAAAAACGACTTCATTTCACAAAGCTATTCTAACGTAAGCCTCGTTTCAGCAGGAATATAATTTAATTTCACATTTTCACACACTAAAAAGCTAAACTAAGTTGTAATCCGAGCAATAAAAGCTCTATGAAGCAACATCAACTTATTACCTCGTAACTCCAGTTTACTGCGCTCACAGTACAATAAAAGAACAGTGTTAGAGCTCATACTTTACTTTTAACTGGTTTAAATCTGATGCTCTTGATACTAACTTTGGGTGGCTTAGACACTAAAGCGATCTACTATTATTTAAAAAAAAATTACTAAGTATTTCACTACTATGTACATTTATTGTACATTATTTTGTACATACCCCGAATATTACACGCTACTAATATCCGTACTAATATTATAAATGCGAAAGTATGTTTGAATGTATGGATGTTTGTAACTCTTTCACGCAAAAACTATTGAACCGATCACCATGAAATTTTGCATACACGTTGTCTGGGACACTAGAAAGGACATAGGGTATCTTTCATCGTTCAACGCAGACGTAGTCGCGGCCACCAGCTAGTATTATTATAAATGCGAGTTAATGAGGATGGATGGATATTTGTAACTCTTTCACGCAAAAACTACTGAACCGATCACCATGAAATTTTGCATACACGTTTTCTGGGACACTAGAAAGGACATAGGGTATCTTTCATCGTTCAACGCGGACGTAGTCGCGGCCACGAGCTAGTATTATTATAAATGCGAGTGGATGTTTGTTACTCTTTCACGCAAAAACGGCCAAATGGATTTAGATGCAATTTGGCACACAGATAGTTTATAACCTGAATTAATATATAGGATACTTTTTATCCTGCAGAAATGTTCCTGAGGGACCGTCTAATAATATAAAAAATTGGACGCCACCGTCGTCACAGCGATAAAGATGTCAGATATTTTCCCATGTTGTGTTATATTTTTCATTTCGTGCGTAAACACAGAGTAAGTGATCCGAATAAATAACTGAGGTTGTTAGAGCCTTAGGCAGATTAGAGATGGGACGTTATTGTACGAATAAGAAAGGTCATTCGAATAAAGATTCAGTATCACCCTATATTGTCTTAAGCCGCCGAATAATCCTTGATTTAATTACGGTATAACAATTCTTAGTTTAGTTACGAGTCTAATATATTATTAGTGACTAGCTGGTGCCCGCGATTTCGTCCGCGTTGAACGATAAAAAGTACCCTATATCCTTTCTGGTGTTGCAGACAACGTGTATGCAAAATTTCATCGTGATCGGTTCAGTAGTTTTTGCGTGAAAGAGTTACAAACATCCATACATCCAAACATACTTTCGCTTTTATAATATTAGTATAGATATTTGGAAACGTAACAGAAATATTGCAAATATATGACCTCGTGTAACTCGTGAATTGAAAACCTAGTGAGAGCCGAAAAATACAAGCTTATTAAATAAGCTTTGACGACACGTTTAGTCTAGTGGCGAGTAACCCTAGCTGTTAACCAAACGGTCGCAAGTTCGAATCCCGCCAGGGGTGAATGTTTATGTGTTTTACCTTTGTACCTGAGTCATAGATGTTTTATATTTATAATATGTATGTATTTACAAAAAAAAAGTAAACTGTGTAGTATATCAACTGTCTGGTATCCATAATACAAGCATTAGTTGCTTACTGTAGAACTAGATGGTGTTGTGTGGAATGTGTGTAAAAAAAAATAAAGATTTGGCTTACGAATTGATTGCTGTGTGGGATTTCGATTCGACATTCATCGTCACGTTAGTTGCCTCGGCGAACGGTCTTATAGCGAAGAACCTGCACCAACGTCTCAAGAAGCTCCTCTAAATTGCTGGATCAAAGGACAGATAGAGAAGGCGCCAGTATTTCTTGACACCTCATGCATTGTCAGGAAGTTCTTTTCTCTGCAGCCCTAACCACCGAACAGTAGCTTGGGATTAGCGCCGCTACTAGGATATAACTAATTGTATATATTTTTATAATATTTATTATTTCTTAATTATATTATATAATTACAAAAATTTCCCATTAAATTTAATTTTTACTAAGCAACTTTATACATATATTAATACATAAATATAAATAAACCACGTGCATGCTGGGAAGGCAGGGGCATGGGCGAAACTATTTGGCCATATATACATATTAATTAGACGAGTTATTCTTTTTGGCCAAATAGTTTCCTCCATGCCCCTGTATTCCCAGCATATATATATATATAAAGTATGAAATTTTTAAATTTTTTGTTGTATCAACTAATAATGATACCCAAATTTTTTCCAATAAAAATATCTCGGACTCAGAGTTCCTAAGGCAGTTTAACTGCCTTCTATGGTATCAGAGTTTTACTACATATAATTATATTCATGGTACGAGTATATAGTACCTATGTCTATTTTAAAAAAGCCTCTAAATAAAAAAGTACATAGAAAAAAATTGAAATACACAGTTAAGAAGACAAATCAAGTTATTAGTTAAGATTACATGTTTATTCTAAAATTAAATGTTTTAGGTTTAAATTTAAAATTACTCCTACATTTAATTTTGTTGTCAATAGCAAACATAACCAGATGATGTGTTTACATTTGGTGCATGTATGTATATCTAGGTAAAATAAATATTCTCAAAAGTGTCTTTCAAATACTTTATTCAAACCGGTTCGCTTAAATTCCGGAACTGATAGCAACATATTTATGACGATTTTTACAGTTTTATATTCGAGCACGTAAACACTACGGTAAAAATGTATTTCCTAGAGCGCACAGTGCGAGAAGTCATAAAAATGTAAATATTGCGGATAGAATCGGAAGACGAGTGACAGAAAGATGGCGACAAGCCTACAGATCCGTGTGGCCATAAAACTAGCAACTGTTGGATAAAAATAAACCTTTTTCATGACAAATAACCGATGAATCATCGTTATAACCGCCGTACCTCCACTTTCGGGTACGCCGAGGTTCTGACGCCGCGCTGGATAGCCGTAGCGGGGGCACCGAAGTCGTGTCATGACATGACGTCCCCACGACCCCGCCCATCAACGCAGCCGGCGTAACCCCGTAGTGTCCACACAGCCGGGTATCAAAGAGGATTTTCCAACAGTAAAAAAAGGACGTCCACTGCTAGACATAGGCCTCCTCCATAATTATCCAATAAGACCGATGATTACTTCCATCAAATGAATAATTCATATAAACCAATGGCCGCAAGGATTCCCACTATGTATTTTCCAATTCGTAGCCTCCATTTGGGAACTCTTCTACCTCATCGGTTTTTTTTTATAATTTTTTTTTTTTTATAAAAGATGGGTTTGCTCTTGACCAACAACCAACAGTGTAGCAAGGATGAGGCCTAAGATGGAGCGAACCTCATTCTCAACCCAGAAAATGCCTATTCACTCGAACTTTGATCTGCTCTGCAAAAGTGTGTCTGGCCCATTGACACTTCAACTTGTTGGCTATGTCTATTGGCTCTTGGCTATGTCGACCACTTAGGTTTTTCAGTGAAATTCAGAATTTCTGATCCTATCCAAAAAGAAACTCCGAGCATAGAATAATATATTTTATTATTATATTGTATTGTTTATTTAAACAATATTTAAATAAACATATGGGGCATATAGTATTCCTGCGAGGTGCATAATTAACTCGCGCGCGTAGTAAACACAATGTCGCAATAAAATTAATAATTAATTCTATAAAAGTTTCTCCTCACTCTTCTCATGGGAATATGTAAAATTTCCTCGACATTTCCAATTGTGAAAATTAATTTCAGATTTCATATTTTAAACTAGTAAAACTTTATATTGCCCATTTGGGTGGGGTGACCTATTGACAAAAAAAAAATGTTAACGAACCCGAATCGCTTATTTTATGTCTATACAGTTCCCAACGACAGTAACAAGAAAAGTTTTACAAAATTGGGTATCATAAGTTTTATAACGATATCTTTGACGTTGTGGATGATTTTCTATGAATTTCACCCCCATAAATTGCATGAATAAATGTTTAAAAAGAAACATGATAATGCAATAATAATTCGTATAAAACTCTCCTAGACTGCTCAACAATTTTTTTAACTTTCAACTGCGTTCCACGATCATAAAATAGAGATAATATTTGGCTACCCGCTGCCTTATTATCTAACAGCAGACGACTTGCGACAACCTTGCGACAGGCGAAAACTTTCTATCAATTTGGCAATATCACAATAAATCGTATTTTTGGTATCACATAACTCATAACAAAGGTGTGGTTTGCGATAAGGCCTCTTACGGACAATAACTAAAATTAAAGTGCATCATTTCTGTATGGCAGCACACGCGATTGCAAATCATCTGCTGTCGTCTACTGTTAGATAATAAGGCAGCCGGTTACGGTATTATATTTCGGGAAGTGCGTAAGGGAATACCTTATTATCTCTTTGTCTCTTAATCTTTCTACCATCTACTAGACAGACTGTACAGTCAAGTCTTTTTTAGTATTATTATTGATGGGTTTGCTCTTGGCCAACATCTAACCGTGCAGCAAATACGAGGCCTCTGATGGATCGAATTCACCCAGAAGATGCCTATTCACTTTTTGGTTGTATGTGCTCGAAAACACAGACGGGATGGAGTTCCAAACCTCGGCGGTGAGTATAATAAATGAATTTTTAAAGAGTTTTGTCAGAAAAAGAGGGATTTTGACAAGATGTTGATGGTAACCAGCTGTACGTCTGAATGTCCGATAGAAGAAAGGGGAAGGCTTATGAGCACCACTCTAGTCTAGTCAACCTATATACTAGATCGTTCTTCATGCCATATGTCCCTTATTATATTTCAATGCATGTATTTTTGTTGTTATAAATATATACTATTTTTAGGTTATTTACTGAAATCATCAAACACTAACTTATTTCCTTTTCCCAAATTTACTTGGTTAACAATAATATATGGTATAGTTTGTAGATGTTTTATTTCAGACTGAGCGCAGAGCTTAAATGATAATCGATAATTCCTAAATATGTACAGTAATAATTTAAAGCTCCTAATACATGTATGATCCGCTCAAAGTCGCCACTGAAGAGTTTGTTGGCTTTTAGTCTCGGAAAGGCGAGGCGACCACAAGCCGACAAAGTTGGACCCAGGTCCAACTACATCGGCTTCTATATTGGTCGGAAAAATGGTTTAAGCTCACAGATGTTTTATTATAATGGTTTTATCAAACTGGCCTTTGTTTAAAATTGTTTTAAATTGTTGTATTGAGTAATTTTAAAGAGTTTATGCACTTGTACTTTACGTGGACACATAATCTCTGATACAAAAAGATAAAATTAAACGTAGAAATCTCCATAATTGATAAATAAACAACGATAAATAAGTTCTTAAAAAAATATCAACAATTTAGCTCCGGGTTATAGATTATTATCCGCTCATCCCATCAAATGGGTGTTCTACATAGCTATGGTAAAAACTACCAGTGTGAGCAGCAGAGTTCATCACAATTGAGTTAAATTACGTTCGCCAGCTTGCCTGCCTATTGTTGGCGAGTATTGGACTCGAACACGACCAGGGCCTAACTCCACGGAAGCCCTGCTTTTCCTGGTAATGGCGGGGCCGAAGGTCATAAGAATTTCCGGTAGAAATCCGACTATCATCTCCAATCGAAGACTGCTGGACAACGTTTGCACCCTACGTACATACGGACAAGCAAATAGTTGAGTTGGATTATCGAGTAGACAAATCTTTGTATTGGTTAATTTGGTAAACAAAACTATTTCCAGCTTAATTAGCTAGAATAGACGCCATACAATCCTGAAAATCCAAGCTCAATGTCATTAGTAGTACACCACGAAATTATTCAAATGTAACATTCAATTTACAGAGCTTCAGTCGCCGCTGCGCCGCTATAATCAACATTATTCTGGAATATTCCAGATAATTCCAGTTCGGCTGGATTCCGAGTCATTAGGCCACGCAAATGTCGGCAATAAGTCGTCGGCTATCTCAGCACGACTGAATTATGCGCTAAGTTTGTTCAGATTAACTGCGCCCTGTCGTTGTAATGAGATGTTGAAGGTGTAATTGGGGATTTATAAGAGATTAGTGCACTCATTTAAGTGAAATAATTAATTGTCTAATTTAGGTTAGGTTATAGGGGATTTTAAAATAACAAAGTCTTATGAAAAAAAAAGGAACCATAGCAGGAGGTTGTTTTGAAAATAGTAATAACTATATCCCATCAAAGTCACTTACAATCGCTCATCCGTACTAATATTATAATTGCGAAAGTATGTTTGGATGTTTGGATGTTTCTAACTCTTTCACGCAAAAACTACTGAACCGATCACCATGAAATTTTGCATACACGTTGTCTGGGACACCAGAAAGGACATAGAGTACCTTTCATCCAGAAAAAAAGAACTATTCCCGAGGGATAAATAAGATCCCGGGGTTTTTTATTTTTATTTTAATGCGGTTTTCACTAATGGAAAGAGCGTTAAACGGGGATGGTTTATATATAATTATAACTTGCAAAAAAAAATTTCAAACGTGCAAATCCGGGAGCGGATCGTTAGTGCACGATAAAGTACTCTTAATATTTAACCGAATTTAAGATAAGAATCAATGAACCACAAATTTATTATTATATATAACCTTCGAATTAATTATTGTATGGTTTAAATTTTACCCTTGTCGCTATTTAAGGTGATGCTATATTAACTTAAGGGTAAGAAGTTTAATTTGTTTTCTTATTTAACGTTGTGTAAGGTGAGTGAAAATTTCACATTTATTTTATGGTCTAGCTGGTGCTCGCGACTTCGTCCGCGTTGAAAATTAAAAAAAAAAAGCAATATAACGCTTGACCTCGTGTTGCTATAACACTTTGGCCAGGCGTTAGTTTTTTATTTTTTATTTATCCCTCGGGAATAGTCCTTTTTTCTGGATGAAAGGTACCCTATGTCCTTTCTGGTGTCCCAGACAACGTGTATGCAAAATTTCATGGTGATCGGTTCAGTAGTTTTTGCGTGAAAGAGTTACAAACATACATACATCCAAACATACTTTCGCATTTATAATATTAGTATAGATTTGGCAAGACACACTGCGTTTCGCAATCAGGGCAACCCGTACGGCGGGAGGCATTTATTGTTCTCTTATTTATTTATTTTGTATTAAATTTAAATCTAATATGGAAAATAACCACTTGAATAATAAATAATATAATATATAATTGCGCTTATAAGTGTAATTGCCAATGCGCAGGAATCTTGTCACATTAATATTTACATGAAGTCATACGCAACTAAAAAATACAGCTAACAAAAAAGTCTTAAGTGAGTGTATCACGAGATTACGTCATCAAAATGGCGGCCGGGCAAATTAACAATTTGCAGAGCTTATGTATTTGAAAATTAACCCTATTGTTCTATTTATTAAATAAGTAAATAAATACCAATTGTGCCTTCTGTCTACCTGCTTAATTTTACATTTTAAAAAAGTACATAAAATAAAATGTAGCCACTTCGCCTTAACTGTACAATCGCGTGTAGGCTTACAAGATTAGTACAAGTCGCCCTTAAGGGGATAATTTACCGTTGGCTCACTCTACATTACAGTATTAACTTGAAGCGTAACATGATGTTACGTGATAATGTTATAAAATTTTAACTTTATAAGTAGGTCTGTTTTATCTATAATATTGTTTAATACTAACTTTTGCCTCCGAATTATTCATAAGCTTTGAAACATTTAATTCTCATGTTTATTTCTCGTGTTATATTATTTGTCAGAATTTTTTAATTAAACTGTATGTCTGTATGTGGCATCGTATCTTCCAAACAGATTGATGAATTTTGATTTGATTTTTTTTATTTGAAAGCTGACGTTATCGACATAGTTCCTAGCTATAATTTATGAAGATCTGTTCAGGTATTTGAAGATCACCAGCCCATTAGTTGACGAAGCGACTTCACTAACTTCCACAGGTTTGATTGATGTGATATTTGATACATATATTGTTACTTCGCTGGCATTTATGCTGCATTATTAACTTAGTCTGCGGTATGCCCAACTCCTCAGCTACTTACAACAGATATAGTGTTTGGGCTCAAAAGAAATTCGAGGTTATAATTTTTAATTTCATATATGATGATGATGAAGATAGTTTTCCCTTACATAGTGGAAATCATTTGAGAATTTCCAGTACCAAAATGAATGAGCAAAGTTGTCTTTTAATTAAATGTTGTATTTGTGTCCGTAACTTGCATTTTACAGGTGCTACGTGTTAATAATGTTACCCTTTACCTAAACAAACAGCTTAGTTAACTTTTATTAATCTGATTCCCAGTTAACAACTTGCAAACTTTGGGATTAACTTAAATTCGTTAAGATAACCCGGTTTTAGGGCAACCTATTAAGTGTATTTCACAGAATATGAAATAAAGGAAAACAGATACGACATTTAGTATTAACATTGGAATATTTATTTTATTATCTGTATTAATTTAATTTTCACATTGTATTGTACATATAAAAAGTTAAATATTTCTTATTATTTGAATGAAATGTATATATATGTTTTAATTACATTTAGAAAGCTATTGATTCTATACAACATATAATAAAGATGATACATTAATTTAGATATTACGATTCTATTTAATGAGAAGTTACTGGAAAAGGCTAGTTAATTGTAGGACTGATAACGAAGAGTAGGTCGAATTTATGTCATCCCACTTTTAGAGTTATTTCCATTACAGTAGGTACTTAACACTTGTGCTAAAAGAAATACAAACGTTTGCAGGTTCTACTATTTGTCTAATCTTTGACGTTACGTTGCCTGAAGTAGAGTAGCTGTCACATAGTATTTAACATGGATAGATTTAGTTTGATCAAGCTAAATAACTTATCACTTTGCCAATAAAGCTTATAATTAAGTGTTATATGTTAAGAAGAGACATGAGTTGACAACAAGCCACAGAACAGAGCAATTTCTTAAGCTGTATAAGCTTATAACTTTATAATGTTAAGCGACCATCATCATCATCATCATCATCATCATCATCACCACCACCACCATCATCATCATCATCATCATCATCATAATCATCATCATCATCATCATTACCATAAGCATCATCATCATCATCATCATCATCATCATCATCATCATCATCATCATCATCATCATTACCATAAGCATCATCATCATAATCATCATAATCATCATCATCATCACCATAAGCATCATCATCATTAGCCCAAAAGCGTCCACTGTGTTGAATATAGATGCCTTTTTAAATGGGCGGGACCACACTCTAATTATCTGTCCTTAATCTACCCACTGCCATCTCCCACTATAGTCAGCAACTCACTTACAGCACCTGTGGTTTTGCTTGTGTTTTGTGGTTTTGTTTTGCTTGGCAACGGTAGCCATCTAAGGCTGACGGTCCACTTGATGGAAGATAATTGATGGTAGAGGTATGCAGGCTCAGGCCTGCATACCTTCATAAAAAAACATAGGAAAATGTTTTATCATAAAACACTGGAATGAAATGTGTTTGGACAGCATCCAATAAATTCAATGGTACCAAAGACCAATGTCATTCGTTAAAATAAATATTTTTATATAGCATAAAGGTCATTGTTGTGAAAATATCCGAAAATAGTTCAGCACTCGAGATTATAAAGAAATCAATTACCATTTCAATGTGAAGGTGAAATCGTATTATACAGTATGTGCAAGGTCTTGTCTTGAAAATTACTTCATTATCTAAAATTAAATTACTTAAATTTGCGCATTATAAAGGATATTTTAAAGCACAAGAGAATAAATCTTATCTTACTAATATTACTAATATTATAAATGCGAAAGTATGTTTGGATGTATGGATGCTTGTAACTCTTTCACGCAAAAACTACTGAATCGATCACCATGAAATTTTGCATACACGTTGTCTGCGATACTAGAAAGGACATAGGGTACCTTTCATCCTGAAAAAAGGACTATTCCCGAGGAATAAATAAAAAATAAAAAACTAACGCCTGGCCAAAGTGTTATAGCAACACGAGGTCAAGCGTTATATTGCTTTTTTTAAATTTTCAACGCGGACGAAGTCGCGAGCACCAGCTAGTGAATAATAAAACTGAAACAATTGAAATTGTATTTGTAACTGTAACTAAAAATTGGGATAGCACGAAATCGACATAAAAACCTACATCATAAATTTTGCAGTGGCGTAATATCTTTTTACACAGTACCTGGTCTATTCAAAAGTGAATTATATTGCTACGGGTTAAGTTCTAAAATTGAATAGCACGCTTCGTGTCCGCGATTCTACTTAAACACATTTATCACTTGTCAAGTGTAGAAGGTCCTTTATATGGACCGGACCTAGTTACCCATAAATCACTGAGGGATTTGCATGTGAACGGTCCAGATAAAATTCCTATCATTTCCCCGATCCTCCTTAAGTGTTTTTGTATTGCCTCTCCAATCTCTTTATAGACTATTATTAAAAATAGCAAGCTTATTATTTATTTAAAACAAGCGACCCGCCCCCGCCTTTGCATGGAGTAAGTAGACTTCGGTTATTTTCATAAAATCTTTTCTTGGCGGATGCTTATGTTATAAAAAAAATGTTCCAAATTTCAGCTTTCTGGTCTTTGTAGTCCGGAAAGTTTACCTACTACCAAATCCTAAGGGGAATTTTTTATATAAGTTTCTAAAAAAAAATCCTCAAATTATAGCGAAGCATTTGTAATAATAAATAAATAAATAAATAAATAAATATCCTCACACATTCCACACAGCACCATCTAGTTCCACAGTAAGCAACTAATGCTTGTATTATGGATACCAGACAGTTGATATAATACATAGATTACTTTTTTTTGTAAATACATATATATTATAAATACAAAACACCCATGACTCAGGTACAAAGGTAAAATGTTACATTTGCCTCTAGCGGGATTCGAACCCGCGACCGTTTGGTTAACAGCTAGGTTTACTAGCCACTAGACCAAACGTGTCGTCGACATAGATTACTTTTTTTTTGTAAATACATACATATTATAAATACAAAACATCCATGACTCAGGTACAAAGGTAAAATGTTAACACATAAACATTTGCCCCTAGCGGGATTCGAACCCGCGACCGTTTGGTTAACAGCTAGGGTCACTAGCCACTAGACCAAACTAGACTGCTTGACAAGTCACGAACGAACGAGAGGCGCGCGCGACGTGGAATGAAGATCGCGGGCGGAGGACACTGCGCTCGACACGCAGCTCGAGCAGACGACAGCTCGAGCAGTCGACAGCTCGAGCAGTCGACAGCTCGAGCAGTCAGTGTTTGCCTGAGGTCGAGCAGTCGCTGCTCGACTGCACGGTAAAATTTCACCCCCCTGCCGACCGCCCGAAGCAGTCACAACTGCTCGGCTGTTCCGTGTATATGTATACGTATAAGTCATTATGCAGTCGCAGCTTGAAGCAGTCGGTACTGACTGCTTCAAGCTGCCCATGTATAGCCAGCCTAATTCATTAACCGAAATACAACAGCAAACATTTTGTTATTCATGTTGGTCTTCTGTAAAATGTTGATAACTGATAACTGAGGTTGGCCATAAATTGACCATGCTAATGCCATAAATTATTATAAGTGCGAAACGAAGTGTGCCCTGCCACTGATGTATTGAATCCGTCATAAATATCATAAGGATAATTTATGATGCTTCCAAATAATGTCCAATAATGCATGTTTGGGTGTGAAATAAAAAAAAAGATTATATTTACGAAACATTATTCGTTTATTTTGCAAAAAGCATTTGATTACACGCACATACCTAACTGTTAAAAATCTCACCACTTATCATTTTTAATGATTTAAATAATTCTATTAACTACATAGTTTAATTTAAATAAAAACTTATTTTAACACTATGTACAACTGAAAATGTTTATTTTATAATAATAATAATAATTAAAAAAAAAAACAACTTACATAGGTAATAAACTTTGAAAACTTAACTTGTAAAATGATGATGAAATATTTATAGTTTTGCAAGCAAAACTTAAAAGAATCTTTAGTCAAATTTAGCCAAATTCATGTATGATTTAAACACCTTTGAAATGGATACAACAATCATAAAGTTCCAAAAAAAGGTTTTTCATTACAGAAAAATCAATTTCAGTAGGAGAAGAAAAATTTGACAGATATTGTCAATATTATTATCATAGCATTTGAAGTAAGGTTACCTACTCCAGAAGCCTAGACTAAGAATATTTAATATGGTGCTATTGTTTCTTCGTTTAATTATTGATTCATCATCATGATGTTCAGGCTAAATTAGACCAAATATAAAATTTTTAATGATATAAATTATATTAAACATTTTAATAATATTTCAATAGAAAAATAATAGCAAACATTTCAAATATAGCGTTTTGACTATATTATTATTTTGGCATCAAACATTCTAGACGTATTCTTATAATTTGACTAACAAACGATAAACAACCTAATTACATTTATAGATCACTGTCTAAATGATACGAAATGATTCTAAGTCTTACAAATAATTCTTAAAATATTATAGTACTTAATGAAAATTATTTTATGACGTTTATAAATCATGAAATCATTTTCATTAAAAGTTTAGAAACAATTTCAAAAACATCTTAAAACTTTGACTATAAAAATGATTTTAAAAGTGTATTTGTAATAAAGGATAAATTATCAATAATTTAAAACGAGAACAAATAAGAGATTCCATTTTGAATATTCTCTCGATTTTTTTTTTAATATTATGACGACTTTCTATGAAAATTTAAAATAACTGCTAGTTTTAAATTTTAATCCATACAAAAATTATAAATGTGACTAACTTTGTCTGTCTGTCTGTGGCACTGGCATTGTGTTAAATTTCTCATCCAGAACTATTGTATTGTCAAACTATAAGTTTTATTGATTGCATAATTCAACGTTTCGATTAGATTATCCTCTGCCATTTTAAAATCGCGACTAATATCGAGTCGACACTACGTAGTTCAAACAAGTTTTAACAGATGGCGCTAATTATTACATAGCCAAATTAATGTTAATTTAATAAGGACCGATTTAAAGAAAATTAGTTTTTTTAAAGAAGTGTTTTTGTGAATTACAGCATAACATAACAAATAATTAAATAACACGTATAATTGATTTCTGAATAAGTATTTACCTACTGAATTATTTCATTTCAAACAAAAATGTTCATAAGGTCCATTTTCGTTTGGAGGACTATTTTATTATTTTATTCATTTTTTTATTGTAACAAAAGGGGTTTTATTGTTACAATGTGGGTGGACATCACATTTTTAATTATTAAAAATTTATTAATACAATTTTTTTATTTAAACTTAAACCTTTTATTTTGAATGTTTAAATTACTAACATTTAACATGGCAGTCATGAATTTAAAAATAATATTTTACTGAGTTAATTTTACGAGAGAATTATTTAGAAATAGGTACACCGGGAACCGTAGGTAGAGCTAAATTGTGATAGTCATCTAAAATATAATAAAAAAAATGTTTCTAAATACTTACTAATAAATTGCTATTCTTGTGACAAACAAAATAGGTACATATATAAGTAATTGTTTCGCTTTTTTTATAATATCAACACATGTTGTTTCATCATATAGGTAATTTAAAAGTAGGTTAAAAGGTAGGTACTATAACTATGTAAGATGCATTTTTAAAATTTCAATTATCTTATTACTGAAAACACTAATAAGATGTCTCTATTTACACTTTTTTTTGCTAACATCTAAGCTACAAAGTTTACAAGCTAAAACAACAATCACTATATAAAGGTTCGATCAGATAAAATAAATTAACACAGAATTAACCATCTTTGGACGGATTTTAACGAAACGTGAATATGATTTTGTGGTTTCAACTTTTAAACAAAGAAATAAGGTTCATTTTTGAAGAGAGATGACATAATAAAATAAAAATGCCTTAAAAATATTGAATCTTCTATATAAAAATTCAGCGTCCGTATGTTTGTGTCAATAAAACATTAAAATTAGATTATGGATTTACTTGAAATGTTTACATAAGATTGCATTGATTTAACAGAAAATTTTTTAAATAATTTTTTTCAGTATAATTAAATAAAAAAACTAGCCACAGCGAGGCGTGGCCAAATTTAGCTAGTATTTTGTAATTTTCTAAATTACGAACAAAATTCGTTTAAATACTATGATAGTGATAAAAATAATCTCTAAAAATATTTTGTTCAACTGGTATGTGTACGTGAAATATCTCAACTTTTACTCCTGTGAAAGTAATATAAAATTTAGTCATCTCTTTTTATATAAAAAAATATACGAGAATATTTTATAGGCAAAGCACAATGTTAAATAGGACGTTTGTTAAAATGGAAATTTTAAAACATCAAATTTCTAAGCGACTTAGTTTGTCGTTTGTTAAAATAAGAAAAAATGCTAATAGTTTTAATATTTTTTCTAAAAAAATATTAAAAATAAAGATTTAACTATATACTAGTATTAACTAGCTATGTGTATTCCACGTAACACTAATTTAAAAAAAAAAAAAAACAAACCTAACTTTTTGCACAAAAGTGCTTTTTTGTACAAAAAGCAATTTTTAGCCCATTTTTCTAGCAAAAAAAAAAAATTTTTTAACGTAATTATATTATTTATTAATATTAATCACTAGTTTACTATTATAGCACTGTGCTTCGGAAAACTGTATCTAACAGAGGAATCATGTAAGAAAGGGATTAAAAACATTTGAGATATGATTACATTTTGATGTCTAGAGAAGTCACAACCATTTATTATTACTCATTTATTTTACAACACTAATAATTCTATATGACACTGCTATCAAATGCAGCCTAAAATAAACCTTATCTGTTGACACTTAGATTTAATTTTCCCATTCGACATTGCACGACATTACATTGTATTGTGCAGACTTGGACCTTTCCTGATTGGTCGGTACGGTACAACATCGGCGTGGTATCGGTACGCTCGGTATAATGCGGTACGTATGTACCGCATTATACCGAGCGCTTATATTTGTGTTGCGCTCACGAACATCTTATTAGCACTAAGCAAAACAAAACTGAATGTTGCTTTTGTTTGGTTATAGGCGAGTCAAAAATATTCTAATGCTCCCATTACGCTTTCTTTGACATCTTGAAATTAAAAAAAATAATATTATCATCCTTTAATTTAAAAGTTCCCTAATAGTAGACAACAAATAGTAGACAATTAATATTTTTTTCAATATGCGGATGTCGCCCCAATAGCACTTTTGCTTTAGCAAACTGTGATAAATAAAATGTTTGAATCTTTGAATCCCATTTGTAGTCTATGCATCTTGGATTTGTTCACTAACTCACACAGCCAAACACAGTCTCTTAACGTACCACTTGAATATACAGGGTGTAATAAGCCTGTAATAAGAGAAATAATATTAAAATATCTAAGACCCTTTAACGAATCAGTAATTAATTCCAAATTGTTTCAATTAATTAAAATGAAAAACAAATTTACTGTTATTTTCTAACAAAATTAATCGAGTCAGCAATGTACTACTTGACATTGACATTTACAATCCTTCTCGACCTAGTACCAAGGAAATACCCTGTACCAAGACACCAAACGACTGATAACGACTGAAATTCATTGATAAGCACTTTGGAGCATTATGATTAGGTTAAGGTAACTGCGTATACTCTATAGAATCATCGTTTAAATTTATTGCTCTTATTACTGGCCACACCCTGTATATACCCGAACCAGCCATGGCCGAGAGTAGACGTGTCGGGAGTCGGTCCGTTAAGTGCGAGCACGAGTTTGTTATATATATATATCACTATATGCACTACACAATCTTTTGAAGATATTTTCATGAGATTGATTATAAGGTGTATAACTGCACAATATGTACCGAAAAAGTACCGGTGCAGTATTGTTCCTATATACAGAGCATACCGTGTCGCGCCACTGCTGCAAGGACCAATCAAAAAAGGTCCTTAAAGACTCCATAAAGACTCGCTGCATGCAGCAGTAAAGAAATCTGCAACACTACTTATTATTAGAGATTTAAATCGAAAGATGCGCCCTAATCTCCCCTCGCCATACTTAAAACACATCAAAAATTATTAACAATGGGTTGAGCGCAGGCGCACAATCAAATACAGTTGCACGCCAGCTTCAGTGAGTGACGGTCGCTTGATGAGATTGTTTCTGTTGATTTTACTATCAAAAAAACTCTTTTGAAATGTTTTCTGTGTTTAAAAGTGTGTTTAGATGTATAACTGTGAATGTATATGTATTTTGTAACACAGTTTCGCTAGTAAGGGCTCATATCTCGATTTAAATGTTTGCTTATTATAATGATAAAAAATTAAACTTCAATGAACACAGCTAAAGAAATAAATTGAGAACATAATAAAGCTGTTTATTTATATCAACTTAGAAAAATATATAATCACACTAAAAGAATACTGTTGAAACTATATTACAATAGAAAATATCAACAAAAATATTAGCTAGAAAAAAAAAATGTTTTTTTTTTTAAATTAAAACTATATTCACAGTAAGTTTCATTTACATCTTAATATAACATTTAAAATGACATGAATACGGACTTTAAAAACTTTGGCTATGAAATGATATATGTATATTATTATTTGCTATATTATTATTATCTTTATCGAAATTTTCTAAATTACTGAGCCTTAAATACTACACATTACAAGGAAGACACATTTAATTCACAAATAGTGATATATATTTTTTTTTAATAATAATGTATCAATTGAAACAGTGAAGTCAATTTAAAAAGCTCATTAAATATTTAAATTATTTATTTATGGGTTACAAAGTATTTATTTATTATATATATAGCGCAAGTTTAGTTCATAGAATATTGTACAAAATAAAAAAGTTTAAAAAAAAATTGCAAAATTATTATTATCCTTTTAATATAGGAAAATATTTTATAGTGAATAATATATAATAATTGAAAAAAAAAAATTAAAAAAAAATACAATACTACGTCATATTTAGGAACCAAAATTATTAAAGATTTCATGTGAGCGAAAATATTTATATAAAAAAATGAACTTTTCACTTTTCAAAAAATGATTATAATCATAGAATGATCAAAGTAAATTTTTTATAATTTTTTTTTTGTAGATACTTAATTAATAAATAATTTATTGAGAAGAGATTTTCTACAAAAGTTTTCGGTGAATTTTGTTAACAATGTAACGAAGTAGGCATTAGTATGAGTTTATTAATATTATTATTTTTTAATATCAAAGATTTATTAATTGGACACAACACTGACACACCAACTCTAACGGGTTTGTTATTACGTAGCACATCGATATTAATTATTTTAAAAATCATCATTTTTTTTCTATTGAAGCGTTATTTGTCCCCATTTTTTTTTATCGTATCTCCCTATTAAAATTTAAACGAATTATCACTAAATATGTGAATACTATAATTAACATTTTTATATTACTAAAAAACTTCACTATAACCTAAGTTTATAAAATAATAATATACGAATCATTCACCTAAAACTAATTTATGTACAAGTGACCCATGAAATTATGTTATATTTGATTGATAATAAAATTAAAAAAAAGTATTTGACGTTAACATATATATATATTTTTCTATATATATACACTCTTAAAACTATCCATAATATCTACATTCATAATCATCCTTTGGTAACTATTACCTACTAATTATTACACCCTTAAAATTAATATTTTAAATAAGATACACTTGAAATATGATATACTATTTTATTACATATTTACAAATTTGTATTTATTTTGGCCTCGCACGTATATCAACTTTAGGCCTTTAATTAACGTGTAGTACGGCATCCAAAGATATTACCTACCAAGCATTTTCCCTTAGAAACAGCAATTTATTTTAACACTCACGATATTAAAAAATAAAGCTGTTTATTACGTAATTTATTACAGCTACGGTCTATAATTGAAAATAGACTACATTATTCATTAGAATAGTGACAAAAAAAAATCGGACATTGAACATAATTACTATAAATTATGCTTGCAATCATAAATCGCCACTTGTCGCCAGATGAGCTGCCCGAAGGCTTAAGCTTAAACTTCTGTAAGGGCCGAGCCAGACGGTGCGATGCGGCAGCGGGCCGGCGCCTGAGCGGTGCCGTTGCGGCATCCTACAATACAAAATTTGTATATCCATGGCATGCTACACGATGCGGTGCGGCGCTGCGCACTGCTTGTAGTTCTTAGAGAGATTTGAAGAAGGACAGTCTTTTGCGTTGCGGCGTTGTTGTTGTGGTTGCGGCGCCACAGTGTGTGCGCCAATGCGTCGTAATCTGTGCGGTGCGGCGCCGCACCGCACCGTGTGGCTCAGCCCTAAGGCTGCTTACTTACAGAAATAACAGCATGTGTACTATTGAGGTTCGGTCAATAAGTGAGGGATGTGAGAGCTTTATCTTTATCCTACTAAGGTCGGCAGCGCGCTTGCAGCACCTATGGTGTTACTTGGTAATAGGCGATATCAAGTGGACCTTCGAGCTAGTAGCCAAGCTTTACATAAAAATCACAAATAAGTTGGCTTCATTGCTTATGTACGAATTATCAAAAAAAAAAAAAAGAAGCAAATAAAGAATATCTTTGGAAAGTTATGAAATTATTTAAATTATATTAAAAACTATATTCAAAATTCTCTAAGAGACATTAGGAAAATTTATTTTCCATATATCACATACAACATTCGCTCATTTATTACTTAATTTTAAAATAACTATTTTAATACACATTTTTTTATTTATCTACACAAAAAGTGGATCTAAACATTTTAAGTACGCGCATAAATCATTCGTTGACACTAGGCCTTTCAAACAGCCGTCACTTTTTCAGAATTCGTCCCTCAAAGTGATGCTAAGTCCGAGGCTCTTCTAGAAGGCACAGGCACTCTTAACTGGGCAGAACCTCGCCTATCTAACCTCTCCAGAGCATCCAGGTCGGATGCACTGCGCTTGCAGAAACTGCAGAATGCACATGCGAGTGTATTCTTAAAAGCATTACGAAAGTCTCTGTTGAAATATGCATAAATTATCGGATTCAACGCGGAGTTGAAATAACCAGTCCAAAACATGATCACTGTAACCACTTCGGGATATTCACAAGTGTCACATAGGGATGTGGATACGTAGAAGAGGAAAAACGGTAGCCAGCAGAGGATAAAGGCGCCCATGATGATGCCAAGAGTTCTAGCCGCTTTGTGTTCCCTCTTCATCTTGAGTATATTTCTATCTTTTGTTGGAGTTGTGGCGTTTATGTGAAGAGCACCATTCTTATCCCCAACCTCCCTTGAATGCCTGTGCATAAGCATTGCATTCCCGGCTCTCGCGTGAAGAGCTTTTTCCTGTCTGTTGGCCTCTTTGAAAATCGCTAGGTAAGTAAAAATCATAATGGTACAGGGTATCCAAAAAGATATGGAACTGGATATCACTGCGTATGGTTTGTTGACTATGAACTCGCACTTGTCTGTGTGAATCTCTCTGTATTTCTTGTGTTCTGTTGTTGTGTACCAGCCCATGAATATTGGTGCGTAGGATATTGTAACGGGACTGAGCCATGTGGCTGCCAACATCACAAATGCCATCTGCAAATGAAAAAAGTCTTTATTGCACATTTATTTATGTGAATATTTCAAGAACAACTCACGAAAAGAAAAAATCATCCCTGGAACTATGAAAAATGTTCTAAGTCGTAAAACGATTCACGATATTTTATCATCAGCAATATCGTAGGTCGTCTACTATTGCTGAATATAGGCCTCTCTCATAATTTTCCAGTAAAACAGGTTAGAGTATGTATAATTGCCTAGATGCAACGTTACTAGCATCCATTTTTTATATTTACATACTACAAACATAAATAATTATTTTATACATATGAAAGTTTAAATGTATTGAGTCTTGTACAGTGTACACCATCTTGTTTATTAACAATCGCAAAGTTTCTAAACATTCACCCAGATTACCAAGCTGACTTCACTTTCAGCACCAAATATCTTAATGATTTCCTGGCTCTTGATGAAGAAATTTTCCCCGTCGATTTCTTGTACATTTAAAGCCCAAATGTCTCAGCCTAGATTATGTTAATAACTACTATGACCAAAATATTACTAACTTTCTTAGTCATCTTTATGGGATACTTCAGAGGCTTCACAATAGCATAGTATCTGTCCACTGATATGCAACAGAGGTGGAGTATTGAGGTTGACGTGAAGTACACGTCTGAGGAGTTCCAAAGGTCGCAGATGATTGGCCCGAAGATCCATCTGTCGTAGAACTGCACACTGAAGTTAAATGGCATTACAACCATCGCAACCAAAATGTCAGCGAATGCCAAGGACACGACGAAGTAGTTGGTGATCACTCGGAGTTTTCTGTAGGAAAATGAAAAGGATTTATAGGAAATTTTAAAGAAAAATATAATAAAAAATAGAGACGCGAATACAAATAACAAATTTAATTAATTCGGATATTATTTTATTGATATAAACACGAATATCAAGAGAAACAATTTACTAATTAGAGGCTAGCTGTCAATGAAGCCTCTTTTCGGCAGTTCTACTTTTCTGATTTTTAATTTTTTATCTCGTATATAAAATTCTTGTGTTATAGTGTTTGTAACAAAACTCCTCGCGAAACGGTGTGATCAATTTGTATGAATTTTTTTGTGTATATTCGGTAGGTCTGAGAATAGGTTGTAAACTATTTATTATACTCAAAAAAAAATTTTTTTTTTTAAAACAACGTGTGCGGTCAGGTAGTATTTTTATATAATTTATAATTTAGAAACCTTTCGCAGTGAATATTTAGTTAAAAGTAGAATTTCAAAAAATATAATAATATATGGACAAGAAATGTGTTGGTAAGAACAACTCATCGGAGCACTCACCAATGTATTATCGAGAAAAGTAAATTTAAACTCACCTATGCCTCATAACACTGACGATAACCAGCATGTTGCCAAGTACCGCCATGATGACGATGAGCAGTAGCACAATCGTCCGCAGTTTATACAACACGGTTTCTCCCCATGTACCGTCATCGCCGCTAGAGTTGGCGGGAAAGGTGGTGCTTGACACATTTACTGGCTCCATAAGGGGCAGTCTAGAAAAAGTCATCAATATTAATGCACATCCGTACTAATATTATAAATGCGAAAGTATGTATGGATGTATGGATGTTTGTAACACTTTCACGCAAAAACTACTGAACCGATCACCATGAAATTTTGCATACACGTTGTCCGGGACACCAGAAATTTTGCATACACATTGTCCGGGACACCAGAAATTTTGCATACACATTGTCCGGGACACCAGAAATTTTGCATACACATTGTCCGGGACACCAGAAATTTTGCATACACGTTGTCCGGGACACCAGAAATGTTGCATACACGTTGTCCGGGACACCAGAAATGTTGCATACACGTTGTCCGGGACACCAGAAATTTTGCATACACGTTGTCTGTTACACCAGAAAGGACATAGGGTACCTTTCATTGTTCAACGCGGACGAAGTAATATTCTATACCTTTTAATTTATGTAAAGGTCGACAGACACGATGACGGTCCACTTGATGGTAGATGGCTACCGTCGCCTATAATACAAGCAACGCCATAGGTGCTGCAAGTGCGCTGCCGACCATAGAAAGATTAAGGACTCCCTTACTAACTCACCGAAACATATATATATGCTGTTATTTCACGGTTATATTCTGTAAGGGGGTGGTTACTACTGCCAAACGGGCTGCCCAAATGCCTTGCCACTACTTACGAAGGTGCCTTATGAGTGTGCTCGAAAACCGTCTTTAATACTAAAGTAAACTTAGGTAAACTTCACATTATTTTAGCTGAAACTTTAATACCATTCAAAACGGCCGTCGAATAAACTTTGCCTTGATCAAATCTCTGTTCTATTGAAGCTATGCATAATACCGTAGGTACTTGAAAAAAGCCATTATGACGTTACCATTAACCTTTTTGTGCAGTTTTGTAGTATTTCTAAATAGATCAGTACATTAATCACGCACGCGATATCGCATGAGGCCACTTGTATACTAAACAGTTCTAATCTTATAGACTTTCTTTGGGTACAAAAAGTTCTAGGTCAAGGTTCGAATTAACCATCACATTAAGTAAACACCTAAACTCTTAACAATATTAATATAGAAAGAAAGAAAGACATTTATTCACTCCACGAAAGACACTCACAAGATATAAAAACAATGGACAGAAATTAATGAAACAACATATAAAAGACTAGCTGTTGCACGCGACTTCGCCCTTGCCTATGTTACTCGCTGATAATGTAGCTTTCTATAGGTGAAAGAATTTTCAAAATCGGTCCAGTGCAAATCATACAAATAATGTGCGTGCGTGCGTGTGTGTGTGTGTGTGTGTGTGTGTGTGTGTGTGTGTGTGTGTGTGTGTGGGTGTGTGTGTGTGTGTGTGTCCACGCGACAGTGAATCGCGACAGTGTATATTATTGTTGGTGCAAGCAAATGTCGACTTTAAGGTGACGATTCCGTCATAATTGTAGGTAATTGGTTTATATTGTACTCGTAATTCCTCTAATTTTTCACAATGTCAAATCTGCAAGTCGCCTTCGTTATATTTAAAATAAATAAATAAAGTATTACATTGAAAAATTTGCCAGAACTCGGTCAAAAAATTCAAGATAGATACGACTATAAATAATTACCAAATTGGCCTTGAGCTGAGTTTACCAGAAAGATAAATAAGTAAACTGACGGTCCAACTGATTGCACCCTTGTTTAATAACACAAGCTCCTGGGGGACTCAAGTGGGCTATCAACCCGTCCCTTTTATCTTTTATCCGGGTAAAAGGTAAAGGTTAGGGAGAGGGTATAATAGGCTTTATTTCTTGGTGGTCTTCTATGGGTCCACTCATAGAAGACCTCAAATAGTTCGTATGACTTCCTTAATAAAAATACTTAATTGGATGTCATAATTATGAATGAAAAAACCTTGTTAATTACATTAAAATAACAGACTCAAACTCAGACTCAGATGACTTTATTGACCAAAAGGAGCCACATAAACTAATATTATAAATGCGAAAATTTTGTTTATTGGTTTATTTCGCTTTGAAGACATAGCTACTCAAAATCATCAAGAAATTTAGCATACACGTCACCAGGAGTACAGAAAAGGACATGTAGAAAAAGGTACTGTTCTTGAGGGATTATATAAAAATTAAAAAAAAAAAATCGAAAACGAGCCGTGTCTGTCCCATAAATATTTTTTCAAAAAAACTATGTTACCGAGGTCAAAAAATTTTTTTTTGTGCACGCTAATCTCAGAAACGGCTTAATCTATATGAACGTGGCATTCATTTATGTATTCCCATTCATCGAACGAGCTCGTCAATAATAACTTATTTATCGTTAATTTTTTTATAGAAGTACCCTTTTAGTTTACTGTATACCGAGATTAAAACAAAATCTTTTCGCATCTCTTTAGCTAAAATTGGGTAGCTCTTCTGGCTTTTCTGGCGACAGCAACCACACTTTATAAAAGGAAGAACACCGTATAATAATAGAGCAGTTGAGGCTCTAGCAGCCTTTACTCAGTGTAAGTGATTAAGGGATTCTAGAGCCCATATCTCTATCCCTTCTTTATTCGTTAACATTTATTCTTACAAAAAGTTGACTGCGCACTTACAGTGGCAATAGGTCACGATTACCATCTACCATCAAGTGCATCGTCAGGCTGCTTGTTGAACTTTAAATCTATATATATACTTACTAACCTATATTAATATTATAAAGACAGAAGATTTTTTATGTTTATAATGAATAAACTGAAAAACTACTGAACCAATTTTGCAATTTTTTTCACCTATAGAAAGCTACGTTATCAGCGAGTAACATAGGCTATATTTTATAAAGTTACGCGGGCGAAGTCGCGTGCAACGGATAGTTAAATATATAACTCACCTTTATCTCGCTCTTTTAAATTTTATGCAATTATTACCGCCCGCTTCCTTACACCGAGATTTTGATAATTTGTCTCCATACATTATTACAATATATCGTTACGCGAACATATCACTGAAGCGTGTAAATTTTTTTTCTTTTTCACTGTTTCAGTAAAAAAATTCCGTTTCCACATCGTACATCTTCGCTCATCTTAATTTTATGATTTCCAAAAAAGAATGCCTTGATTTTTCCCAATACATTCTCAGGCTCCACATGTCACGACATCTGAAACAAATAGGAAAAAATCACACATTATTCCTGTGCCTTTAAGGTCTAAATTTCAATGCGTATAGGTAATGGTTTGAGGTAACCTAATTTAGTTGGGTTAGCGGAAAAAACAGCGAATCACACCTGTTATGGCCATTACCCTTTGATCAAATATACGAGGATCGGCTGATAAGCTCGCGACCTAAGGTAATCTCATCATAACATTAGTTGCAGGACTAAATATAAACCTCTTAAGAATATTAATAAATACTCTTTATATTATTTACTGACATCTTTTATTACTGTTATATGCAACTGTTTAAAGGGCTGTATCGTTATCGTCATACTACAGGATCGGTATAGGACCTAAATTATCAACAAACTCAACCATTAAGTTAACCATAATAGGGGAACCATTATGTTAACCATAATGGGAGAATCCCCCCATTATACAGTTTAACAAGGGTGCGATTTTAAAAAGTATCTCTGTACCTACAAAATTCCATCAAAATCATCTGCAGTTATTCAGCGATGAAAACTTATCAGACAGACATAATTACTTTGGTAATTTATATTAGTTTTCATTGCCTATCATGAATGGAAGCGTATCACTCAAAGATTGGAGAATAAATTTAAATCGTAATTATTTAAAATAGACATTTGAGTTCTTCTTTTCCACAGTGATTATATATTTATTATAGTTTCACAGTTTTAATTAAGAGCCGTTATTTTATAGATTATATATTTTATACTTTTGACGTTTTTAAATTTGCTTCCATAGTGGGAGGCAATTCAGAAAACTCATGATAACCAAATCTGCGGATGAAGTTTGATGCTCTAGCATTATCCAAAATTTAATTACACCACTCGATAGCTAAAGGATCAAATATATTTTGGTATATTCTAATTCTTTGGGTATATCTTTGGATTCTGTTCATATGCCAAAAAAAGTGGAGAAATAAATAGTTAACGCCATAACCTAATCTGCAGCCAATATCACGTGGGACAGCTGATTTATAATAAATTAATTAGCATTCTTACCCAATGAAACATAGCAAGGATTTTCTTATTTGAGTATACTATAGACATAAAAAAATACTCGTCCATCAACAGAGAAACCCTTTTAAGTAAACTGTTCTTCTTGTTTATTGAAATCATTTTTCATTTAAATTTAAAGCGGGCTTTACTTTCGACCAACATTGAATTAAATGACAGTCCAAACCACATCTTTATAGTTGGTCAATTTTATCATTTCAAATACTTGCTTTGACATTCGTTTACTTACCTACTTTTGACATTCGTCTTTTTGGAAATTTCTCGTGCGAAGGCAAAATTAATGTCACGACCTATAGTTAGTCAAGTTAGCCATAATATTATGATTATTTAATATAGTAGTTGATAAATATGTCAATAGTATAATGTAGTGATCGGTGAAAGATTATTTGACATTTTCTAATCGTTGATTTATTTATATTATAGTTTAAAAAAAAAATTAGCTAAGATGATGTCGACCTTGAAGAGATAAAAAAAACTCAGGATAACTATCCTTTTTATTTAAAGTAAAATAAATAAGAAGTTCAACAGTTAATGTACATATATTAAAGTTTATATCACACTAATAAATATTTTAGTTCATTAATGCAATTAATGTAATGCAATTAGTTGATTAGTTTATTGATAAATCCTACTATGTTTGTGAGGATGGATGTAAGGACGTTTGTTACTCTTTCACGAAAAAATGGCTTTTTTTGACTTAACTGACTTGCATGAAATTATGCACACAGATATTTTATTACCTGGATACTTTCTATACTGGTAAAATATTAGGTTCCCGAGGGAGCGTCCAATAATATAAATAATTGGGCGCCATAATCGTCATAGCGATAAATATGTCAGGCGTTACTTATATCAGGTGTTATGTTTTTCATTTTTTAAGGCAGAAAAATTCGCGGGGTTATTTTAAGTTTATTATTTATTAGGTCAAAGACATAATATTATATAGCAACTTTGATTAAACTAAAAAATACGTGTATGTAGTCTGTTAGATAGGATTAAGAAATATTAATAAATGTGGGGCATGTCTATTAATTTCATATTGAGTTGAGTTTGCCCGCAATTAAACGTGAACAGGCTGGTGAACAATACAAAGAATTTAATTTTGATGAGAGAATTCTCCCTGAATTTTTGCTTTCATATTATTTTCAGACTGTGTTTTATATATATTTTATAATTATTTTCAACAATCAATTTTGTTTGTAAACGGCCTATACAATATTAAGTATGTATCAATCCTATAATGTGTTAGGTACGTAAAGTTCTTTTATGAGTCCACTATGCAAACTAATGCTGATTAGCATGACTTCGCATGTCATGAATATTCCTCAGAACATGATATTTTTTTAACATTAATGTAATATTTATTTTATTTTACAACTAACAATATAATAATGAAGATTCTCATTTATACAGTTATCTACCTTAAATCCTTAAGTTGGCTCATTTTACACAAAGAAGACATTCCTTTATTTTTAAAAAGAAATTCGCTTGCCTCGCCCGGGACTCGAACCAACTAAAAAAAAAAAAAAAAACACCAGGGCAATTGTCAATCATGCCAAAATTTCATTTCAAACGTCTACTCTCAGTTGTCTGCTTAGTGCTTCAGTTTCAAAAGGTACTAAGAGTCTACGATTTTGAGAAAGAAATTAATTTGAAAATTGACGAAGGTTTTCGTACCCCGACTTTACATATGTGACAATTTGGTCGCTTTTTTCGGCCAATTCCCAGTTTCAGTTGCGTATGGAACTTTTTCGAAATGACTAGGAAATAGCGAATCTACGATCAAACGAAAGCTCAATTAACGGACAGCATTTTATGATAGTATTCCGTTTCATTATTTTTAACTGCCTCTACATACTAGCGGTCCGCCCTATGTTCACATGGCTTCAAATAACTAGAGAGAAATTACAGAGAATTACATTACATTAAACACAACAATACATTACAGACAACAATTTTTAAAATTGTATTTTTGTTATAATTATGTACCTTATAAAAAGCAGTTAATTTGACATTACAGACAGACATTTCAATTTTATTTATTAGTATAGATAATACTTAGTACAGTCGTTTGGTGAAGAAAAAAGAGGTTATTGGAAAGTTTGGAAATGTCTCTTAGAGCAGACTTTGCGGCGGAGCGCCGCAAAGCGCGCGCTGACATAAATTTTAGGAAATTTTCTCTTCCTAAAATTTATGTCATAAATTTTAAAAAAAGCAATATAACGCTTGACCTCGTGTTGCTATAACGCTTTGGCCAGGCGTTAGTTTTTTATTTTTTATTTATCCCTCGTTAATAGTCCTTTTTTTCTGGATAAAAGGTACCCTATGTCCTTTCTGGTGTCCCAGACAACGTGTTTGCAAAATTTCATAGTGATCGGTTCAGTAGTTTTTGCGTGAAAGAGTTACAAACATCCATACATCCAAACATACTTTCGCATTTATAATATTAGTACGAAAGTACGGATATAATATATATAATTTATATGTATATTTTTATCGTAAAATGTGCTGGAAAAGAGATATTGTCAAAATACTGTTTTTAGACGCCAAAGACGCGAGCGGCAAAAATTAGAAATACATTAAATCACCAATTGACGACACGTTTGGTCTAGTGGCTAGTAACCCTAGCTGCTAACCAAACGGTCGCGGGTTCGAATCCTGTTGGAACCTATGTAAACTACATGTTTATATTATAGATGGTATTGACTGGTTGTATAGTAATGTATTGTAATAAATAAGAAAATCAACAGATGTGTCACTAATCATGTCATCCACGGAATAAACACACTTTTAATTTATTCAAGTGTTTCTATTTTCTCTAACATGGTAGCAGAGCGTCGAGTCGCTAAATAAAGTGAGCATCTGCGAAGAGCTGTGTGCGTTGTTCTTTAAATCGTTAAAATTGTGCGCACGAAATTCCAAAATCGAGATGGCGACGTCCAGTTCAGGGGCGGCTATTTTTCCTGCTATTGAAAAACTAAATGGCATGGGGAACTATGGATCATGGAAATTCATGATAAAGATGGTCTTGATCCAGGAAGATTTGTGGGAGTGCGTGGAAAGCAAGGACGGTGTGTCACCAGTATGTGACGATAAAAAGAAGCAACTGAAAGCTCTGGCTCACATTTGTCTGAGCATAAACCCAGTGGCAATCACGCATGTGCGTAACGCAACTACCGCACGGGAGGCGTGGACAAGTCTTCAAGCTGCTTATGAAGACAAGGGTCTTTGCCGAAGACTAGGTTTGATGCGGCAGCTGTTTGGTATGAAGCTCCAAGAGAATACCAATGTGGAATCATATCTTACGAAGATATGTGAGGTCGCACAACAATTAATCGACATTGAAGCTCCGCTGAACGACGAGTTTCTAGCTGTGATAATGTTAAGTGGGCTCACACCAGACTATGACCCACTGATAATGGCGCTAGAGAACTGTAGCGTAAACTTAACGAGCGAGCTGGTAAAACAAAAACTATTACAAGAGCATCAGCGCCGGGCTAACGGAACGGACACTAGCAGTGGTTCTGTGATGCTGTCAAGGCGACGTAACGAAAAGCCTGTCAAATGTTTCCGCTGCAGAAGGCCGGGTCACATTTCTAAGAACTGTCCAGGTAATAGGAAGACTAAGGATCTTGATGACAAAGAAATGGCAACTATGGTGAGTGCACTGTCGGTGGACATGCAGGAGGACTCCTGGTACGTCGATTCGGGTGCATCACGTCATTTCTGCAATCGGAAGGACATCCTCGATGACTTCGTGGTGGACACGAGTTTGGAAGTCAGTGTGGCGAACGGTGTAAGACTTCGTAGTGCGGGTCGTGGCAGTACCAAACTGCATGTTAAACACGGTATAAAAACTCTATGCAATGTAGTTTATATTCCGAACTTGGCGTGTAATTTAATGTCTGTCAGCGCTTTGACGTCGAAAGGTTTTAAAGTCGTTTTTATTTCTGATGTTTGTAATATTTATTTTCGAAATGTTTTAATTGCTATTGCAAAATGTGAGAATGGTCTTTATAGATTACAAACCGTTTCGAAAAAGCATAAAAGTATACCGAAATCGTCTGAGTCTGCGTTCGATAAACAAGTCGCGGCGAATGTGGGGACTAAGCGTGGTATATCACAAGATGTGTGGCATCGGCGTTTATCTCATCTGAACTTGAGGAGCATGAACCTACTGAAATCAGGTATGGCTACTGGCATAGACTATGATAACTCTGAGTTTAAACAATGTATTTCTTGCATTGAAGGAAAAACCCCAAAGTTATTTTTTCCAAAGAAATCGTTTAATAGAGCGACTGAAGTCTTAGGGCTCATACATGCTGACGTTTGCGGGCCAATGCCGCAAACTTCATACGGGGGTTCGCGATATATGCTACTTTTTATAGATGATTTTACGCGTAAAACTTTTTGTTATTTTATTAAAACAAAGGATGAAGTTTTTGAAAAGTTTAAACTATTTAAAGTTTTTGTCGAGAATCAAACAAATAAAACTCTGAAGATCCTGAGAAGTGACAGGGGAGGTGAGTTTGTAAATAGAAAGTTTGATGAATTTCTGAAGCAGCATGGCATCAGACACCAGCTGACAGTTCCTCATTGTCCTCAACAGAATTCAGTCGTGGAGAGGGCGAATCGTACGATAGTGGAGGCTGCAAGGTGTATGTTGCTGGAAGCTGGCATGGATCAGAAATACTGGGCAGAAGCAATGAGTACTGCGGTTTACCTGAAAAACAGATCGCCAACCAAAGCCGTGTTGGGTGCAACTCCTGAAGAGAAATGGTCAGGATCTAAGGTAAATTTGAAACATCTACGAATTTTCGGTTGTGTTGCTTACTCTATAGTGGAAGATCGTAAGAAACTAGATCCGAAATGTAAACCGTATGTTTTTATCGGTTACTGCGAGAACACGAAAGGATATCGACTTGTAGATCCCGCTTATCCTACCAAATATATATTCTCGCGTAATGTCGTGTTTGTAGAGGATAAATTCTACAAGGACCTGGTTCAGCAACCTGTGGTCAACGAGCCGACTCAGTACATGATTGTTAATAATGAATCTGAAAATGTAGGAGTGCAGACGGCGGAACCTGTTGACATCGAAGAGGCAGGACCAGCGAGTGAAAACCATAGTCAAGACGCAGATGGTACCGACAACGATGAGACAAATACTTCGGATGAAGACTACGCTCCTGGGTCGTCATCTTGGGATTCGGAGGAATCGAGAGGACGGAGCGAGTTCGAGGACGCATATTTGTCGGTATTCAGCACTAGTGCGAGTTGCGGCGCGGAAACCCCGACTACCGTGCGCGAGGCACTCGATAGTCCTGAGTCTGCGCAGTGGAAGGCAGCAATGCAGGATGAGTATCAGTCTTTCATGGATAATAAATGTTTGAAACTTGTGGACTTACCGAAGGGAAAGAAACCTGTTAAGTGCAAGTGGATATTTAAGAAAAGGAGAGGACTGAATGGAGAGCTGCTACAATACAAGGCTAGGTTAGTTGCGAAAGGATTTACGCAAAAGTATGGAGTAGATTATTTCGAAACTTTCTCACCTGTCGTGAGATACTCCACAATAAGACTACTCCTGGCACTGGCGGCAGAATATGATATGGAAGTTGATCATATGGACGTCAAGACAGCTTTTTTAAATGCAGACTTGAAAGAAGTCGTTTATATGGACATTCCTGAAGGTTTTGGCGTTGAGAGTGGCAAGGGAAAAGCATTTCGCTTGCTGAAGGCTGTCTATGGGCTGAAACAGGCTAGTAGATCGTGGAATGAGAAATTAAACGACGTGCTTGTCAAGAAATTAAAATTCAAAAGACTTGCGTCTGAGCCGTGTGTCTACGTGAGATCGAATAACAATGGAATTATCATTCTCGGCCTTTACGTTGATGACATTTTGATATTTAGCAACAATCAAACTGAGAAAAAGGCGATAAAAGAGGAGTTAATGAAAGAATTTGTTATGAAGGATCTCGGGCCCGCTAAACGTGTTTTGGGAATACATGTCAGTCGAAAAGATGGTAAAATCATCTTAAATCAGTCTGAATATATCAGCAAAGTTCTGGAAAGGTTTAAGATGAGTGAATGTAAACCTGCAAAAACACCTATGGAAGTTGGTTTGAAACTTGATAAAGGTGAAAAGACTGTAGACTACGAATACAGGAACTTAATCGGTTGCCTTATGTATATCGCGGTCTGTACGCGTCCTGACATCGCGCATGCTGTCAGTATGTTAAGTCAGTTTAATGATTGCTACTCGGAAGCTCATTGGAAGGCTGCGAAGCGCGTACTTCGGTACTTGAAGGGTACGATGGCCTACAGTATCAAATATGAGAAGAGTGGGTTGAACGTGACAGGGTCGGCGGACGCAGACTGGGCGGCTAGTGTAGTCGATCGTCGGTCTTACACTGGTTACGTATTTAAGCTAGGCAATTCTTTAGTTTCTTGGGAAAGTCGTAAACAACGTACAGTTGCCTTAAGCAGTACGGAGAGCGAATATATGAGTTTATCCGATGCGTGCAAAGAAGCACTGTTTATAAAGTCTTTTTTGTCGGAATGCTTAAATTTAGACGTCAAAGTGGTGATTTACAATGACAACCAATCTGCAATTAAACTGTCTGAAAATCACATGTATCATGCGAGAACTAAGCATATTGATGTTAGACATCATTTTATCCGCGAGATAGTTGAAAAAGGCGTATTAGTTGTAAAGTATATGTGTACTGAAGATATGCTGGCGGATGCTTTAACGAAGCCTTTGTGCATTGAAAAGTATCAACGCTTTGTTAGAGATTTTTATATGCTTAGAGCTTAATTGTTTATAATAATTTGTAATATTTAGCATGAACATATAGTTTAAGGGGTGGTGTTGGAACCTATGTAAACTACATGTTTATATTATAGATGGTATTGACTGGTTGTATAGTAATGTATTGTAATAAATAAGAAAATCAACAGATGTGTCACTAATCATGTCATCCACGGAATAAACACACTTTTAATTTATTCAAGTGTTTCTATTTTCTCTAACAAATCCCGCTAGGGACAAATGTTTATATTGTGTTAACATTAACCTTTGTACCCGAGTCATGGATGTTTTCTATTTATAATATGTATGTATTTACGAAAAATAAATAAATAAATAATCTATGTATTATGTCAACTGTCTGGTATCCATAATACAAGCATTACTTGCTTACTGTGGAACTAGATGGCGCTGTGTGGAATGTGTGAAGATAATTAAAAAAAAAAATTTCAAAACTCCTGCAAAACTTTTCAGGTAGATTTATCAAAGTTTACTAAGAAAATCAATAATTGTTACATTAGCCATGCAGACTTACTTATAGTGGCTCATTGGGGAACGTCTAGTCTAGTCTTAAGTCTAATTAATTAAGTGGAACTTCTTCAGCAACTGTTTGTTTAACAATTCTTAATTCTCTTACACAACATTAATTTAATAACAGTAAGCGAAGGAAGAATAAACACTCCCGATCTTAATTTATTATTAAAGTAAATAATAATTTGTTAACTCCCAAAATGTTTACTCACAACTTTTGATTAAATCCAGTTCTCTTAATATTTTAATATGAAAATTAATTTCGTGACTTACATAAATAATTGTTATATTATTATATAACTAGCTGGTGGCCATGACTTCGTTCGGGTTGAAAAATTAAATATATAACACCTGAATCTCCCTGACATGCTGTGACGCGGCCTTATCCGTATTAATATTGTAAATGCGAAAGTATGTTTGGATGTATGTGTGTTTGTAACTCTTTCACGCAAAAACTACTGAACCGATCACCATGAAATTTTGCATACACGTTGTCTGAGACACCAGAAAGGACATAAAGTACCTTTCATCGTTCAACGCGAACAAAGTCGCGGGCACCAGCTAGTACTACTAATATAACTAGCGATCCGCTCCCGGATTATTACTCAGATTAACATTTAGGATACTTTTTATGATAATTTTTTTTTTAAATTCCTATGAGATTTTCAAAAAACGACTATATCGAGTACGAAGCTAGTTTTGAATAATATTCTCAATCAATCAATCAATCAATCATTTATTTATTTGCCTGTACATGGGTGCAAAACCAGATAACACCATTCAATGCAACATGTACTACCACATTTGGTGTGCAAAATATCTATATTACGTCAAATTTAAAATTTAAAATGCATCAGAACACTATTAGAATCTGTCATTTAAAAATTCATCCAGAGCATAATAAGCTTTCCCTGCCAATAAATCCTTCAATTTTTTTTTTCTTTATTAGTCCCGTATCAGAAACGCTTCTAACGCTTCTATCTATGATTATATATATTTTTTTAAGGTAGGTATTGGTTACTGCAGCTAAAGGGCGACCCAGTTTTTAACTGCGAAAAGCTGTGTGCCCTGTCTATTCCTACTGGCATGCTTATACGTTAATATATGCACTTTGCACTTGGCTACAACGATTCAGAAGCATTGTTAACTCTAACAAACTAAATTGACCCTTCTGTCCTATTAGCACGGTAAAGGTCAGGATGCGATCGCGTATGACCTTTTCAATGTTATTGTTAATTTATTACTTCCTTACGAAGGGGTAATTCAGTATTAAAAGGTACGGTCAAGAGAACTATAATTTTTACAATAGTTTTGTCAATATTTTTGATTTTTATTATACGTTTATTACATGTATATAATTATAGTTTTTATATCATTCAGACGGACGAAATACTTAGATGAGAGATGGCGCTTTGGAAGGCTGAAGGAATCGTAGCTGAACTATAGGCGTATAAATTGAGATCAAGTTACATTCAAGTGAGGTGCTCGCGACTTCGTCCACGTTGAAAATTTTTAAAAAGCAATATAACGCTTGACCTCGTGTTGCTATAACACTTTGGCCAGGCGTTAGTATATTATTTTTTATTTATTCCTCGTGAACAGTCCTTTTTTTCTGGATGAAAGGTACCCTATGTCCTTTCTGGTGTTACAGACAAAGTGTATGCAAAATTTCATTGTGATCGGTTCAGTAGTTTTTGCGTGAAAGAGTTACAAACATCCATATATCCAAACATATTTTCGCATTTATAATATTAGTACAGACTAGCTGTTGCACGCGATTTCGCATGCTTAACTTTATAAAATATAGCCTATAACGTAGCTTTGTATAGGTGAAAGAATTTTGAAAATCGGTCCAGTAATTTTTGAGTCTCTCTTTATAACATTAGTATAAAAGTATAGATAAACGTTTTTTAAAACATATTTATGTAACGATTATTTGAATATTTATTTATGTATGCACTTGACTGCATTAAAACATTTACAAAGCATTCCATTCACATTTCATCCTTCCAATAAACGAACTTGGATTTTCAACTTTTGCTTTTTTCTCTCTAAAGCCTACACTGAAGCGAACCCACATTTCCCAATAAAAGCTTCAAAGTTATTGGGTCGGAAATTATTTGTAGTTTCTACTTGCAAATCTACTAAAATATTACAGGATATATTAAAACCAGCACGATTTCAATATAACTATACATACAAACTCTTTCACGCAAAAACTACTGAACCGATCACTATGAAATTTTGCATACACGTTGTCTGTGATACCAGAAAGGAGATAGGGTACCTTTAATCGTTCAACGTGGACGAAGTCGCGAACACCAGCTAGTCTTACTGATATTATAAATACGAAAGTATGTTTGGATGTATGGATGTTTGTAACTCTTTCACGCAAAAACTACTGAACCGATCACTATGAAATTTTGCATACACGTAGTCTGGGACATCAGAAATAACATAAGGGTACCTTTCATCGATCAACGCGGACGAAGTCGCGGGCACCAGATAGTAATCAATATAACGCCTGATATACATTGACGCCTGACATTATACATTTTCAAACGTTGAATCTCTATTTTTAGATAGCTGATGCCCTATTGTGGAGTATTTAGAGTATGTCCATATTTTTTTTTGCGTGGGAAAATCTGCGTTCCAGATCCCCACCGATCACGAGGAGATCGGTGGAGTATCTTGTGGAGTCTCTACTTCAAAGCCTACAGCATCGCCGAAAAGTAGCATGCCTATCGTTTTTCTAACCTCTGCACTATGGAGAGTGTGCGTCCATTCTATACGATCTAATCCAACCGGAACCGTTCTACTTGCGGACCACGAAGCGAGAACAGGGGTTTCATCATTTCGTGGTTGATGTTCCTCGGTCACGCACGAAGCGTTACAGTTCCACCTTCCTTGCCCGAACTGCTAGGGAGTGGAACTCACTGCCTGCGCCTGTGTGTCCTCAAAATTACTACCTCGGGGTCTTCAAATCAAGGGTAAATGGGCACTTACTAGTTAATCGTGGTCCACCTTTGGCTGCATCTGCACCTTACATCAAGTGAGATCGCGGCCAAGCGCTGCCTTGACTCAATTTAAAAAAGAATGTGGGACCTTACCCACTAAAAACCCACTGGGACGTTAAGACACGCTACCTTCACATGTATATCCTGAAATTCTTTTCTTACTATTGGTGAAAGTTTTTTTTAAATGGGATAAGTAGTTTCGAAGATTACCTTTTACATACAAACAGACAAAAATAATTTTACCTCTCTATAATAATAGTATATAGATTTTTCTTATAACACATTAAGTCTCAAATTAAAAACATTCCTTGCAATAATAACAAATTAATTAATTAAAAAGAGCGGCGTCACTTTAAAAGGCAATAATTCATCATTCAGCCAATTTGTTTTACTGCTAACAAGTTGTTGACGATAGACAATCTAATCATTGTAATTTAGACTTTATTTTTATGGGAGTCAGGTTTAATTTGACCTGTCCCACGCCACTGTCTATTTGACAACAGTTAATAGTGCATAATTATAATATACTTATTTAAGGAAGTGTCCGGCGTAGTAAAACTGTTGATAGTTGTTACATGGGACAATTCTTTTGGACTTTTTTTGTGAATGTGGCCAGACAGGTTGACGGTCCACTTGATGGCAAGTGACTACGGTCCTATAAGGACGAGCTATACCCCAAATGTGCTTCAAGTGCATTTCCTACCTTAGTAGGATAAAGAATAGAAGATTAGGAGGGGGTAAATAGGTAAAATTGGAATATGGCATCCCTTACCAAAAAACAGCCTATACTGTCTTTAATAGATTATTTTCGGAGACAAATGTATCCTTGTCTTTTCTTGTTAAGCCTCTGTATTTTTTGAAAGAAAGAAAGAAAAAAAATTTTTTTTTTTGATAAATTTTAAATTACATTTCAATTTAAATTTCATTAAATTTAACGTAGGTACATTATATTGGTATAAAAAATGTGTACCAAAATTTCATAAATAATTTGGATTTGAATTAGAAATGCAGCTATATGTGATTGTAGGTATACGGCTATAGTTGTCACGTGACGACGTGTCGCTTTACTTTGTAGTTACGTCATCCATCCTACACCCATATGAAACTTACAAGAGATCATAAAGATTATTTATGTTCATCATAAAGATCTCTTGTAAATTTAATATGATTTCGAATTGGCCAAAATGAGCTACTTCCCTATGGCTCCTTCCACTTGGATCCACAGCTTGGCTCAACATGTGGATCCGCTGATACCTTTATTTCCTCTTAAATCTACCATTTAGGGGATTCAATAATACACATAATTTTATATGCCACTTCGATCCACAAACGAGGGGATCCAAAAATACTAATATTTTTATATGCCACTTGAATCCACAATCCGCTATTTTCCTAATCCTGTACCTATCTTATCAGACTTGATTTCGTATACACTTGCATTTCGTGTTGCTTGTGTTTATCGGCTACGGTAGCCATCTACTATCAAGTGAGTTGTCATCCAGCGTGCATAATAAAAAAAAAATACTCTATTATCTGTCAGAAATACGTTCCACATAAAATTAACTCATACTTAGTAACTTCATTGCCAACCACTTAGTAATTGTCATAATATGTTGAGATAATTATGAATTTGGAATTGTGCACTTGTTAAGTTTAATTAAGCATCAAGCAGAGTTAATTGTTATTGTAAGCAGAGTTGTTACTGTGCTGGAATAATATTCCTCCCCCACTTCGTGATCTCAAGTTTAAATTTGCTTTCAAAACCAAATATACAGCTTTACTAATTGAGAGACAAAAAGATGAATAAACACTTGAGCCAAGTGTTTAATTTTGTGGTATGAGCGATAACTGGGGAAGATTTAATCAGGGGTGGTGTACTGTTGCTTTTAGAGTGTAGTAAATTCCTACAAGATTACATAAGTGCTATAACGACGCGTTTTCAGCCGGTGTGAAACTGTTAAGTAAAATGAGAGCTGTACTTTGCATCAGCTTATGCCGAGCCAGATACCTTTTTGTTGCCATGGCGCACACTCAATGGGATTTTATTTAAGTATGTATTCTCGTTATAACGTGAAAAAATTAATGTATGTGTTTTATTTGTTTTATTTATTTATTTATTTATTTATTAAAATACAATAAATAAATACAAAATTCTTATACTAAGTTCCAAAATAATAATCGTTATGTTCACAAACACACTCGAATCATAACATACCTATAAATGACATATATATAAGATATTACAAAATATTATAATACACACACACACACACACACACACACACACACACACACACACACACAAACATACACAAATACAATATTACATTTGACAAATTAGGCGACACGTAGCCAATAAGGCTATTCAACATTTGTGACAGACGGTTTTGTTATCTTTATATGTATTCGTGAGTGTCATGTGTATGCAAATAAATGTTTTCTATTTCTATTTCTAAAAAATTGCATTATCTTCAATAGAATTAAGCGGATAGGTGAGATTCTGTCCAGCAAACACTTGACCGATTTTAGTGAGAGTCTCAACTAATTAATGTTGAGAACATATAGACTGTCCGAGTGGGCAAGATGTGGACGAGAACTAATGCAAAGGTCACACTGATGATTGAGGTCACGCCGAGTGTCAGAAGCCACTTATACGACAAAAATAATGGCTACTAAATTCGATTGAGTTTTGCTTATATTTTGTTAAAACTCAATACATTTATCTTTGAATGAGTGAAAAATATTTTAAAAGTATCTAGAATTAGAGTTTTTAATTATTTAAGATTAAGATTTATTTTATTTAAATCTTAAGAATTTTATTAAGAATTTTAATTAGTGTTTTAATATTGTTTAAGGAAGAGCTTTTTCACATCGATGTGTTTGAATTATTTTGCACCTATGTCTATCGTACTTACGTCTATCGTATCGACAGCATTACCTACTTTAAAACATTTACAAATTTAAATTTAAAATGTACTAAATTCTAAGTTTTTAAGTAAGTAAATAATATAATGGCTACTAAATTCGATTGAGTTTTGCTTATATTTTGTTAAAACTCAATACATTTATCTTTGAATGAGTGAAAAATATTTTAAAAGTATCTAGAATTAGAGTTTTTAATTATGTAAGATTAATATTTATATAATTATGGTTATTTTATAATTTCATTTGGTTTAATTTTATTAAGAATTATAATTAGTGTTTTAATATTGTCTAAGGAAGAGATTTTTCACATCGATGTGTTTGAATTATTTTATACCTATGTCTATCGTACTTACGTCTATCGCATTACCTACTTTAAAACATTTACAAATTTAAATTTAAAATGTACTAAATTCTAAGTTTTTAAGTAAGTAAATAATATAATGGCTACTAAATTCGATTGAGTTTTGCTTATATTTTGTTAAAACTCAATACATTTTTCTTTGATTGAGTGAAAAATATTTTAAAAGTATTTAGAATTAGAGTTTTTAATTATGTAAGATTAATATTTATATAATTATGGTTATTTTATAATTTCATTTGGTTTAATTTTATTAAGAATTATAATTAGTGTTTTAATATTGTCTAAGGAAGAGATTTTTCACATCGATGTGTTTGAATTATTTTGTACCTATGTCTATCGTACTTACGTCTATCGTATCGACAGCATTACCTACATTAAAAAATAGCTACTTTAAAACATTTATCTATGCATTTAATTATTCTATGTATCAATATAATATATCTGTAAAATGAGCGCCTGATTAGCACCTCGGCACAATGGACACACACATCTTATCTGTCTGTTTTTTATTATTTTTTTTTGTGTCATTTTATTTTTGTTGTTTCTGTTTCTTATTTAATGTTAATGTCCTTCGTGCAGCGAATAAATGTCTTTCTTATATATACGTAAAAGGCAAAAATAAACGTGGCAATAAGCTATACGACAAAGACTAGCAATTCACACTAAGAATGCTTATTGTATGTCAATAAAAATATATAACAAACTGCCAAATAACCTCAAACAGTTTAACGTCGCCATATTTAAAACCAAATTGTTCAAATTTTTAATAAAGAAATGTTATTATTTTGTGAGAGAAATTTTTTATGATAAATTAGATGAGACTTAATTAATATAAATAAATGTAATTTTAATAAATGTAATAAATAATAAATAACAAATATAATTTTGCTCAAATGGACATTGTAGCTAAATTTTCCTTTTATTTTTTTTTTAAAGTTGACATTTAAGTACACATGACATAATATTGATTATAATACCTACATTAAAACAAAGAAAGAAAAAATTTGTACGTCGACAGTGTGCATAGGACTGTTGTTGTTGTTGTTGTTGTTGTTGTTGTTTTGTTGTTGCTGCAGCAGCAGCAGCATTCTCTGCTACTATTTATTTAATACTAGGTTAAACAATAACTCCATAAAGGTCGTCTGAAGTTTAAGCCAAATTGTTACGAATTATTTGTTACAAATTATGTGACAATGATTAATTTATAAAATCTACACGACATGTCTAAACAATAGCAAAAACACAGGAAAACTTTTTCCAACCCCTAGTAGTTAGGGAACTCAAGCAAAACTGGAGCAAATACATAAATTCTATTGTTTATGACCAAACAAATAAACACTAAAATCCGAAGGGCCTTCGAAAACAAATTCACCGTTAAACTATTGTATATGGACATTATTAACCAAACGGATCTAACAATTTTCTTTTTGAATTTTCGAATATATCGTATATTATGTAAATTTTTGAATTATTAACAATAATTAATTAAAATATATAATAATTAATTAAATATACGTTTATATTTTAAATTAACACACTCCATTTCAATAAATTTTTCAGAAGACACCTAAAACGTTACAATAAAAAATTGTACTTACATTATCAAAAATTACAGCAAACTATAGGTACTCTCAAGTGACGTGTTTTTTTTTTTTTTTTTTTTCAAAAGTGGTCTATTAAAATATTAGAAAGTTTAATTATTAAAAAATTATTCCTACTATGGTCGGCAGCGCACTTGCAGAACCAGTGGCGATGCTTGTTTTATAGGAGACGGTAACCACTCACCATCAAGTGGACCGTCAGCCTGTCTGTCAAGTTTAACATTTAAAAAAAAAAATAAGAAAAAATATGAGGCAAAAATATAAGTCTCTATTTTCTTGAGCGAATTTCGCTAATCATCACGTGACTATATCCAATAATGAAACCTAATATTTTTGATAGATGTTAAATGAAGAGGCCTCGTCCATTTATTTCATATTGTCAGACGACGACCTTAATAAAAATATACGCGGTCCATTTTGCCCGACCTTCCTCCAAGGATGGAATCTTCAGCCATTACTATGCTGCGTCGGTCGACGATTTATGAGTTATGCCAGTGTGAGGATAGAGGGGGGAATGGGGTTCTTTCTTATTTATACAATAATATTAAACCTTTATATATATGTATATTCATTAGGTATAAAAGTCAACTCAAACAAATTAAGTTTTTTTTTTATAAGTAATAAAGATGACACATATTATATTGAAAACCCGAGTTCATTAACTATACACAAGTTAGTACCATGTCATACTAACCGTTTTGGTATTTCTTACAAATATTAACTTGACAGATTTTACAATTAATGTGACATGGTTCGAACTAATTTGTGAATATAATATTAATAATTAAAACTTCCGAAATACCTGTATTTAGTGATTTTGAATAGCATCTAAAGTAAATTTCTAAATTACTCGAGTAATGTACTTTATATATAGTTTGTAGATCTATTTTTTTTTTTAATATTTAAACTATAAAATATCATGAAGAGAGAAGAGTAAGATTATAAAATTCTTTCACATATAAAAAGCTACATTATCAGCGAGTAACATATAGGCTATATTTTATAAAGTTAGCTGACAAAGTCGCTGACAACAGCTAGTTATGCGATAAAAAAAAGACATATTCAAAGTAAATTAATGGGTAACATAAAAGCTATGTAATCACTGACATAGACTAGTTAATATTCATTTTGAATTTAGAAGTTGAGAGTGGCAAAAACTGTTTTAATTCGTCGGTTTAAAAAAAAAAATTACATCAGTGGCGTTTCGTGTTATTCAAATTTCGAAAACAATAAAACGCAATTAGCAACTCGGCCGTTATTTCACAAGAGCTTAAAGGATTAAAAAGTTTTCGAAATGGCAGCGATTTCTGCGAGTCCACGAGATTTCAACATTAATTGTAGGTCCGCCCTTTTTGTTTTGCGTCAACGAACACTTTTTAATTAGGCAATTTAATTTTTTCTTCTTTGGAACTTCAAGGAAGGTCTCATTGAATAAAGTTTGGTTTGAAGGTCTCTTGATAAGAAAGCGAGCGTTTAAGTGCTCAATAATATTTTTAACTAGCTGGTGCCCGCGACTTCGTCCGCGTTGAACTATGAAAGGTACCCTATGTCCTTTCTCGTGTCACAGACAACGTGTATGCAAAATTTCATCGTGATCGGTTCAGTAGTTTTTGCGTGAAAGAGTTACAAACATCCATACATCCAAACATACTTTCGCATTTAAATAACGGATGTACTTAGATGTTACTGAATTACAGAAGGAATATTTGTTAAATAATAAGGCGGCCGGATGTCGATTCAACAATCATCGTCCCGATAGTCGTCTCGGCGAAAGTTCTCGACCAAAACCTAAAGAGACTCTCACTAGTCGGCTGGATCAAGGGACAGATACAGTATTCTTTATATGATGGATATTCTTTATACGTTACCACCAATTAGACCTGACTGTCTCCTATCGAGTAGACTTGAGAAAGTAGACTGACACTTTCCTATCAAATTTACACAAAAAATATTAGAAATATAGTTATGGACGCGAAATAAAACAAGAACTTTAGTTAAATAAAATATATTAATGATTTTTCAGAAGAGATTTGAAACGCCTCGTGCCTTTTTATAGTTTTTATTATGCACAAAGGGTGAGAGGGGTGTTATTACGTAACATATATAAGATTAGTTTTTTCTACTTATACTAAATTAAATTATTTCAACAAAATAAATACATTTTTCCCTACAGTAGTAATCGAAAAAAATCATTTATTTTTATCCATACACGTGTCTTATATACGTAAGGAAAAAAAATACTAAAATATATTTTTATAAAAAGGGACACTGATCCCGTGTTGATGCGTATCATCAAAGTGAGCAAATACTATATATCACTCAAAAACATTACATCAAATAGGGATGGAGTTATGAATTATTCATGGAAATAATCACCCACCACTTCAGGCGAAATTATTCGGTTACACATGCTTCAAAATATTTTAAAACGACTTGAAATATATATTTTTTTTTTCTATCACTCTCTATATTTGCAATCTGTTCTGTTAAACATTCAGCAAGTGAGCTGGTCACGAAGAGCATTAGTCCATTAACATATGCCCCAAATTCTATTTCGCTACCCTAATAGGTCTCCAGGAGATTGAGGGTTCTCTTGAGACGAGTGAATTTGGTGTCACTCTACATTAGATGCATCGCCAACAAGTTCAGATGGTTCTTTATTCTCCTCTTGTAATTATCTATACATAATGTGTTTAAGTTCTTCATGTACAGTTTATTTAAATAATTTATTATTTAAATGAACTGTATTTAAATAAATATTAGAGTTTACTCCTTAAGAATCGATTTTTGCATATATAAGCCAGGTGTATGAAAATTTATGGGAGTAAAAACAAAATTATCACACGGTATGCGTTACGTTCTATTTTAATTCGAATATCTCTGAAATTTCAGAGATATTGCGCCATCTACACAATATCTCTGAAACTAGAATATGTTGCGTAATAATACATCCTTGCGAAAACTAGATGGCACCTGAGCACCAGAGATGGCGCTGATATATTTTTTTAATTTATATAATATAAAGGTGGAAGACACGCTGTCGGCTTATTTGATGGTAGGTGGTTACCGCTGCCTAGGGACACAAGCGACACCAAGGGGAGTGCTAGTGCGCTACCTACCCTGCAGGAGTTTTTTTACAGTTGGCTTGAAGTAGCCCATATTGTAGCTAGGTTGAAACACCTCAGGAGGAAGATTGTCCCAAAGTTCGCGCATCCACGGGATAAAGTTTCTATTCAACCGGACAGTGCGTAGTGGCACCTTGTCTAATAATGCGGATAAACTCCGCATCTATGACACGCAGTACGGTGGTAAAAACTTGGGGTTGGCATTAGTTGGAACAACTCATCAGAGCACTCGCCATTGTACAGCCGGTAGAACACACAAAGAGAGGCTACATCCCTTCTTAAACTAAGGGGTTCAAAACAGTTTTTGTGTGAGCATTGGATCGATATTAATTCGTTATGATAAATGTTTTTTTATAATTTTATTATGTATTTTATAATCGTTCGTAAGGAGTAAACTCCTTTTTAGAATAACAGCAAGTGAATAACATTTTTGACCTTGAAATAACTGGCAATCTGTACTCATTCTACGTACATGAGTAAGGGTCCACTTCCCAATCCCTTATGGTCCTACTATGGTCGGCAACTGTGGCGTTGATTGTGTTATAGGCGACGGTAGCCACCTACCATCAAGTGGGTCGTCAGCCTGTCTGACGACCTTAACATAATAAAAACAATGATAGCTTCGCTCAATATAATATTCAGGGTTGATAATATTCAGGGTTTGACCAGTCAGAAAAGGTCCCATCTCACTCTAATAAGTGCTCGTCACATAAAGCTTTATATAACCCTTGCTACAGAAGGATAAAAGCGTTTCATGTTACAAGCAAATAAATCACTTATATACGAACAAATAAACTAAGCACTTCACGAAATATCTTGTCTCGACATTTCAAATCGGCCAATCTATTTATTGTTTGTATAAACTTAGAGAGAAATTTCTATGTAGTTGCTCTAGTATAATAACATTGGACCATTTAATAGTACATACTAGTGATACTACTCGGTGTCGCTAATACCACTAATGGGTACTAGTTATATTTTGCTATTAACAAGTACGCTGTAGTTGATCTAATACTATTTGATTTTACTTATTTATTTTTAAATTTTTAAAATATGTTTTACTAGCTGGTGCCCGCGACTTCGTCCGCGTTGAAAAATAAAATATATCTCATGACAAAATTATATGAACGCCTGACTTCTTCTGACAGTAGTAGCCATCTACCATCAAGTGGACAATCAGCCTGTCTGACAACCCTTAAATAAAATAAGTACTCGATTTTTAAGAGCAATCATTAATGAAAAGTTAATGTAAAGCTTACAAAAGCCAAAAAGCCACAGCTGTAATAAAACAAAAGTTTAATCAAGAATACTTTGGGGCAAATTAATACGTGTAGTTTGGAAGCTAGCTTTACGGTTAAAGTTTCAAGTTTTAGCTAGAATTACGAATGGAATTAAGGAGAAATTTTAATTAACTTCAAGGTAACGTAACATTGATTGAACACGCATACGTTCCAAATGACTTTTTAATTATGGGACAGCGATATTTTCTTTCTAATAAGGATAGTAGTTATATAGATGTAACATTTATTTATATTTTCTTCCTATTCTGACACGAGTTTTTCAAAATAATAACTAGTGGCGCAAGATCCCTGACATGGCAGACATAACTTAATTTCTAAGGGGCAAAATGTATTTTAAAAGTACCTATGGGTATCTGCTAAGTTGGGTAGAAGGCCAATTTAGAGTTATCAAGTGACAAAGGTAAGAAAAAATAGGGTATTTTATATTATGTTTTGTAAAATATTATTAGGAAATAATATTCAGCACTGCCAGACACCTCCCGAGGGTCATAACTTCTGCCAGACGCTTTAAAGCTGCTGAAATAATAAAATTATTGAACTTTACTTATTTTCTAAAGATTTTTATAGGTATATGTTTTGTGCCTCGTCAGCCTCTTCTTTGCTGCACGGCTACATGCTGGCCAAGAGCAAACCCATTTATTAATTAAAAAGGCCGATATCCTGCTGTAAGCAAATGTCGACTTTAAGGTGACGAACCTTTTCTTACCCCGACTGTACTTCGCTTTAGGCGATTGGCAGATTTGAATGGTGAAAATCAACGTTACCTATAATTTATTTAAAACCCCACAAAGTACTAATTGCAATATAATATAATCACAAATTTCCAGAGATTTAATTGAACATTTATGTTCGCATAATAAAACCTGAATTTCCTTGTCGTTCGTTCGCCGATTCCTCGATAATCCATTAATAACCTGTCTGACAGCTCACAATGTGATTATTATCGATTCATTGTGTGCGCTAACAGGGTCGGTGGCCTCATATGCAATTATTGCATTACTTATAGCACAAAATTATGCATAATATCATATAAATTATGTATAATTTCGTATATTGCTCCCAGTAGTCTCATAGATGGGTTTATCTCACAGTTTTCCTTCATAGTTAGAGTTCATCGTTGAACGATGTAAGGTACCCTATGTCCTTTCTGTTGTCCCAGACAACATGTATGCAAAATTTCATGGTGATCGGTTCACTAGTTTTTGCGTGAAAGAGTTACAAACATCCATACATCCAAACATACTTTCGCATTTATAATATTAGTGCGAAAGTACGGATAAAATCAAATTTTATATAAATTTTTTTTTTTTTTTTTCTATTTTAGCCTACGAACTTTTCAGCCCAACTAATAAACTGTTTTTTTGTCTTGTCAAATTTTTTTTTGTCCATCTATCCCTACTGTGTGAATTTACAATCATAAATTTCAAAACACTTTGTAACAGCAAGTTTTGCACAAAGAAAATTTTATTAACGTGTGCTTCAATAATAATCCATTTTTGCAGTAAATTGCGGTTCAATTCGGCAGACTCAGCTAGCACAATAAAGTATATAAAATGAAATATAAAAGCCAAGGTTACGATTTTCAGTAAACAAGGAAAACCTTTTGAGTAAACAGATATATAAAGCTGAATACACAGACAGCACTTTTATAGATTTCCGAGCAAAATAAATTTCCCATTGTCAGCAGTTTTCTCGTCTTTACTAATGAAGTTTTTTTTTAATATTATATATATCTGTACCAATATTATAAATGCGAAAGTATGTTTGGATGTATGGATGTTTGTGACTCTTTCACGCAAAAACTACTGAACCGATCACTATGAAATTTTGCATACACGTTGTCTGTGACACCAGAAAGGACATAGGGTAATTTTCATCCAGAAAAAAAGGACTATTGCCGAGGGATAAATAAAAAATAAAAAACTAACGCCTGGCCAAAGTGTTATAGCAACACGAGGACAAGCGTTATATTGCTTTTTTTTTTTAAATTTTAGCTAGTGTTAAATACAATGATTATAATATTTCAAAGAGATTTGAATTCTTCCAACGAGTCAACCTTGAAGAGAAACCATTCGGTAGGTACCAAAATGGCGCTTATAGCATATGCTGTAAAGGTACATTAGATAGAGCATAAATTGACTAAAAACATCCCCCTCACTTAATATGGGGGGTCGTTGAGAAAACTTTTTTAATTTGGACTCGAGCCAATATTCCCTTAGATTCGGCCTACGTACGTTGCCAGTAAAAGCGATATGTTTCCATAGATAAAATAGTTACACTGACTTATTACCAAGGTTCTTTAATTGTCAGGTTAAAATTCACAGGTTTAAATTCGAGGTATATTACTGTGAACAATATTATGTTTTGATCTTATTTTTAAGAGCCCATTGGATGAGTGGTTAAGGGTGCTTGTATTATATACCTGTCTTAGTTACGGGTTCGATTCAATCGGCAACGGATCAATAGAAGAAGTATAGAAGTATAGATATAGATAGATTATCAAGGTCGTCACATAAAATGACGGCCCATTAAATTTAGGTGGCTACTGTCAACTATTCATTTCATTAACTATTCATTTCATTAACAATTCATTTCATTAACAATTCATTTCATTAACAATTCATTTCATTAACAATTCATTTCATTAACAATTCATTTCATTAACTATTCATTTCATTGACTATTCATTTCATTGACTATTCATTTCATTAACTATTCATTTCATTAACTATTCATTTCATTAACTATTCATTTCATTAACAATTCATTTCATTAACAATTCATTTCATTAACAATTCATTTCATTAACTATTCTTTTCATTAACTATTCATTTCATTAACTATTCATTTCATTAAAGGGGCATTCATACTTAAGATAAGGAATTTCATGCTAACATCACACTGGGAAATAAAACGCAAAAAATAGGGACGTTTTGCTTTTTTCTGATATTTTCTATAAGAAGGTGTTTACTAAAAAATATATATATCTATTTAAAAGATTACTTATTCGCAACTTAAGATGATTAAAGTGCCATAAACTATTATAATAGTTTATACCTCTTAAATTACGTATAAGTTATCTATTAACCTTTTAATTTTTACATTTATGTACGAGTGCTGTGACAAATTCTGTGAGTAAGGACCTATTTCACCATCTCTGAGTAAAGTGTCAAGTAGGCTAACCGCCATTTAAAGTCACCGGTAACCGGAAATGATGGAGGTGATATACCTTTGTTTGTACGGTAAAAGCCCCCAAACTTTAAAAAAAAATAATTAAAAAAAAGTCGCCTATCGAAGGATGCAGTAAACCGAGTGCACAATTTAATAAAACATAAAATTATTTCTAAAAGTAACTAATCAACACTTTACTTGTAGTTGGTGAAAGAGGCCCTAAATCTATTTTTAAATTTAACTTTTCATAACAAATAACAACGAAAGTTTGATACGATTGATGTGACATTTAATATTGATTCCCACCGTCAGCTGTTAACAATCCCATGTCACGGTAATTGCTCTAAGTCACGGATCGATTAATTCCCTTTCTATTGCAACTTGTTATGCAGTAAGTAAGTTGTTATATTACCACCTACAAATATTGCAACACCTTGAACTTACAGCTATTTGTTGGTGGTAGTTAATGGTGGGTACAGTCAAGTATAAAAATGTGTATCTACTAAACCAAGGCTGTCTAAAGCAAGGCCCTTGCGGCTCGCGGTTTATGTTAGTGCGGCCCGCGACGTGTTTTAGATCCATCACAAATACTAAAATATTTAAAAAATATATTTGGTATTTTTTTTTGTGGTATCCTTGGCGAGCGTTTCCCCAAACTAACTAATCTTGGCTTTAAAATGGGATCTATGATGGGAAGTACCTATCTCTGTGAAAGTGCGTTTTCTAAAATGAATTTAATAAAATCTAAATATAGGTCTTCACTTACAGATAAATCACTGACACATGCACTGCGTTTGGCAACTACTAATATTAATGTTGATATAAATACAATTATAAAAAATAAATTAGTGAACAAATAAATACAGCAAATATTACAATGGTATTAGTATATTATTATTTTTTTCTTAAAAAATATAAAGGATTTGTATCTGCGGCCCTCCAATCTATTTAGTAGTTGGAATTCCGGGCCGGAATCGTATCTGGTTTGGACAGCCCTGTTTAGTACTAAACCATTACAATGACATGTACTTATATGTACCTACTAAAGGAATCATGAAATCTATAGCTATACTAATATAATAAAGAGAGAATATTTGTATGTTTGTAATGAATAAACTCAAAAAATACTGGACCGATTTTTAAAATTGTTTAACCTTTGTTTGTTTAAATTAGTTACATTATCACTGAGTAACATAGGCTATATATTTGATAAAGTTACGAGGACGAAGTCGCGCACAACAGCTAGTATATAATATTTTTATCATCATTAAATGTCTTCGCAAATGTTACATTTTTTTTAAATCACATATTACATCTGTAGCTTTCGTCATTACCTAAAAAAAATATAGATTTTTGGAGGCAATCAAAAATTAACATATCCTCACCTATCAATATAATTCTAGAATACAAATTATTTAGCTTTTATATTAATCAATCTGCAAAAAAAGGTTTGTATAATAAATTTTATGTGTTTCCAATAAAATTGCTATAATAACTAAATATTTTATAACTGTACGTAAACGTTAAGATATTTTAGAAACGCCACGATCGTAAAATTTGATGCATAAATTATTAACCGCGTTTTGTTTTTAGATCATTATTAATAGACTATGAGTTAATACTAATCGGATATCACACATTATATTGTGTGTGAAAGAAAATCTTTTTATTGTAAAAAATAGGTCACATGGGTGTTGTAAATTAAGGACACTAACATAGATTTAGGTTTTATTTTACTAACAAAATGTGGGCTATATAATTATGCCTGATTAATAAAGATTCAAGTTGAATTGAATATAATTTTTTATTTAACACTCAGTTAATGTTCAAAATAGAATATTTTGTTAACAATAATATGAATTTTGTCAATAATTTCTTTCTTTTTCAAAAACATACAAATTTAACATAATATTTAAGTACCTAACATTTTTAATTTCAATATTTAACTAGCGGCCGGCTTCGCACGGATGCAACTTTTTTCTGCCTTCCTTCTTTTATCGCTCTTTCCATTAGTGAAAACCGCATCAAAATCCGTTGGGTGGTTTATAAGAAGTTAACGGAGAAACAGAGATTCATTAGCATTACTTTAATATAGTATTATGATAGTATTTGTAAGTCGTCTGGCGGCAGTAGGTAACCACTCTCTTACAAAAGGTGAGAGCAACCCGTCTGGCGGCAGTAACCAAAAGACCACAGCTGAAATAACAGCATAACGTGTGCTGTTGTATTTCAGTGATTAAATAAGGGATGCCAGAGTCCATTTCTCCATTAATCCCTTATCCTTAATCCTGTTATGGTTTTAGTACCTGTAGCGTTGGGTGAGTCCACCAGGATCCCCTCACTGGATCCCCCAGGGGATCCTGGTGATCTCCATGGTTCATCGGGATCCCGGGTTGCTATATAGGCAACAGTAGCCGCCTATCATTAAGTGGACTGTCTTTTGAAAAATAAATACATAATAAAAAAAGTTTTTAAACTTCTGCCACAAAGTGGCAATGGTGTCGATTAGGATGAATAAAAATTAAATGTTCTATTAATAAATGTTTATTGAACAAGGTCCCTTGCATGCAAGTGGACTGTCAGCCTGTCTGACGATCTTAACGTAAAGAAACAAAATTATCCACTTCTTACACTAGTAATAAAACATCCAAAAGCGCTTTAAAACATCCTTTATAATGCACACTGCCAAGGTTTGGAACTCCCTGCCGACGTCTCTATTTCCGAGCTCATACACCATATATCCATGAGCTCGCTCCATCTTAGGACTCATCCTTTCTTAGGACACAGCTGCCTGTTGGCTAAGAGCAAACCCATCTCTAATAAAAAAAAAATCCAAAACGAAACATTCACATATTGACGACACGTTTGGTCTAGTGGCTAGTAACCCTAGCTGTTAACCAAACGGTCGCGAGTTCGAATCCCGCTAGGGGCAAATGTTTATGTGTTAACATTTTACCTTTGTACCTGAGTCATGGATGTTTTATATTTATAATATGTATGTATTTAAAAAAAAAGTAATCTATATAGTATATCAACTGTCTGGTATCCATAATACAAGCATTAGTTGCTTAGTGTGGAACTAGATGGTGTTGTGTGGAATGTGTAAAGATATTTATTTATTTATTTATTTATTTATTTATTTATTTACATATAAATATTAGTACAAAGTTTTTTAATAAAAATCCACAATATATATAGTGGCATACATATTAGCCAAGATATTCTCAATTATCATGACATGATACGAGTGTAAGCTTCGCTAGTCTTATGTGAGAGTGATGTAGCCATTTAGTTAACTAACTAGAGACTTAATACTAAGTATTCAGAGAGATTAGAAGTTGGCCTCACGTTTAGATCTCCAGAGACTGCCCCTCATAATAGAACTCGCAATTAGAAGTCAAATCTGGTTTATTTGTACACAAGAAATATATGAACTACTTCTGACGGATTTTTTTATGATAATGTATGATGGACATGCAACCCATTATATTTGGTTTATATATACATAATAATAATAATTTATTTCATAATTTGTACTAAACTCAAAAACTACTGGGCTATCTATACTAATATTATAAAGAGGAAAGATTTATTTGTTTGTTTGTTTGCATTGAATAGGCTCCGAAACTACTGGACCGATTTGAAAAATTCTTTTACAGTTTGGAAGCTATATTATCAGCGAGTAACATAGGCTATATTTTATAAAGTTACGCAGACGAAGTCGCGTGCAACAGCTAGTATTTTATAATTTACATGAGTAGATACTATTCAAGTGAGTCTGAAGCTATTTTAAATTTATCACGAGAGTCATTATAATTCTTTTTATATGTATAAAGAGACATCAAAAATACATTTTCTTGCTCTATATATTGCGTGCAAGTTCTTAAAGACTATAGCCGGGAGGTATTACTCCAGCATGATATGCCACCTCATACAAGTACATATTATATTATGATTTTTAAAGTTGTACCCTACTATATGAGTAAATGCAATCATCACCTATGTGATGACATTGCGCCGCCGAACCTGAGAATAATCTAGATTTGCTTATGCATATCATGCAGCTAGATATAGTGTGACTCGGACGAAAAAAAATCTGACAGAGTCTACATCCCGTTATTGTACTGAAACTGAACTGTAAATGACTGCAGACCGCTACGTGCCTGTCCACTACTAAATTTTGTAGAAAGAGCACATTGATCAGAGTAGTCATATAACTTATATTGAGCAAATTAATCCATTAAAGCTTGTTGAAGTATCGTAAATATATTTATACCTCATAAATTTCTATTACTACGGCCAGACCTTATATCGTAATTCTTCACGTGACTATTAAACTTGTTGGAGCGTTACCGTGGGCTTCTATTACACCGTAACGTTTTTAGTAGTACAATGCAGTACCATAAAAATTAATTTCTACTCATAGGAGATTGACTATTAGAACAAGTGATTCCTATTTCTTATCCACATAATATAAAAACGTAGACAGATCATCAGAGGGTCTAGTGCGAGTTTTACTCGATCAAATGCGTCAAACGCGTAAACGTCAATATGTATGAGATTGAAGCAGCGCCAACTAGTAGTTAACGCGTAGGTCTGCTTCATTCCCATACAAATTGACGTTTACGCGTTCGACGCGTTTGATCGAGTAAAACTCAAACTAGACCCTCTGGTGTCTCGGCAGTCGAACGTTCGTAACTCGCTAGCCTATCATTGAGAATATACTAAAGTAGTTTCTCTGAAAGGGTTTGCAATATTTATCTGTAATGAATGTATGTAATGAAAATTAAACATAATATTTAGATAAGTTAATGTTGAATATTGCTTTTTTATTACATATTTATGTAGGTGATTAACGTACTCGTGTTTTTGTTTTTTATATATTCACTATTATACTTTATATATCAGGTGGTATACGCTTGTAATGCGATTTTTATGTTTTTACCTATTTGTTTAATATATATCGTATGTATGTATACTATGGTTAGGTTCACATGCAGACTACTCATTCTACACAGAACAATATATATATTTAGCGGGAGGGTTTTGTGGCAACTCACTGTCAACGTCAATGTCGTCGTTTGATTGACAATTCGGTGTGTGTGTGTGTGACCAACAAGTGAGTGTGCATTGAGATTCAACTTTGAACGAAAAGCGGTCAAGTACGAAAAATAACGGTTGGACATTTTCACGGCGATTCGGCGCCTAAATCTGTGTATAATTAAGTACTTTTTATCGGTGAAGTTTATCCGGATATTATAGAAGTGACATCTACACCAACGGCGGTTGGAGACCATCGCGAGAGCCAACTACAAGCCCAACAAAACGGTGAGTTCGCCACGACATTAGGCAACGTATATATTTTATATAAACAAGTATGTACACCTCCAGTGTCTAGATTTCTAGAACACTATTAGTCTTAAGTTCCTAACGTAAGTGAATTTGTAATTCTTTGTAAAAATAAATATCATTCTAAAACCTAATTTGTGAAATTGCTTTATACTAAATTTTGTAATCGAAGCTATCTACGTGTGCAGATGAACAAATACTCCAAATTATACAACACATTATATTCGAAATTCGCTTCGGTGTAATAGGCGGCTCAAACACTTGTTCAAACGGCGATGAAAGGGTATTATGGAAGCATTAACCAGAATGTAAACGTTGCGTAGACAAATAAACTTAATATTTTATAAAAAAAAAAATTAATCAACATGGAATAAAAAATCTTTTCTTAAAATCTTTTCACTATATTATACGTGTGTATTTCGATGACTAAATAACAGTAACCCTTACATCCTTATCAGACTCTATATCTTACAAGGAGCCTCGGTGTACTTGCAAAAGCCTACTGAATCATAGCTAACTTACGTTCAAGTGGGTCCAATTAAATTTCAACTTAGACATAGGTAAAGCTTGCAGTTACAGCTTACCTGAAAAATAAATATTATTTCATATTATAATATGATACTCAAGTACGAAATACGTAAAACGCAAATACCTATAAATATTGTTGTACATAATATATATATTATTATATGAGTCTTGGATTAATATATGAGTTCATTAAGAGAAATGTAGGATACCTACTAATAACGGGACTTTATAAATTTATAACAAACGTTTGGATGTATGGATGTTTGTAACTCTTTCACGCAAAAAAAACTACTGAACCGATCACCATGAAATTTTGCATACACTTTGTCTGGGACACCAGAAAGGACATAGGGTACCATTCATCGTTCAACGCGGACGAAGTCGCGAGTACCAGCTAGTTATTCATAATTCCTATTCAGGCATGAGATAATATTTTTTTTAAAGGAGTGGCGCTAGTGTACCTTTGTACGCGTTCTTAACAACGAATGATATTCTTACAAAATTTGAATTTTAAGTCTTAACAGTAAGTCTGATTAGAGAGCTGAGATTCGTGTATCTGACAGTCGTCGGTAACATTTAACGGAATGCCTCGGGCTTAAAGATAACGGTGGAGTCGAGACCGAACAATTTCAAGTGTAAATTCAACTTTGTTTTACTTACAGCCTTGGAATAATAGCGGATACAATTTCAGGTGTTCGCTCGAGTAGTTTCGACGAGTCACAAAGGGGAAACCCGATTTTGGAAAATAAAATAAAAATACCTTTGTGTGTACTAATTGAGAGCAATAAATTTCTTTATTTTATAAATTAAAGTCATCTTTACATACTACGTGTATAAAAGGAGGTCGCTCTGTGTGTATGTACACGCTTAGATCTTTTAAACTACTCAACGGATTTTTATATTTTAAATTTTAATTTATAATAAAACCTTATTGAGTGTTTATGAAATTGAGAAAAAAATAAAATATTACAAACCAAGTTCTCGAAAAATAGATTTATATGGCTTACACAAGTAGGCTAAACCTTAAGAGACACATAAAAATTATGTAGGTACTTACTCGTACTAGAGAATATATATATTTTTTAAATTTTAGAGAATATATATTGTGGTTATTTTGTTAATATACAAGATAATTCAAAAATGTTATTATTCAATAATAATAAAATTCTGTACTTCAGGAATAATTATAATTACTTTGTTAGTGACATTCAACAACTTAAAGCTATGTTAGCTATAATAATATTGTTTATTATGGATTATGTAACTATGGAAAGAAAAATTCGAATAGTTTTTCTAATTCGTTTGTAAATTGTTAGATTTTTTATTGTTTATTAGCCATTGGCAAGCTTTTTGAAAGATTTCTGATACTATAAACTATAATAACTCTTCCATTAAACTTCCAAGACAAAAAATCCAAATATTGGACTCCTAAAGTCCAATGTTTGGATTAGTACAGAATTTTATTATTTAATAATAATTTATTTAATAATAATAAAATTCTGTACTTCAGGATTAATTATAATTATTTTGTTAGAAACATTCAACAACTAAAGCTTAAAGGTTTTTGAAAGACTTTGGATACTATAAAACCTAATTAATAACTCGTCCATTAAACTTCCAAAATCCAAACATTGGACTCCTAAATGAGCGAGCTGAAATCACTCCCATTTAGTCCTGATTTGTAACTATTTTAAAATAGATAACAGATAAAACTCGTCAAATAACTCGTGTTACAATAACATGTACGTACATTTGTCCAAATATTTACATAAAGCAGCTGTTGTTTTACTAACTATCGCGTATTAATATTCATTCGTTTTCCAAAAATTAAAAACATACTTTATTGTTACCCCCGTTGAGTTAAAGTTGCAATATATTTAGTGTCACTTGTGATCTATTGATACCGATATCGTGTTACAAATAACCAGCATCCATGTTATTAAAAATTATAATATACATTTATATAAACAAACTTATCTTGTCTAGTGAAAAACTATATGAAAATCCGTCACGTGATTTACAAGTAGTTAGCGAAGAAACTGACTTAATTTTATAATATTACTAAGTGACCTGACAGTCGTTGCCTTGTCAATTTCATATAAAATAATAACATTCAATTTTAGCGTGGATTTTGCAATAATTTTCTCTAATACAAACTTTGTACTGACAATTGTAAAATTTTGCAAAATCGGTCGTGACATTCTCAAGTTGTGACAGATAAACAGACTTCCCAACAGATAGGGACTCAGCTTAATTGTTCAAGTATAAGTAAGTCGTGTAAGAGGAAAAAGGATAAAAATTTGACAAAAGTATACAGGATAAAGAGAAGTATGACATGTTGTTTCACTATGGTCTTTTACATATTTTTTAAAAATGTATATAGATTCAAGCCTGTATGTCAGAGTTCGAGTGAATAGACATCTTCTGGGTTGAGAATGAGGTTTGCTCCATCTTAGGCCTCATACTTGCTACACAGTTGGTTGTTGGTCAAGAGCAAACCCATCATTAATAAAAAAAAAAAAAATTTTTTTTTTTTTAATTAGTGTGTAGGGACTTGTTGTAAATACTCTTTTGCGTTATACATACTTTTTGGTTTTACTTTTAATACTTTTTATATATATTTTTATGTCATATGTATGTTGTCACTTATATTAATTTTGTCACCAATTTGTCATGTTCATATAATAACTTTCTTTGTAAAATATAATTCTTAATCCGTCGTAATCCGTATCTTTAATTTATACAATCACGTACAGCACAAACCAACCACAAATTTGGTAACTCCGACGTGATAATCTGACGTGATTTTAATATAATTTGCACACTACATACGAATAAATATAACGATGGAACAAAATAGCCGTCCGAACATTTTAAATAGTGTGAGTGTTAAAGTACCACCGTTTTGGCAAGAAGATCCGGCACTGTGGTTTGCCCAATTAGAAAGCCAATTCGCCTTAGCTGGTATAACTACGGATTCGACAAAATACAACCATGTAATAGCAAATTTGGATTGTAGAATTATCGCTGAAATCAAAGACATTGTAAAAAACCCACCCCATACAGGAAGATACGATAAGATACACCAAGTGTCCACGCCGTCGACGTCAAGCGAGATGATCGAACTCCGGCGGTGTGTCGACGGTCTTAGTCGCGAGATTGCGGAATTAAAGATGACAGCGCGGCCACATGCTTCAAGTAGAGGGCGCTACCCAGACCGGCGCCGTTCACGTTCTCGGAGCAGCAATCGAAGACAACGTGGTGGTATGTGCTGGTATCACAGCAAGTTTGGCCCGCGCGCGAGTAAGTGTCACTCGCCTTGCAGTTTCAATGAGGGAAATGCCGACGGCAGTCGTTGATGACGGCCAGCGATTGTCAAAATGTTTCAGCCCGTTTATTCGTGACCGACAAAAAGACACAGGTGAAGTTTTTAGTGGATAGTGGTTCAGACTTATGTGTTTATCCCGTTAGTTTTATACGTAGTTCACGCCCTAAAAAGGACAAATATGTATTATGCGCCGCAAACGGATCGACAATTTTTACTTATGGTACAATTTCTTTAAAGCTCGACCTAGGCTTACGTCGTGATTTTTCATGGCGATTTGTTGTAGCAGATGTAACAAAACCTATCCTAGGCGCAGATTTTTTAAAATTTTATGGGTTATTGGTAGACATTAGGCATAAACGTTTGGTTGACAATATTACAACGCTTTCTATTAGTGGTATATCCGCAAAATCTTGTTCTGTGTGCCATGTTAAAACAGTTACAGGTACATCTATTTTTCATCACATTCTACAAGAGTACCCAGAGATTACGCGTCCAGCCGGTGATACTTCGGCACCAAAGGTGAAACATAATACGGTTCACTATATTCGCACTACTCCTGGTCCACCAGTGTACTCTCGCCCAAGAAGATTAGATGCAGAACGACTCAAGATTGCTAAGCGTGAGTTTGAACAACTTGTAAATACAGGTATCGCGCATCGATCTGACAGCTCATGGTCCTCACCTTTACATTTGGTTCCCAAAAAGAACCAAGGTTGGAGGCCCTGTGGTGATTACCGTGCTCTTAATGCTCGTACTATACCAGACCGATATCCAGTCAGACACTTAGCAGATTTTTCCTACAATCTCTATGGCTGTACAGTATTTAGCACTCTGGATTTGGTACGTGCTTATAACCAAATTCCAGTATTTGCGGATGATATTCCAAAAACAGCAATAACGACGCCTTTTGGTCTTTTTGAATTTAACTTTATGGGTTTCGGTTTTAAAAATGCTGCACAGACGTTTCAACGTTTCATTGATGAAATTCTTTGCGAACTAGAATTCTGTTTTCCATATTTAGATGACATTTTGATAGCGTCAGTAAATGTGACAGAGCACGAAAGTCATCTGAGACAAGTTTTTGAACGACTACGGCAACATGGTGTTTTAATCAACACAGCAAAATGTAATTTTGGAAAGACAGAGGTAGCTTTTCTCGGACACAACATTTCTAGCAATGGCACAAAACCTTTACCAGAGAAGGTAACTGCCATACAGAATTTTGCACGCCCCAAGACAATTAAAGAACTTCGTCGTTTTTTGGGCATGATTAACTTTTATCGACGTTTTCTGCCACAAGCAGCGCTTAAGCAAAAACCACTGAATGCTTTGTTAGCAGGTCCAAATTTAAAAAACTCGACGAAAATAGTTTGGAACGAAAATTTAGATAGAGCATTTTTGATCTGTAAAACAAGTCTAGCAGAAGCCACACTTCTTGCCCATCCTCATCCTAACTCGAAAGTCGCGCTGGTTACGGATGCGTCAGACTTAGCAATTGGTGCAGTTATCCAACAGCGTGTAGACGATGTATGGGAACCGTTAGGATTCTTTTCAAGAAAACTAACAGCAACTCAGTGTAAATACAGCCCTTATGATAGAGAGTTGTTGGCAATATACGAAGGTGTTAAATATTTTCGTCACATGTTAGAACTTAAACCTTTCGAAATTCATACAGATCATAAGCCAATTATTTTTGCATTTCAAAAGCCATTAGACAAATGCTCGCCTCGTCAATTCCGATATCTAGATTTCATAGGTCAATTTTCAACAGACATAAAGCACATATCTGGGGAGGACAATGTTGTTGCTGATACGTTATCTCGACCAGTTGATACAATTAGTATTATAGATTTCGCCGCATTAGCTAATTCACAGGACACCGATTCTGATCTACAGCAATTGCTGAAGACAGGGTCGTCGCTGCAACTTAAAAAGGTAGTGATACCTGGTCTACCCAAAGAAGCAGCAATATTCTGCGACATGTCCGGCTCAATTACTCGTCCGTATCTTACGCCTGAGTTTCGTCGTGAAGCTTTTGACTCGCTTCATAGACTGAGTCATCCTGGTGGTAAGACGACAGTGAAGCTACTTACTCAACGTTATGTCTGGCCGGGAATAAATAAAGACGGTCGTGAATGGGCAAGAGCATGTCTACAATGCCAACGTAGTAAAGTTTCTAGGCATGTACATTCGCCGATAAAAACATTTGTTCCACCATCCGAACGTTTCGCTCATGTACATATTGATATAGTTGGTCCCCTGCCGCTGTGTCGTGGTTATCGATATTGCTTGACTGCAGTGGATCGTTTTACGAGATGGCCTGAAGTGATGCCAATCGCCGATATCAAAGCGGAGACCATCACTCAAGCATTTGTTTTCGGATGGATTTCCAGATTTGGTTGCCCAAAACGTATCACGACAGACAGAGGACGACAATTTATTTCTGACACATTTCGACGTTTGGCGAAGATGATAGGAGCTGAACATTTCATGACAACGGCTTACCATCCTGCAGCCAATGGCTTAGTGGAACGATTCCACAGGCAAATGAAAGCAGCGATCAAGTGTCATGAAAGTGAAGATTGGTTGGAATCTTTGCCTTTTGTACTTTTAGGTATAAGAACGGCTTATAAAGAGGACATTTCAGCTTCCACTGCAGATCTAGTGTATGGCGAACAATTGCGTTTACCTGGAGATTTCTTCGAGAGCTCAAATAAAAATGTAATCGATTATACAGATTTCTTGTCCCGACTGCAATTGCAAATGCGAAAACTGCAACCTACGATAACGGTTCGTCACGGAATGCCAAAAGTTTTCGTTCATAAAGACTTGAAAACAGCATCTCACGTTTTCGTAAGGGATGATTCTGTTCGAAAACCGTTGCAACCGACATTTTCCGGACCCTATCGTGTAATAAACCGTGCAGATAAATTTTTTAAGCTCGATATCAAAGGGAAATCGAATAATGTTTCCATTGACCGTTTGAAACCAGCATATATACTAGAGGAGCCCAGTCTGGCACCTACAACTTCTAGCGAACGTGCTGTTGTTACACCTCAACAGTCCGCTCCGGAACGCAGAACAAGATCGGGTCGTCGTGTTTGTTTTCCCAAACGTTTATCGACCTAAAGGTCTCCGGGGGGGCTGATGTAGGGACTTGTTGTAAATACTCTTTTGCGTTATACATACTTTTTGGTTTTACTTTTAATACTTTTTATATATATTTTTATGTCATATGTATGTTGTCACTTATATTAATTTTGTCACCAATTTGTCATGTTCATATAATAACTTTCTTTGTAAAATATAATTCTTAATCCGTCGTAATCCGTATCTTTAATTTATACAATCACGTACAGCATTAACCAACCACAAGTGTATTACTTACTTAGGTTATATTTTAATATATTACTTATAAAACTGTAATATAAACACCATACAATAATATACCTAAATATACAAAAAAATATTTAAAAAAAAAACAGGTAGATAAATAATAGAGAAAAAATCATACTTAAATCAATTTTAAATTAAAAAAAAGTGAGATAAAAAGTGGATTTTTTAAATGAAAAAAAAAAAAAAAAAAAAAGTTTATGGTTAAAAATTATAAAAAATAAAAAAAATTAGTAAATATTTTTACATAATTTTCTATTAGGACCGGTCACTACACATCTCGTAGCTTGTCAGCCTTTCTTTACATTAAAAATGTCACATACTTATTAAGTTTAAACCTTGACGATTATTCGTTATTAAGCAAAAATAAAACTAGCTAATTACGGTCACGGAAAACTAATATTAAAACTCAATTTCGTCAAGGTTCAAAAGATTCCTTGAGCACTTATAATTTGAAACGTAACCACATAATATTAAGGGTCATTTCATTTTTGTACACATTAAAAGCGTTGGGCCTCAGATAACAATTGCTGACCCTTTTGTTGATGAAACAAAAGGTAAAGTTGACCTTTCTTGGAGATAATGTTATCTTTGTAGTACCCGATTTTTATCTATATTTATGGTTATGTGAAGTCTCTTGCATAGACTTACTAAACAGGTAGACACAACTTAAAACATAAATAAGTTTTAAACATTATTATCTTAAACGTTATGCGGCATAAGAGACAAGGCGCGAGTATGTTTAAGTAAAGACACTTGAGTCCTTTGAGCAACTCGTCTGGCGGCAGTAACCACTCCCTTAAAGATGATCACCGTGAAATAAAAGCACGTGTGCTTTTGTGTTACGGTGAGTGATTAAGGGATGCCAGAGCCCATTACCCCAATACGATAGCCACTTCTAACAACAAGTGGACCGTCAGCCTGTCTGTCGAGCTTAACATTAAAAAAAACATGGGACAGTCAATTGTTGGGCGCGAAATGTAATGTGACAGTGTACTGTTATTTCAATTATTCATTTAGATTAAGTATATTAGATTAGATTAAATTAGATTTAGGTGGTACTGGTGCATGCTGTAAAAGGCATCCGCCTAGTGCTAATTATTTTGAACATTGTATCTGCCTCGTTGGGGGCCTTGTATAATAAATAAATAAATAAATAATAAATAAGTAAATAAATAAATAAATAAATAAATAAATAAATAAATAAATAAATAAATAAAATAAATAAATAAATAAAACACACGTCCCCCAAAACAAGTTGAACAACCATAAAGGTATTTAAACTACTTTTAAAAAAACGCAAACTCTACCTAATTACGTTAACGCACGTTCAAGCAATTTGTCATTCTAAACACGAAAACGCAAACCGCAGAGGTTTGCGTTAAACGTTATTGTTTCGTTCTACACCTGAATGCCTCTCCAGAGACTTGAGAAAGCGTATAATGACACAATGCGAACGGAATAAAGAGTAAGTGGGCATTGTTTGGGTTGAAATATAAACAAAATTGGCCTTATTTGGCCTTATTTGGCCTTGCGACGATTTAGGAGTTAATAATTATTTTAATCCGTCACAATAGTTATGTATTCTATTCTTTATATGTAATTTTTATGACTGCAATTAAAAACACTTATGACTACTTTAGAAAGAATTGGTACTTTTTTCATTTTAAAAATAAGTATACTAATATTATAAATGCGAAAGTATGTTTGGATGTATGGATGTTTGTAACTGTTTCACGCAAAAACTACTGAACCGATCATCATGAAACTTTGCATACACGTCGTCTGGTACACCAGAAAGGTCATAGGGTACCTTTCATCCAGAAAAAAAAGAAATATTCCCGAGGGATAAATAAAAAATAAAAAAACTAACGCCTGGCCAAAGTGTTATAGCAACATGAGGTCAAGCATTATATATATATTTTTTTAATTTTTAACGAAGTCGCGAGCACAGCTAGTAAATTGTCATCTAGGTCCTATATAGAATATTATACCTATATTAAATCAATAGACCCGACCTAACAAATGGTCGAATGCGTTAAATTCTGTAAATACCAATCGGATTTAAAAACAAAATCATTTTGAATTAGATTTAGATTTTATAATCAATGAAAAATTATCTAACTGATGGTGAAAACCGCATCGAAATTGGATGGAGTTAGTGGCCATACAGACAGAGGCCAACAAATTATACTATTTAAAGAAAATGTTTGCCACATCCGTTTTTTATTATTGAGTTTACAATAATAAAAAATCATTGAAGAAAGTAAAATTTCAAATTTAAACAAACGTGAATACGTCTAAGTTGAATAACGAAAGTTTCTTTCAAATTTCCTTCACAGTGTATTAATACAAAATTAAATTATTGAAAGCCGAAGCCATTGCAACACTAGTGAAGATTGAAAAGTTTTGCATGATTGTTGTACGGATTTGATTGAAACCCGACATATCGATAGATAGATAGAGATGACACATATATAGAGAGAAATTGTTTACCGATTTGATAAAAAAGTTTTCAAATTGGCCACAAATTGGAAAGCGCAGCGTAGGAAGGAGGATAGACGACCTGAAAGGCTTTGCAGGAAGCGGCAGGATGCGAAGTATAGAAGACCGTGCGTGGTGGCGAGCTTTGGGGATGACATAGATAGACAGCCCACGAGAGTCTACAGGTTTTTTTTTTAACTTAACCACAATTAGTCTCTCTCTTGAGGTCCTAGCTCTAGCGAACATGTGGTCGTCCCACGAAGCCTGTCGAGAAAATGTCTTTTGATTGAATAGTTATTGAACTTTTTTTTTAATTGAGTCAAGGCAGCGTTTGGTCAAGTCACTTTATGTAAGGTGCAGATGCGGCCGAAGGTGGACCACGATTACCTAGTAAGTGCCCATTTATCCTTGATTTGAAGACCCCGAGGTTGCAATTTTGAGGGAACACAGATGCAGGCAGTGAGTTCCACTCCCTAGCAGTTCGGACAAGGAAGGTGGAATTGAAGGTGGAACTGAAGGTGGAACTGAAGGTGGACCACGCTTACCTACTAAGTGCCCATTTACCCTAGATTTGAAGACGTACGAGGTTGTAATTTAGAGGAAACACAGACGCAGGCAGTGAGTTGAACTCCCTAGCAGTTCGGACAAGGAAGGTGGAATTGAAGGTGGAACTGAAGGTGGAGCTGAAGGTGGAACTGAAGGTGGACCACGCTTACCTACTAAAGTGCCCATTTACCCTAGATTTGAAGACGTACGAGGTTGTAATTTAGAGGAAACACAGACGCAGGCAGTGAGTTGCACTCCCTAGCAGTTCGGACAAGGAAGGTGGAATTGAAGGTGGAACTGAAGGTGGAACTGACGGTGGAACTGAAGGTGGAACTGAAGGTGGAACTGAAGGTGGAACTGAAGGTGGAACTGAAGGTGGACCACGCTTACCTACTAAGTGCCCATTTACCCTAGATTTGAAGACGTACGAGGTTGTAATTTAGAGGAAACACAGACGCAGGCAGTGAGTTGCACTCCCTAGCAGTTCGGACAAGGAAGGTGGAATTGAAGGTGGAACTGAAGGTGGAGCTGAAGGTGGACCACGCTTACCTACTAAGTGCCCATTTACCCTAGATTTGAAGACGTACGAGGTTGTAATTTAGAGGAAACACAGACGCAGGCAGTGAGTTCCACTCCCTAGCAGTTCGGACAAGGAAGGTGAAATTGAAGGTGGAACTGAAAGTGGAACTGAAGGTGGAACTGAAGGTGGAACTGAAGGTGGACCACGCTTACCTACTAAGTGCCCATTTACCCTAGATTTGAAGACGTACGAGGTTGTAATTTAGAGGAAACACAGACGCAGGCAGTGAGTTCCACTCCCTAGCAGTTCGGACAAGGAAGGTGGAATTAAAGGTGGAACTGAAAGTGGAACTGAAGGTGGAACTGAAGGTGGAACTGAAGGTGGAACTGAAGGTGGAACTGAAGGTGGACCACGCTTACCTACTAAGTGCCCATTTACCCTAGATTTGAAGACGTACGAGGTTGTAATTTAGAGGAAACACAGACGCAGGCAGTGAGTTCCACTCCCTAGCAGTTCTGATAAGGAAGGTGGAACTGTAACGCTTCTTTCGTGACCGAGGAACATCAACCACGAAAGCAAGTGGAACGGTTCCGGTTGGATTAGATCGTATAGAATGGACGCACACTCTCCATAGTGCAGACGATAGAAAATCGATAGGCATGCTACTTTTCGGCGAACATGGTGTGACTTGAAAATTATAGTCATAATTACTATAGAAAGACATTTTTTATGTTAATATCTTTAGACAGGCTAACGATACACTTGTTGGTAGATGGCTACCGTCGCCTATAACTGTAATTATTTCAGTAAATGTTTGACTGTATATCTGTGTAGAGTTTAAAAAAATATCCATAATAGAATTCTTTAAAATAATATTTTAAATATATTTTTTTAAATATTTTCTTTACATTACAATAAAATACACCCTAATTGTATAACAACTCATCTTATATTCACTTGAAATATTGCAGACTGCAAAATGTTAAGGTAGTCACGATACAAAAAAAAGTCACCACTAAAGTAATCTGAACACACAAGTGCCTATAACCGAATGGAAGAGCAGAAAACAAAGAACAGAGACACGACGGTTTGATATATTGTTCCAGTACTTCCTGTTATAATTAAAATGCGGCGAATGCAGCGCATATTCGTAGCGTAAATAATATTACAGTATGGCGTCATAATATATTTTGCAATATGAGAATGATTGGCATAAGATTTCATTAAAAAGTACAATTACTCGTAGATGTAGTGTTAACTTAACTTCATCGATTAACACTACATCTAATTAATGGAGCTTAATATAAAATTTAATACTTAATAATTGAGGCTGACTTTAATGATAGTATTAATCCTTTAGCCGTTAGAGTCGGATTTATCTGACAGTTATTTTCGTGTCTATTTCGCCAGAGCCGTAGTTCAACTTTAACTTTTAGTGTATAATGTTTATTTTTATAAATCATTGTGTTGATTTCTCTTAAAAAACAAAAAAAAAATATTGACATATTTTCCAACAATTTGAATTCTTACAAAAAGAAAATTGGCGAATTACTTTTGAAAAATTAATTTTTATCACTTATAGAATTTTTTTCTTTTTTGGTCTTATAATATTTTTTTTTTTTAAATTAATAGATAAATGTAAAAATATATATTTTATGATTATTTAGTCCTATTTGTATATAATCTATAATATATATATATATTTTAAATTTATGGCTTAATAAATAAATAAAAAAATTTAAAAAAATTTAAAAAAAAAATTACGACAAAACCAAGCGGTTAAAGGGTGGATAAGGAATAAGAGGCATATCTTACTGGTGCATATTTCTAACCATACAACCAGCCAAAAGCTGTTACTTATTACTTACTAGACTTACTAGACGATGATCTTCTGTGAGGGCTTTCGTCTATTGATTACGCCCAAGTTTGGCTGTGACGAAAGCCCAAGTTTATGGGAACGCAGTGCCTCTATTGAATATATTTTTACCAGTTAAACTACTGTTTACCTACTCATACAAAAATCGTTATCCGACGATACCTTGTTCAGAGATAATTATGCGTTGAGGTTGAAACAATGCCCTCCGGTCTCAAAATAGCATATAATGTTTTATTGCAACAAATCTGACTAATTATTGTTTATTCTATTAAAAAACTCATAGATCAAAGACATTTAAAATTATATATTTAACTCACGTGAACCATAGATGTGTATTTTAACGCCCGACGCAAAAGTTTGACATGTGTGTCTGTGTGTGTTTGTCTGTGAATTCGTAGCTTCTTAACGAATGGACCGATTTTGATCAGGTTTTTTGTTGTTTAAAAGCTGACGTTATCGGGAATGTTCTTAGCTTATAATTTATGCCCTGAGACTGCTTTGAAGATCTGTTCAGGCGTTTGAAGATACAAATTATATCCATAAATAGTATAAAACAAAGTCGCATTACTTTTTCTAACTTACTCAACATATTTTAATACGGTTTTCATTATTTAATTAAAGGAACGATAGACGAGGCACGTTTCTGAATATAATTTGTATATAAATAAATAAACATCACAAAATAAATACGAGTATAGTAAAAAATTTCTTGCTAAGGGCACTTATCATTGTCTTAATTATTAGTAACATTGCATTCGTGCGAAGACAGGGCAGATCGCTAGTTTCACTCAAAACTGTGAAATCATAAAGTGTCTAATGTAATTTTGCTTATCTCAAGAAGTTTGAGAAAAAATAACCCGATTCGATTCTTTAAAATTTCTTACTAACGATAGGTACTTCTCATTGTCTTAATTAGTAACATTGCATTCATGCGAAGACAGAGCAGGTCGCTAGTTTTAACTCAAAAATCGTGAAATCATAAAGTTTCTAATGTAATGTGGCTTATCTCAAGAAGTTTGAGAAAAAATAACCCGATTCGATTCTTGAAAATTTCTTGCTAACATTGCATTAGTAACATTGCATTCGTGCGAAGACAGGGCAGGTCGCTAGTTTTAACTCAAAAATCGTGAAATCATAAAGTGTCTAATGTAATGTGGCTTATCTCAAGAAGTTTGAGAAAAAATAACCCGATTCGATTCTTTACTTAAAATAAGATGAAGTACAAGTAAGCGGTCCGCTCAGATCATAGGATCAGCAAGTTATATGGCCGTGTAATAGAGGGTTTGGAACAAGATACGACTTTCTTACCTTTTGGGAATTCAAAATCAGCCAGCTCAGCCGCAATCAGAGGGAAACAAATTTCTTATATACTATTTGATTTTTCCGTCTCGGATAACAATTTCGTATTAAGTTGCTCGCCTTGTTATGTAGCTTAGCTTTAAGATCTCAATTGCTAACGGAAGTTGCTTACCGTGCTATGTAATTTCTAGATTACTGGTAAGTCATTGTTCGTAGCAATACATAAAAAAACATGATATTTCTGAGAAACAAAAAATTGAAATTAATCTAGTACAGTCGGGGCAAGGAAAGATTCGTCACCTTAAAGTCGACATTTTGTTTGCATCAGGCAATCAATTATCATTCATGCCAACATTTCTTTTCAGGATTTGAAATCGATCATGCATTCGTGCAAAAGAATCCGCATTATCATTCAAGCCAACGTTTTATTTCAAATAAAAGATTCTTTTTTTTTTATTAGAAATGGGTTTGCTCTTGGCCAACAACCAACTGTGTAGCAAGGATGAGACCTAAGATGGAGCGAACCTCATTCTCAACCCAGAAGATGCCTATTCATGAGAACTTTGAAAAGATTTGGGTTATATGGAGCTCGGAAATACAGACGCCGGCATGGAGTTCCAAACCGTAGCAGTGACGTTTGCTTAGTGCAATGTTTTGTGTGAATTAAAATTTGAATTTGAAAACTGACCAAGGTTTTCGTACCCCGACTGTACAATTAATTAATAAAATGTGCAGAATTTGTATCATTGTATGAGTTGAATTCTTGTAATTACTTACTTACTAATAAAATCCAAAAATGTTTTTCCATCAAAACATCTTAGTTATAATGGTTTTTTAAATTGTTTTGTCAGTAGCTACAATCATATAAAGGTTTTTCGAAAATATTTGAGCTGCTGATGGCATATGTTTTATAATTTTTGCGACTTCAATAACTGCAGCGAATGTCTTGGGTCGCATTCTGTCTTCAGTTATGTTGAAAACAATTTTTTCCAAATACTTATTACTGATTCGACTGTCTTGTGCATCGTGACCTTAATTTTGAAACTTAAGTAAATTAAGAAAGACGTTTTTAATTTAAAATATTTCATTATAATACAGTATCACTTAAATGAGAATATTATGTAGAGTTTCTTCTTCGCGTATAAGAAGTATTCTTATATCCTTAACGGGTTGAAATTTAATATCCTCTGAGCATATTAAATACTTAATGCATATTATAATGAACCAGTCAGCTCATGTGGAAAGGTGGTCGTGTAAGTAGATGAGTCTTGGAATGGAATATCCAATATTTCTTAGTCTTCTACGTAAGATAATGCTAAGCTACGTTATATTTACCTATAACAATAATTTTCATGATATGACAAGATTTTTATTATGTACCTTCATATATTCAGACATAAGTTAAAGTAATCTTCGTTTGTCATGATTGAAGATTTAACATCAAAGGAAAGGGTTAGCGAAAGAACATATATTTTTTTATATTACATTACTTGCAACCGAGACGAGAAAGCTATTAGAGAGCTCCTATCATAATAATAAAAAATATTTTTCCATAGGGACCAACTCAGACTTAGAGGATTGGAAATTAAAAAGAAATATTTGAGGGTGAGTTATAAATATCAAAAATGAAACGTCTTCGAACAAAGAAAATTTTATTTGTATTCTAAACATGTTGCAACAAAAATTTAATAAATAGAATTCACAACAAATTGCTATACAGCAATAACCGAATGATAAATTTTGGTAACGTGGCGCATACTTGATTCGTTTTTCACTTGCGGACCTTTTTTCGCTTTGTTTTATTTCGGATACTAATGTATTATTCCAAAGGGTCATCATTATGTTTGTTAAAGTAAATTTAGAAATATATTTTTAAGTCTGAATTTCTCTTAGCAAATTTACTAATGAATCTCCCTCCTCCTTCTTATGCGAAACAATTCATATTCATTCATACAATTCATACTTTATTCAAATGTATGAATTGTATTTTATATTTTAAGTTATGACTTAAAGCTCAATTATCATCTCAAGAGGCTCTCATAAAGACAGATTTAGAAAGCTGTACTTTTTAAAACGCCACATGACGTTAGGAAGTTCCTCATTCTTCAGCTCTAACCATCGGTAGCTTAGATCTTGACCCTCTAATTGTGGACCTACATTATTATTAAGTTTCTTTATGATATTTATTGCTTCGATTTCTATTTTTCGGACCAAACCTCTTAAAAATTCATTCATAATACACACTGCTGAGGAATAGAATTCATATAACTCAAATCTTTTTAAAGTTTGAGTTCGGCATCTTATGGATGAGCTCGCTAAATCATCTGCCTCAACTTTGTTATGAAATAAATAAATATATATTTATATATGTTTTATATATGTTTGCCTTAAATAGTTATGATTAATAGAAAAAATTAAAAAATTTTTTTTAATTAAGATGGCGAAATAAAAAATGTAAATTATAGGTAATAATTTTAACATTGCATAAAATCGTTCAAACAAATTTGAACTTGACATTTCGTCATACGTATTTTCTCCAATATATCCTCGATTCTTATTCAGCGGTCGTACGTTCGGGCACACTTTAATAATCCGCTTTATGTTCTCGCCGCCATGAATGATAGAAATGACTGAGAAATACCAAATGAATAAACGTCTTTAGTGTACCGTTACTAACTCGAGCTCAATTCATTTCAACAAGCGCACAGAGAATTCAATGAATTTGAGCATTAGAATTTTCATAGAAGTACTCATGTAGTTACTCATATGAATAATGCACCCGAATGTTATAATAAAAGAATTTCTGTTCACCAAGTCTCTAAAGTTGATAATAGATAATATCAGCAGACACGAGGTCTCTACATAACTAATATAAATTGAAGTCTCTGTTCTTGTCTGTCTGTTTCTCCGCTAAATTCTTCTAATCCAGCCAACGGGTTTTCATACAGTTTTTGCTAATGGAAACAGCGATCAACGAGGAAGGTTAATTTCAGAAAAAATTGCATCCATTCGAAGGCGAAGAGAAAAGATTAGTTTTTTTTTATCTGTATACCAGCGTATACAGATAATTTTAAATTAGAAATGTGCGGTGTATTTATACCGCACATTTCTAATATTTTCACTTGTTGTCTGAATATTCATCGAAAATTAAGTGTCCATCAAAATTCCAAAATAAATTCCAGATTTCGAGTTCATTTTTTAAGACCACCAATTTTTGAATACATAAAATATGATATCATGTAATCAACAATGGACTTGAATGTTAGACAAGGCCTGGACCGTTAAAGATAGGACCTCAAACCGCACGCTTCCCATTGGCTGGACTCAAAATTCCTGCAAGTGAATGGTCAAAAACACAACTTCGTGGTCACGGTGGAAAAGCGAAAAGTTTCCTACCTGGATCATATTCTTAGACACCTACTTACCTGGTACAACCATCTTTACCTGGTGATGATGGGCAAAGTCGTTGGAAAGACAAAAGTTGAGTGAAGGAAGAAGTCGTGGCTAAAGAACATCAGGACCACTCCCTTTATAGGTAATGTAGTTGAGCTTTTTCGAAGAACAGAAGACAAATAGGACTGTTCCAGGCTGATCGTCAACCTTCACTAGTTGGAGAGGAACCGCAAGAAGAAGAAAACACGCTGGAAGTAAATACTACGTATATTGGTTGATAAGGTTAAATTATTCCTTTTACTCTATAATCTCATACCAAAACCATTCGTACTAATATTACAAATGTGAAAGTATGTTTGGATGTATGGATGTTTGTAACTCTTTCACGCAAAAATTACCGAACCGATCACCATGAAATTATGCATACACGTTGTCTGGGACACCAGAAAGGACATAGGGTACCTGTCATCGTTCAACGCGGTCGAAGTCGCGGATACCAGCTAGTATTACATATTACGGTTTCTATGGTGGAGTGTATTGTTAAACAGCTACGTAGCTATAGTAGAATTATTGAATCAGTGGGTAAACACGCTCTCCTGCAAACAATCGCGATATTATGTGTGATACAATGGAGACTGTAGCCCATTCATCGTTATTCAATGTAACGAGGACTTATTCTGTAACGTTCTGTTACATTGAACGACAATGATATTTATAAAGAACAACCAGAAATTATAAATTTTGTCGCTTTCTTTAATCAGCATTTTGGGTGAAGACAGAGAGTCCTTATTCCTTTCAAAATCAAAATATTTATTTATCAATTAGGTTTCTCCAAGAAACTCTTATGATCGTCTTATGTTTGAATGTATGGATGTTTGTAACTCTTTTACCCAAAAACTACTGAACCGATCACCATGAAATTTTGCATACACGTTGTCTGGGACACCAGAAAGGACACAGGGTACATTTCATCGTTCAACGCGGACGAAATCGTGGGCACCAGCTAGTTTTATATAATTTAGATAGCTTCTTCAAGAACCAAAAAAAAAATACTCCTGCCTGTGCCTATATAGGAATTTATTTAAGTTGATTATGAATTAATAGAGGGATGCGGCTCGCGTTTGTATTTATAAAATAGCCTATGTTTGCTTTGATTAATGAAACTTTCAAATAGTGAAAGAATTTTTTAAAAAGGTTTAGTGATTCAGGAGATTTCGGTGAGATACACACACAAGCAAACATACAAAATATGCTTATCTTTTTCTAATTTCAATAGAGATATTTAAATAGTTGTATTTTGAGGAATTCTGATGTTCTAAAAAATTGGCCCATATTATGTGCGAAACTAAGAAAAAAAAACATTTTTTTTATATATTTACTTCAATTTGTATTTTTTTTAATTTTTTTTTTTGAAGGAATAAATGGGCTTTTTATTTTGTTTTTTACTTTTTTATTTATTTTGTGGAATGATTTTGAATAATTGGCACAAATTGTTATTTTATTTTAAATCAGCTGGTACATAAGAAGGCCTGTCAAAAACTGTTGATCAATTGAATTGAACCATTTTTAATTTAAACTCATATATTATAAATCTCTATCATCTGAGAGTTTTTAAAATTATTAGATTTTAGTTTTTAAAATCTTATAAATTTTTTTGAAAGTGATATTCTGTAAAAACTTCGCTACTAGTTTTAAAATTCAATAGTGAAGTTTACACAGAATATATCCACTCCTCTACCCTACATAAGTACGAGTAGCTATGCCAACGTGATGAGCCATAACAATCAATTAATTACACATTGTTATTCCAGATTCTACGTGAAGATTATTCAAGTGATATTTCAAAAACGCATACTATGAATAATAAATCATCCGTAAGTATGTTAAACATTTAGGGCCTCATTCACCAACTGCAAGTAAAATGTTGATTGGTTACTATTAGAAATAATTTTATGTTATATTAAATTTTACACTCGGTTTACTGCATCCTTCGATAGGCGAATTTTTTTTATTATTTTCTTTTTAATGTTTGGGACTTTTACCGTACCTACAAACAAAGCGATCATTTCCGGTTACCGGTGACTTTAAATGGCGGTTAGCCTTCTTGACACAAATGGTGAAAGAGAACGCGACACGGTTACGGTAACAGGTCGTGATTTCAATGGTTTTATCCCATCTCAAAAATTGTTATTTTTTAAAATTAATATCAGCGCCATCTCTGTTCGCATTGATGTATTATTTCAATATAATTAGTTTTCGCAAGGATATATTATTACGTAACATATTCTAGTTTCAGTGATATTGTGTAGATGGTGCAATATCTGAAAATATACAGAGGTGTCGGTTACACGGTTACGGTAGCAGGTCGCGAGTTCAATGTTTTTCCCATCTCAAAAATTTCCAACGTGCCTAAAGAAGTTTTCACTTTAAAAAAAATTAAGATAATTTTAACTTTCACAAAAAGATGAAAAATACTGATGACTGTACTTCAGATTAAAATAAAGAAATACTTACTTTTTTTATTATAAAAACCAACATTAACCGTTGTTAGTTGCTATGTATATATTTTTGACAGGTTTCTATGAACTTTTTTTTTAAATATGAAAATTTTTATAGTTGATATTTCTTTTCAAAGATATACAAAATCAAAGAATTACAATTTCAAACATACTTCGATAGTTCTCCTTCTGTTTTGTAGAGTTTTTTAATTAAATATCATTTTTAATTTTTTTTAACCCAAATTTATTTGTGTATGTTCTATATGTAAGTAGTTTTCATTAACTAAAATATATTGTTTGTAAATAATTTTTAGAGAAAAATGGGGTGTGACTGTGAGCCGTATATATCCAACGAATTCAAATATACAAAAAAAATATAACACAATAATCTCTACATATTTAAAATTCAACAACAATTTAAAGATAAATAGTTACGTCACGTCAGACACATTACGAGTACAAATTAGGTTCTTCCGTTGTGCTAATGTTCGTGGTAGATAATTTGTTATGATTAATTACATACGTTCAGTGAATATAATAATAATAATATTTGCATTCATATTATCATTGTATTATTAACTTTGAATATGTCATTGTAGTTCTGTCCTTATTGATTGTTTAAAAAGTACCTCAATACAAACGCATTGAGTTATTGAAATATATGTATGTATTGAAATCAGTACGTATCATGCATATTTTATTCGTACTAATCCGTGCTAATATTATAAATGCAAAAGTATGTTTGGATGTATGGATGTTTGTGACTCTTTCAAGCAAAAACTACTGAACCGATTACTATGAAATTTTGCATACACGTTGTCTGGGACACCAGAAAGAACATAGGGT